>CM060379.1:24538554-24881054 GCA_030545235.1 Helianthus tuberosus | reverse complement strand
AACATCCGTACCGATTATAAAGGTTTTGATTTCGAGTTGATACCATTTGGTGCTGGACGACGTATGTGTCCTGGTATTAGTTTCGCAGAGACTATTATAGAGCTTGCTTTGGCAAATTTAGTATATAAGTTTGAATTTACATTGACAAGTGAAGATGGTTTGGATATGACTGAATCTGATGGTATCACCGTTCATAGGAAGTGTCCTATACTTGTCATACCAACTCCTTGCGAGTAAAATAATTGTTGCAAGAGTTTGTTAAGAAGAAATTGTTGCTTTTTATTTATATATTATGTAATAAATTGTTATACTTAATGTTAAGAAAATAGATATAACTGTGTGCTGCAACATCTCTCTCATTTAGCCGAGTAATCATTTACTATGAGTATTAGATAAGCCTAATCAGGAGTTAACACTCATTTTAGCTCTAAATCAAGAACCGTAGCAGAGAAATACAGTCGTTGAATCATTATGCGACTCAGGACCCCCATTAGTCATACTACAACCTCAATTTAAAACCTAATCGTTATGATCAAAATACGCATAAGCCCTTTGTTTGATTTGTAACTCTATTTGTCTATATGCCATTATACCGGTTGAACATATTCTTAGAGAAATACAAAATCAAACTGAGGAAATTTCATTAACATAAAACATAAGCTAGTACAATATGCTAAATAAGATCTTTAGTAAATCCCATATTCCGAACATGTTCTTCGTAAACTTTAGGTGGGAGACCTTTAGTCATCGGATCCGCAAGTATATCTTTAGTACTAATATACTCAATACAAAGATTATTTTCCTCAACTCATTCATGTACGAACAGATATTTTGTATCAAGATATAAACCAGCTCCAGTCGAACTGTTACCGTTCGAGAAACTAACGGCAGCTGAATTATCACAGTAAAGCTTCAATGGTCTAGAAATGGAATTAACGATTTTGACTCCAGTGATCAGATTCCTAAGCAACATTCTATGGCAGGTTGAATTATAAACAACAATGTATTCTGCCATCATAGTGGAAGTTGTGGTCAACTGTTGTTTATGACTCTTCCATGAAATAGGTTCGCCTGCTAACATAAAGATATAGCCCGAAGTAGATTTCTTGTCATCTTTACATTTGGCAAAGTCAGAATTAGAATAACCTACCACTTCTAAATGATTACTTCTTCTATAAGTCAGTTTATAGTCTTTCGTCCCTTGCAGATATCGAAGTACCTTCTTAACTGCTTTCTAGTGATCTAGGCCAGGATTAGTTTGATAACGGCCTAGCATTCCAGCATTATAAGCGATATCTGGGTGAGTACAAACTTGAGCATACATCAGGCTCTCGACTACTGACTCGTAAGGTATCTGGCTCATTTGTTCCTTCTCAACCTCTGTTGTCGGACACTAGAATTGTAACAACTCTCATCAAAAGTACTATTTAAATGTATTAATTAGTCTAAAAGGAAACCCTAATTGAGAGACCCAAGTGATTCTGAACAAACCCTGAAATTTTCATAATTTTCAGAATCAGGATTAGGGCCCCTAAAACTCAAGGGGGGTAAACCCTAGTGGATAATTATCCACTAAAATACGTTGTCAAATTACTGAAAATTGAAAATACTGACTCACCAAGGCTAGTCCCAGTCGTGGCTAGTCTATGAGCCTACTTTTTACCCATACGCACCGTAGCAGGATATGGCCTACGATGCGCAGGCCTTTAAAAGACCCATACGCATCGTAGGGGATGTTTTGCTACGATGCGCAGGGCATCTCAAAATTTACCTATAAATAGCAGACACTGGTAGTCGAATTTTGATCATATTACGTCGAAATAATTCTCACAAATACACTGCTTTACATTCTGTTTACTTCAATTATACCCCCGGGTATCAAAATTCTGCTACAAAACAGGGTATTAGCACAATCGCTGCTACGATTCATTTATCCGAAGATCAAGATATCCAATGCATGTTTAAATGCCGCCCACATTAGGGTTATACTTTATCGTTCGTCATTAATTTGACGGATTGTCGTTAATTCGATAGGTAAAGTATTATACTTTATCGTTCGTTGTTAATTCAACGGATTGTCGTTAATTCGATAGGTAAAGTATTATACCTTGTCGTTCGTTGTTAATTCAACGGATCATCGTTAATTCGATGGACAAAGTATTGCATTTGATCATTCATTGTGATAATTTGATCTCGTAAATTATCGTAATTGCTGGATTGATTACTAACCCAGTTTTGTGTGCATTATCTATATTAGGTTAACAAGGCTAAACCATAGATTAGACTCTGACCATATTAAATCAGCAATGTGAGTCATTCTCTCTTTTTATCAAATCTATTTACAAAATCATGTTTATTTCAAAGTTATAATTACGGGGATTAAGTCTTTGTAATCACCAAGTTACAGCCGGTATGTGGGGTTTTGTATACATTACTTGATAATCGTCACCATTGGGGCAGCCAATGGGGGATATGACCATAGTCACAGACACCATTGGACGAATGGGCCAATGGGTCGAGTGGCAAGTACCGTGGGTAGTTGGATTGATATCAGAAACATTGTAATCGCTCTTAATACTGTATATTATAACAAATGTGTCATTTTAGTAAATAGAATGATTCACTCAGTATTTCCCGCTGACAAAACCTTTTTCAAACATGTTTCAGGTGATCTGTTGTAATTCAGGAAAAATGCTGGAGAATATTTCAAGCTTAAAGATAGTGGCTCAATATAAACTAAATAAATGATTTTGTAATATCACGCCTTTCTAGTAAAAACTTACTATTGTAAATTATCGGGGTTTTATCCCGAATTGTGAAATAAATAATCGGGGAAAAATTTTAGCTTTAAGCGATCCTGTTTCCGCTGTTAAACTCAATTAAATCAATACCGCAGTAATTTCTGCCGCGGCTCCTGAAACGGGTCAAACCGGGTCTTGGGTCGTGACAGAAAAAGGTGGTATCAGAGCCACTGGGTTAAGCTGATACTAAATTTTTCCTGATTACAGCCACTGGGTTAAGCTGATACTAAATTTTTCCTGATTACAGCCACTAGGTTAAGCTGACTAAGTATTTAGAAATGCTCCATTTTTCCTAATTACAGCCACTGGGTTAAGTTGATTAAGTATTTAGAAATACTTAATTTTTCCTGATTACTATTATGTGATTATTTGTATTATTAACTGATTATTTGATTATTTGTTAGTTACAGTATGGGTAAGAAAAAGCTGTCAAGCATCTATCTTAAATTAGATAAATCATCTAATGAAAAAGGAAGTTCATCCCGAACCAAATCCTCAAGTCAGTCTGAAATTCCTGAAGAAGGAATATTCGTGCGTAAGGCACAATACGAGGAATCACTTTCTCCTCAAAGGAGGGAAATGATTATTAAGAAAAGTAAAGAGAAAATCCGAGAAAAGAGGATTAAACGGGAAACTCAGGAATTAATTGATAAATCACCTTGGGAAGATAAACTAGATGAGAAATGGGCTAATTTATATATGCTAGCCACTGTAGCAGAAAATATAAATCTTTAAAAGATTAGCACCCTACTCTCATAAATCTAGAAACCTTGTGTGATAAATAAAACTTGAAACCTGAGTGTGTTTGTCAGTTATCTTTGTAAATCAACTAATACACAGTATGAAATAAAATTACAAAAGTTTATTTGTAAATTTTAACTTAGTATTTTATGCATTTTGCATATATGCTACATCAGCATGAGTGAGATAACCGAAGATTTTCAGAATCTTAATCTGTATCCCGTAACTGTCGAAGCTTCCAAAGAATATATTAGTTACTATCCCGATGTTGAACAACCAGTAGAATTCAAGGTTCCACCCCTGAGTAAGCCAAAACAAAAGAAAAGAACTTATGTAGGATGGAGGAAAATCCGTAAGAAGAAGCCAGCTCCAAGACTGCCCAAAATAAATAATCCTTTGAAAAAGGGAAAAGAAATTTTAACTGGAGAGAGTTCCAAACAACAGGAAATTGTAACCAGGAAAAGTCCTAGACTACAGGAAATGGAAACTGGAAACAAAAAGAAGGATAAGGAGGTAGAATTACAAATGGAGAAGATTACTAAAGAAGTAATAATGGAAGTTGGGCAAGGGTCTATACCAGCTCAGAGAGAAATTGGAGAGAGTTCCAATCCAACCCAGGAAAGAACTTTTCAGGATGAGATAGATTTTCTGTTAGAAAACTGTGAGACAATTCAGCCTGTCCAGACAAATCTTTTTACCTATCCTATTGAAAACCAATTCCCTATGAATTGGGAACCAGCAGCAATTCCTGAACCAATAGTTCATTCCCAACCCATAGGAATGGACGAATGGTGGACAAATGATTGGCAATTTCAAAATATTGTCAATGATCCTTATACTTTTCTTCCACAATTCGATCCAGAACCATTACCTAATCCACCCATGAGCACTGAAAACATGGCCGAACTTCGCCATTTTGGCGAAGAGTTGTTTGATATGGGGAATAGAATGAGGGAGATAGGTGGACAGATTGCTTGGAAGTACGACGAGAGGGAAATGCGTTTTTAAAACAACAAGTAACGAGAGATGGTAACAAGGATAAAATGATAGTTGTATAATAGTACTAATCAAGTTAGTCTGTAAATAATCAATAAAACTCTGTATGATATCTGTGAGTAATGATGCATAATAAATATATAAATGAAATCGAAAGATCGATTGTTTTGACTATATTTGTATTATACAATTTTCTGATTATTTGTATATAATTATTATTTGTCAGTTACTAATAAAATTTATATATATACATTATCAGATGGCAAACAGTAATGATGAACCTATTAATGAAATTAATCATTCTGAACAACATTCAAGAGATCAATATATGACTCGGCAAGATATCGAAACCATTGTTGCTCAAGGGATAGCCAATGCTATTCCAGCATTCGTCGCTGCTATAAAGAATCCACCCGAACCGCAACAAATTGTTCCTAGCAAACAGATTACTGAAGATAACTTCAGTAATAGTGTAAATGGAGGCAATAAGCATGATAATCATAATAAGGAACCACATCAAGCTCCATTAACCAAGAAAATGAAAACTGCAACGCCTGGTTGCACTTTCAAAGAATTCATTGCTTGTAAACCCACTGAATTTGCAGGCAATGAAGGAGCAACTGCATCACTGCGTTGGTTAGAGAAAACCGAAGCAGTCATTGCAATAAGTAAATGTGGTAAAGATGATCAAGTCATGTATTCGTCCAATCTGTTCAAAGAAGGAGCACTCGAGTGGTGGAATACTGTGTTACAATCAAAAGGAAGAGCAGTAGCTTATGCTATGACTTGGGAAGAATTTAAGGGTTTGGTGGAAAGAAAATTCTGTCCTGAGTATGAGAAGGAACAGATGGCGAATAAGTTTCTAAATCATCGGATGATGAGTGTGGATTGTCGCGGTTACACCTCGACATTCTTCGAATATGCAAGAGTGGTGCCAACACTGGCTTCGCCAGAACCGGTACTTATTTCTCGCTATATTTGGGGGCTAATTAGCGAAATCCGCAATATTGTTAAAGCTGCGAGACCTCGCACTATTGATGATGCGGTAGAATTAGCCAACACTCTGACCGATGAATTGGTGCGCACAAGAGATGAAGATAGGAAGAAGGCACTAGCTCAGAAGATTACCCACGGATTTCGTGTGGGTAATAATAACAGCTTCAAGAGAAAAGGGACAGGGCAATCTCCAGGTCCGTCATTCTGCAGGAAATGCAAAAAGAAGCATTATGGAAGATGCGATATTACTTGCAATTTTTGCAAAGCTATAGGACATCGTGAAGAGAATTGCAAAAAGAAAACAGTAATCTGTTTTAATTGTGGAGAAGCGGGGCATTATAAAACAGAATGTCCTAAATTGGTCAAACCAGTAGATAACAAAACCAAGACGACCGAAGGAACCATTAAGAAGAATGCTAGGGCATTTCAGCTGACCACCCAAGAAGCAGAACTTATTCCAGATGTGATAGCGGGTACGTTCCTAGTTCACAACGTGTATGCAAAAGTATTATTTGACTCTGGTGCAAACCAAAGTTTTATAAATACTTCATTCTGTCAAGCTCTTAGTTTACCTTTAACCAATATTAGGCAGATTTTTACCGTTGAAACAGCAGACGGAAATTCAGTTAAAATAGATAAAGTTTTGCAAGAAGGAAACATAGAACTTTTAGGACATAAATTCTCTGCAAGACTATTGCCGATGAATTTAGCTGAATTTGATGTTGTATTAGGAATGGATTGGTTAGTAGCCAACCATGCTAGAATCCTTTGTGATCAGAATTCCATAGAAATTCAAACACCTACCGGAGAAGTGATTAGGATTATAGGAGATAAACCACGGAAACCCATGAAGTTCATATCAGTAATGAAAGTTGCTAATTATGAACGAAAACAAGGAATAGTGTATATGATTTCGGTAATCATTAGCACTAAGGGAAAAGATCTTAAGGAAATACCAGTAGTATCAGAATACTCTGATATATTTCCGGAAGATTTACCAGGATTACCTCCAGATAGGGAAGTAGAATTTAGGATTCATCTAATTCCAGGAACTACACCGATAGCCAAGGCACCTTATCGGTTAGCACCTACAGAAATGTTAGAAATGAAAAAGCAATTAGATGAATTACTAAGTAAAGGATTCATACAACCTAGCTCATCCCCTTGGGGAGCGCCAGTGTTGTTTGTGAAGAAAAAGGATGGTTCAATGAGAATGTGTATCGATTATAGGGAATTAAATAAGGTTACAATTAAAAATCGATATCCATTACCTAGGATTGATGATCTTTTTGATCAACTTCAGGGGGCTAGATATTTTTCTAAGATAGATTTACGCTCTGGATATCATCAATTGAAGGTACAAGAAGAAGACATACCTAAAACTGCTTTCAGAACTAGGTATGGTCATTACGAGTTTACAGTCATGCCCTTCGGGTTAACGAATGCACCTGCAGCATTCATGGACATGATGAATAGGATCTGTAAACCGTACTTGGATAAATTTGTAATTGTTTTTATAGACGATATACTTATTTATTCCAAAAGTCAGACAGAGCATTGTGAACATCTTCATGCACTCTTAACTTTGTTAAGAAAAGAAAAGTTGTACGCCAAATTCTCGAAATGCGAATTTTGGCTAAAGGAAGTGCAATTTTTAGGACACATGGTGAATCATGAAGGTATTCATGTAGATCCTGCTAAGATAGAGGCAATTACCAAATGGAAGGTTCCACAAACAGCAATGGAAATTAGAAGTTTTATAGGTTTAGCTGGGTATTATAGACGGTTCATTAAGGATTTTTCCAAGATAGCCGTACCATTAACTAAGTTAACCTGTAAAGCCACTAAGTTTGAGTGGGGACCTAAACAGGAAGAAGCTTTTAGAATCCTGAAACAGAAACTAACCCATGCACCAATCTTAGCCTTACCAGAAGGAACTGAAGATTTTGAAGTATATTGTGATGCTTCAAAATTAGGATATGGATGTGTGCTTATGCAACGTAAAAAGGTAATTGCGTACGCATCAAGGCAATTGAAAAAGCACGAAGAGAATTATACGACTCATGATTTAGAATTAGGAGCCGTAATTTTTGCCCTTAAGATTTGGAGACACTATCTTTACGGAAGTAAATTTACTGTCTATACCGACCACAAAAGTTTAAAATACATATTTGGGCAAAAAGAGTTAAACATGAGACAAAGGAGATGGATGGAAATCTTAAGTGATTACGACTGTGATATTCAGTATCACGAAGGAAAGGCGAATGTAGTTGCAGATGCCTTAAGTCGTAAGTATTATGAGAAACAACGAAGGGTTCGTGCTCTCAGATTAAATCTACAAATAGATTTAATGGAACAATTAAAGAATGTTCAAACTACAGCAATCAAGGATGATGCTGAAGGAATGAAAGGGCGGATCAAGGAATTAGAACAAGGAACAGATGGAATTTGGAGATTCCATAAGAATAGAATCTGGGTACCTAAGCAGGGAGACTTAAGACCTAAGATTTTAGAAGAAGCTCATAAATCTAGGTACACTATGCACCCAGGAAACAATAAGATGTACCAAGATTTACGGAAGAATTTCTGGTGGATAGGAATGAAAAGAGACATAGCCAGCTATGTTTCTAAATGTCTTACTTGTTCACAAGTTAAGGCAGAACATCAGAAACCTTCGGGGTTACTACAACAATTAGAGATGCCAGTATGGAAATGGGAACTTATAACAATGGATTTTGTTACTAAGTTACCCAAAACCAGAAAAGGTAATGATGCGATTTGGGTAATTGTGGATCGATTAACCAAATCTGCTCACTTCCTACCTATGAAAGAAACCTTTAGTATGGAAAGACTGGCTAAATTGTATGTAGATGAAATTGTATCCTTACATGGAGTTCCACTCTCCATTGTTTCGGATAGAGATAGTCGATTCACTTCCCATTTCTGGAAAAGTTTCCAGCAAGCTATGGGAACTCGACTAAATTTAAGCACTGCATATCATCCACAAACAGACGGACAAAGTGAAAGGACGATCCAAACTCTAGAAGACATGCTCCGAGCATGTGTAATAGACTTTGGTGGAAGTTGGGATGATCACTTACCATTAATTGAATTCTCCTATAACAATAGCTATCATTCAAGCATTGATACTGTTCCATTCGAGGCACTGTATGGAAGAAAGTGCAGAACCCCAGTTTGTTGGGCAGAAATAGGAGAAAGTTAGTTATCAGGACCTGAAATAGTACAAGAAACAACTGATAAGATTACTCAAATCAAAGAAAGGCTGAAGACGGCTCGAGATCGTCAGAAAAGTTATGCAGACAATAGAAGCAAGCCGTTAGAATTCCAAGTTGGAGACAGAGTACTGTTGAGAGTTTCTCCTTGGAAAGGAGTAGTCAGATTTGGAAAGAAAGGAAAGTTAAGTCCAAGGTACGTAGGACCATTTCCAGTGATCCAACGTATAGGACCAGTAGCTTATCGTTTACGATTACCAGAAGAATTAGCTGGAGTACATGATGTATTTCATGTATCCAATCTCAAGAAATGTTTAACAGACGAATCTCTGGTAGTACCTCTTCGAGATATAGAGGTAAACGAAAAGTTGAAATTTGTTGAGAAACCTCTTCAAATTGAGGATCGAAAGATCAAGTTTCTCAAACACAAACGACTAGTTCTAGTTAAAGTCAAGTGGGATTCAAAGAGGGGAGCTGAATACACTTGGGAACTGGAATCAGAAATGAAGAAAAAATATCCACACTTATTCCAGTAAATCTCGAGGACGAGATTTTTCTTAAGGTGGGTAGAATGTAACAACTCTCATCAAAAGTACTATTTAAATGTATTAATTAGTCTAAAAGGAAACCCTAATTGAGAGACCCAAGTGATTCTGAACAAACCCTGAAATTTTCATAATTTTCAGAATCAGGATTAGGGCCCCTAAAACTCAAGGGGGGTAAACCCTAGTGGATAATTATCCACTAAAATACGTTGTCAAATTACTGAAAATTGAAAATACTGACTCACCAAGGCTAGTCCCAGTCGTGGCTAGTCTATGAGCCTACTTTTTACCCATACGCACCGTAGCAGGATATGGCCTACGATGCGCAGGCCTTTAAAAGACCCATACGCATCGTAGGGGATGTTTTGCTACGATGCGCAGGGCATCTCAAAATTTACCTATAAATAGCAGACACTGGTAGTCGAATTTTGATCATATTACGTCGAAATAATTCTCACAAATACACTGCTTTACATTCTGTTTACTTCAATTATACCCCCGGGTATCAAAATTCTGCTACAAAACAGGGTATTAGCACAATCGCTGCTACGATTCATTTATCCGAAGATCAAGATATCCAATGCATGTTTAAATGCCGCCCACATTAGGGTTATACTTTATCGTTCGTCATTAATTTGACGGATTGTCGTTAATTCGATAGGTAAAGTATTATACTTTATCGTTCGTTGTTAATTCAACGGATTGTCGTTAATTCGATAGGTAAAGTATTATACCTTGTCGTTCGTTGTTAATTCAACGGATCATCGTTAATTCGATGGACAAAGTATTGCATTTGATCATTCATTGTGATAATTTGATCTCGTAAATTATCGTAATTGCTGGATTGATTACTAACCCAGTTTTGTGTGCATTATCTATATTAGGTTAACAAGGCTAAACCATAGATTAGACTCTGACCATATTAAATCAGCAATGTGAGTCATTCTCTCTTTTTATCAAATCTATTTACAAAATCATGTTTATTTCAAAGTTATAATTACGGGGATTAAGTCTTTGTAATCACCAAGTTACAGCCGGTATGTGGGGTTTTGTATACATTACTTGATAATCGTCACCATTGGGGCAGCCAATGGGGGATATGACCATAGTCACAGACACCATTGGACGAATGGGCCAATGGGTCGAGTGGCAAGTACCGTGGGTAGTTGGATTGATATCAGAAACATTGTAATCGCTCTTAATACTGTATATTATAACAAATGTGTCATTTTAGTAAATAGAATGATTCACTCAGTATTTCCCGCTGACAAAACCTTTTTCAAACATGTTTCAGGTGATCTGTTGTAATTTAGGAAAAATGCTGGAGAATATTTCAAGCTTAAAGATAGTGGCTCAATATAAACTAAATAAATGATTTTGTAATATCACGCCTTTCTAGTAAAAACTTACTATTGTAAATTATCGGGGTTTTATCCCGAATTGTGAAATAAATAATCGGGGAAAAATTTTAGCTTTAAGCGATCCTGTTTCCGCTGTTAAACTCAATTAAATCAATACCGCAGTAATTTCTGCCGCGGCTCCTGAAACGGGTCAAACCGGGTCTTGGGTCGTGACAAGAATGAACCGAAAACATCTCCCTTAACTACTGGAGCAACGGAGGGTTTGCACCGTTGCATGTTATAACGTGTAAGGACACGATCTATGTAAGCCTTTTTAGACAATCCTAAGATCCCTTTGTGTCTATCTCGGTGAATTTCGATGCCAATGATGTAAGAAGCATCTCCGAGATCCTTCATGTCGAAGTTATGCGAAAGTAACCGCTTCGACTCATGCAACATGTCTAAACTATTACTTGCCAATAGAATATCATCTACGTAAAGGACAAGTATAGTAAACTTGCTCCCACTCATCTTAAGGTAGGTGCATTGATTCACTTGATTCTTTATAAAACCTTGTTTCTTCATGACTTCATCAAACTTGAGGTACCATTGACATGATGCTTGTTTTAACCCGTAAATGGATTTCTTCAACTTACAGACTAGATGCTCCTGACCTTCATGTTTAAAGCCTTCAGGTTGTGTCATGTAAACATCTTCGTCTAAGTCTCCGTTAAGGAAAGCAGTTTTAACGTCCATCTGATGCAGATCTAAATCAAAATTAGCTACTAGGGACATGACGATCCTTAATGAAAATCTTTATGAGAGACAGGAGAAAACGTCTCTTGATAATCAATTCCCTCTTTCTGGGTGTAGCCTTTTGCAACCAATCTCGCTTTGTAGCATTCAACGTTCCCATTCGGATCCGGTTTTGTTTTGAACACCCATTTACATCCTACGGGTTTGACACCGTTGGGTAATTCTACTAAATCCTAAACATCATTTTTCTTCATGGATTCAAGCTCATCAATCATTTCTTTATTCGATTCAGAAGACTAATCACTGCTAATGGCTTCATTGTAAGAGATAGGATCATTGAGCTTTCCGAGATCCATTTCAGTTTGGTAGGTAACATAATCATCCCAATTAGTAGGCCTTCTGGGCCTAAATGACCTCCTGAGTTGATTATCGAGTTCAGCGTTGTATTGCTTTTGAGCGTTTGATGTGCCTTCGTTATGAGGTATAATGGGTTCTAATTGTGGAGGTAAATTTGGAGTTGGTGCAGTACCTTCAGGTGCAGTAGTTGAATTAGGTACAAGAGGAGTAAACGGAGTAATGGTAAGCGATGAGTTTCCCCCCCCCCCCCGCGTCTTGTACTTCTTGCAATTCTTCGTAAGGGTTGGTACTGCTCCCACTGACCTTGAAATCCTCCAGGAACGCAGGACGCTTGGTTTCAACAATACGGGTGACATGGGAAGGACAATAGAAATGATAACCCTTTGAGTGATCAGGATACCCGATAAAGAAACAGGTAACTGTTTTAGGGTCAAGTTTACTTAGGAAAGGATTGTAAAGTTTTGTTTCAGCAATGCAGCCCCATACTTTCATATATTTAAGACTCGGTTTCCTTCCTGTCCAGATTTCATAAGGAGTTTTAGGGACAGACTTAGAAGGAACTCTATTGAGTATATGAACAACTGCTTTTAAGTCTTCAGTCCAGAGGAATAATGGTAAATTAGTGTTGGCTAACATACTGCGCACCATGTTCATAAGGGTACAGTTTCTTCGTTCAGCGACACTGTTCTGCTGAGGGGTACCAGGCATGGTGTATTTAGAGATTATGATGTTGTAAATATTTTTTTTTGGGAAATATGCATGTAGTACAACTTGTTGTGTTTGGATTTCTTGAGATTGAGATACAATCTTAAATCCTATACTGTGGTACAAAACGAATAGTTTTGGTTCAACCGTTTGGTATTTGAAACGATTTTAGAATTGTTAATTTTCCTAACCTTTTTGTTAGATAGGGTTTATTAGTGTAAACCATACGTTTAAACGTTAAATTCTCTAACGTGTGTGTTAGACCGGCTTTATTTTTATAAACAATACGTTTTTTTTAAACGTTTCATGTTCTAGTCTTGTTGTGTGGGATTTATCACCAACTTTAATTTGTGATTTCTAAATCCAAATGGTCATGTTTTATATATATATATATATATAATGACTTATTTTTTCTAACACTTGTGTTAGAAAATGTGTATCACAAATACAAGATTAGAGATTGTTCATTGTATAAGCCATAATGAATGGAAATGTTTTATGCCATTTAATTGCCTATGTGTGCATTAAAAACGAGGAGAAATGGTTTACTTTATAAAGTTTATGCTTGGAAAATGTTTTATGTACACGCTCTATTCTATAATGTGCCCGTTATAACATTTTTTTTCTAACATGCGTGTTAGAAAACATTTAATACATGCGTAGTAAGACTAAACATTATAAAACCGTTTGATATTTTGGGTTTTGATCTATGTCATCATAAAATCTAATTGATATTATTAATATTGTACTTTGCAAAACTAAGGAAATATTTTAAAAAGGATTTTTAAAATAAAGTTTTGCATAGTTTTGAGAATTCAAATGATTTGTTACTCTTGCTAGAAGTAGCATTTGTTGAACAAAGCAACAATCTTGTTGATATTATTTGGTGGAAAACAAGTTGGTGTTGTTGTGAACAAATTTAATTGTTCAAGTTTACTACTTAAATGTAGCCTTTGTAACAACTTGGTGTTGTTTTGACCAGAATTGTCCAAGTTTAAAGTTTTAAGATGAGATGGGGAACTTGTACTTACAAGTGCATGGAGTCTTATTGAGGGATACCTTAAGACATGCCATTGGATGATATCGTTGAGAAGATTTTCAGTCTGATTATAAAGTGTTGAAGATAAAAGCACTTTGGTATTTGATGTCTCCATATCGTCTATGCTTCCGTTTAAATTTCAAATGTCACACCCTGACTTTTGCGAAAGCGTGATTATGTGTGACTTACTTAATATCATTGCATTCAACCATAACAAACAACTAAATTATAAAACCCAAGATGTTCATCCATAGATTGATTTTAAAACATTACAAACAACCTTGTTTTCAAATCCCAAACACAGAATTCATGTTCAAAATACCACACTAACAAAGTTTTAAGTTCCATAAGGACTTGACAAAAGATACTAATAAAAACTAGGCTTTGAGCCATGTATCTTATCCAAGATAAAATACATAACCCAAACCCTTCGACACCGGATGACATCTTTTATTTGAGACAACACTTGAAAACTTCCAAATGCCCGCCAAATCCACATTTAGTTTCCTGAAATACATGTAGTTTGAAAACATCAACGAAAGTTGAGCGAGTTCATGTGTTTTGTATGTGAGCTCGCATAAACTTTGTAATCATTGTAAGTTTGTATGTAGTTGTAAACCCTGGTATAAAAGCAACAAGGAAAACAGATCGATTAATGGTTTGCAAGGCCATTAATATGTGTGACGTGATGCAGGAAGGCTCAATCCTAGCGGATTTTGTACAGAGCTTCCGGCTGTAAGACATAGTCACCTCATGGGCCAAATCCTGGTCCTCATGAGTGGGGCTCGCAACACCCAAATAGATCTATCACTCATGTCCCTCGGTCCTACTACGAGGATTAATGGTCTTAAGCGTTGTACCCATCACTCACATAATCTAGCAGTACCTTCCTTAGCAAACCATACCATATGTAAACGTTTGTAAACAATTTGTAACATGTACTTCACCCTCGAAGTTATAAAACTGAAAACAGTTGAAAGAAAAGGGGGACATGAACTCACAATCTTGCGTTCTTTGTATCCAATGTAACTCAAAGTTTCCTCTAGATTGCACGACTACCTACATACGTACTATGATTTATTAGACGGGCGGGTCGTGCCTTGACTTAGTCTTATTTAGTGTCTTTGAGTTACGTCTCATTGTGTTATCAATATTATTCCAAGTTATATAATTATTTGTTAAAATAATAAATATTTTAACTTAAATTATATTTATTAAATTTTGGAATAATTGTTAAAATAATATATTTTAATTTGTCACAATTATGTATTTGTACATGTAATAATTTCCCAAGGATGGGCGTATTCATACTCGTATACTTAACCTTGAGTATTTTTGCCAAGTATCGGTGGCGTATTCCGGTATATTTATACGTACGAGAATACGTATTTTATTGTGTTAATTAAGTATCTTTACACTTAATTCTTGTTTTAATTTTTTCGGAATAATATTTCTAATAAAATAAAATTCACCAATATATATTCTCAAAATATATATTTTAAGAAAACTTACATAGAAAAATTATTTATAATTTTTCCCTTGGCCAAAAGAATTGTATTTTCCTTTAAACCTCAAAAATAATATATTTTCAAGTTTAACTTAGAAAATATATATAAATCTATTTTTCACCCAAATATAATGTATTTTAAGTTTATTTAAGAAAATATATATTTTCTCCCAAAAATAATATATCTTCTAATAATTTCAAGAAAACATATATATTTTTATTTGCCCAAAAATAATATATTTTCTCTTGTCAATAATATGATATATTTTGTGATAATTGTAAAAATCATATTTTTTTTCTTGGTGTCCAAAATACCATTTACCAAAATATACTTACGAATTTAATTGCGAAATATTTTTGTAAGTTATATTCCTTGTTCGGTTTCTCCAATATTTTGGGTATAAATTATATATTCATTTCTTGGAATTTTGGTAATATTTTGTATTGTGATTTCTTGGTATTTTGGTGAGTTATATTATTTCAAGTCCTAAAATAATATAACTAATACACATAATATACAAATAATCACACACAAGGTGACATCTAAATATATATTCTCCTAAATACATATTTAGTCACTTTTATTATCAAAAACCAACCTCCAAAATTTTGTAATTTTTGTAGTAAAATGTATGGCAAACTTTATGTAAAAATCATGGTTTAAAATATACTTGTAAATATTTGTTCAAAAATATTTTTCTAAGTGTTAAATTTCTAGAAAAATTTTGCCATAGTTTCCCCTTAAAAATGTAGGTTTTCATGCTTTCAAAGCATATCATTTTCTTTTATAAATCATCACAATCATCAACAAACCAAATAATACTTACCAATTTGCCAAAACCTAGCCATAATCACTACTTCATGAACTTGAAAATTTATAAAAATTTGTAGTAACTTACTAGTGTGTTTAGTAAGCTTAGTTACCCTTTAAAGTGTGGTTGCCTATTTAAAAACATCATTCTTGAAGGATTTAGATGTTTACAACTTGTAAATCATTTTTCTAAAAATATTTCTTCTTGAGTTTTTCTTGTTAAATATATATTTCTACACTTGATTAACCACTAAAAATGTGGTTAGTTTCTTTAAGAACCATTATGTAAATCTTGTATTTTAACTTAGTTTCTTGAGAAAATCATTCTTAAAATCATATGTTTACAAGACTTTATATTCACTTTGATCATCATACTTCAAGAAAACAATTTATACTTCAAGTTCATGCTTTACATGAGGATGGTCACTTTGATCTACAACATAATCATCCTCTCATCTTGCTAGATTATGTCTTTAATCACCATCTAGCAAGATCATATGATGTTTAACATCATAAACACAAACAATCATCAATCAATAAGCATAACAACACTTAACAACATGATTTCCTATGATTTTTAAGCTTATGTTTAAGTTTCATGTTCTTGATCAGTAGTGTTCTTCATGTTAAGTTACTTGTATCATTCTTTAACCAACCAAATAAGATGTAAAATGGAGTGTATAATGATCTTACTACAAGCTCAAGGCTAGGGATGATCACAAGATGAAGATGAGGTGGTTAAAAGCTTGTATGAGAGGTCCTTCAACTTCCAAGAGCTCCTAGCTTCTTTGTATAGCTTCTTACACCTTTGTATGCTTGAAGAAAGGATGAAGATTGATTGATGGTGGTGGTGGTGTGTGGTGTGGGTTACGACCGAGAGGAAGAGGGAGGAGAGGATAGTGTGTGTGGTGTGACTTTGTGAAAGAATGAGAAGTTATGAACTTTGAGGTTAACTTATAATCTACCAACACAACATTCTCTAAAGGTTAATATGTTAAATAAGTAGGAGACAAGATCCATTAAAATAACAAAAGAAAATCAATAATGGGGGCCACCATGTAACCATAAATAGGAGGGGGGGGGGGTTCTTGGTTAGTTGAAATGGCTAGTTAGATTATCTAGTTAAAATCCAAGTGTTTAGTTAGGGTGTTTAGTTATTAGTATGTTATATAGTGTGTTTTGATGTTCTGGGACCATAGCTAGCTTGGAAATGATGAAACAATGCTTCTAGTTAAAATTTGGTGTTTCGGGTAGTGTCCGGTTGTTCGGTTGGTTACCGGTTCGCTAAGGTGCTAAACTATGTAGTTTAGTGTGTTTTGTGTTACCTTTTGGGACAGTTTTGATTCCCGACACTTAGGAAAGCATTCTGGACCATTTAACCATGTTTTTGCATGATATTTAGTTGTTTAAATGATGAATTTTGCTGAATTCTGCAGTTTATGTTAGTTTTAGGCACTTTCCGGCACTTAAACTATCACTAGGTAGGCAGTTTTATGATCCTTACTTTCATACACATTATACTAGTGTAACTCTTGGTTTCTGGCACATTCTGTATCCCATTACTATGTCTGTCTATGTACTGAACTTCGTCATCATTTCTCTGATTTATCTGATAACTGTGCTATCTTTGTTTCGTGCATCATTTGAATCAATAAAGTTTGCATGCAATAATGTTATGTCATTTGCAATATATGATGCACATGTATGTATGATAACATTAATCAGGAAGCAATTCATGTCATAAATTGTAGATCAGCACAGTCATTAAGCATTAATCATTGTCTAATGATTGTACGGATACATGCAAATTTAACAATTGTCACATTCTCCCTCTGTTAAGAAAATTTCGTCTTGAAATTTTAAGCTTTACTATTAGGTGTAGGGAAGTTAGGGAACAAATGTGAGTATTTTGCTTTCATACGGTCTTCATGTTCCCCAGTAAACTCTGGGCCGTGACGGGTTCTTTAGTAAAGTGGAGTGTGCCATTGATGTGTACTTCATCTGCCTGGATGACCACTGTCTCTTGAGTTGGACTTTTCTTCAGATTAGATACATGAAATGTATTATGAACACCATTTAGTTCTGCTAGCAACTCCAACTTGTACGCTACCGTACCAACCTTTTCCAATGTGAAACTTTTAACAAAACCATATCACCCACTTCAAATTCCAAGGGTTTTCGTCTTTGGTCCGCATAACTCTTCTGTCGATCACGAGCCGCCTTGATGCGCTCTCGGATCTGCATGATCTTATCAGTTGTTTCTTGGACCAGTTCAGGACCAACCATCTGTCTATTACCTGCATCTGCCCAGCATAATGGCGAGCGACACTTACGTCCGTAGAGAGCCTCGAACGGTATAGCTTGGATGCTTGTATGGTAGCTGTTGTTATAGGAAACTCAACCAAAGGCAGATGAGTATCCCAACTGCCACCTAAATCCATTACACAAGCACATAGCATCTCTTCTAGCGTCTGAATCGTTCTCTCGCTTTGTCCATCCGTCTGCAGGTGAAAAGCTGTACTCAGATTCAACTGAGAACCAAAAGCTTCTTGAAAGGATTGCCAAATCCTTGACACAAACCGTCCATATCTCTGTCTGATATAATCGAGATATGCACTCCATGACGTGCAACTATCTCCCTAAGGTAAAGCTCAGCCAGCTTACCAGTGTTATCCTTTTCTCTAATCGGCAAGAAGTGCGCATACTTTGTCAATCGGTCCACGATTACCCAAATCTTATCATGACCTCTGGGAGTCTTGGGCAACTTGGTTATGAAATCCATAGAAATCTGCTCCCACTTCCACATGGGTATTTCTGGCTGTTGCAGAAGACCTGAAGGCTTCTGATACTTGGCCTTTACCTTGGCACAAGTTAAGCACTTCCCAACATACATAGCAACATCACCTTTAAGTCTTGGCCACCAATAATAATCCTTCAAATCTTGGTACATCTTGTCCGATCCTAGATGGATCGAGTAACTCGATTTATTAGCTTCATCAAAAATAACCTCTCCAAGACCACCAAAAAGCAGAACCCAAACACGTCCCAAAAATACAAGGTTCCTTCCTCGTTGGGTACCAACTTTTCCTCCATTCCTCGGAGATATTCATCCTTAATGTTCTCTTTCTTAAGAGCTTCTTTCTGTGCAGCACGAATACGCAACGAGAGGTTTGTCTGAATAATCATCTCTAAAGCCCTAACCCTTATGGGATTGATCCTTTCCTTTCGGCTTAAGGCGTCTGCTACCACATTTGCCTTTCCTGGATGATATTTAATCTCACAGTCATAATCATTTAACAACTCAACCCATCGTCGATGTCTCATATTGAGCTCTTTCTGATCAAATATGTGCTGAAGGCTTTTGTGATCTGTAAAAATAATACATTGAGTACCATACAGATAATGTCGCCAAATCTTTAAAGCAAACACCACTGCGCCTAACTCCAAATCATGCGTGGTGTAGTTCTTCTCATGGACCTTCAGTTGGCGCGAAGCATAAGTGATAACCTTCTGGCGTTGCATTAGCACACATCCCAAACCCTGACGCAAGGCGTCACAATAGACCTCGAAGTCGTCGATGTCTTCGGGTAGGGATAAAATAGGTGCATCGCATAGCTTATTCTTAAGCAGCTGAAATGCTTCTTCTTGTTTATCTCCCCATTCATACTCCTTATCCTTCTGAGTGAGGGAGGTTAACGGTTGAGTGATCATGGAGAAATCCTCAATGAATCTGCGATAATAGCCTGCTAAACCCAGAAATTGTTGGATCTCGGTTGGCGTCTTCGGGGTTTCCCAATTCTTGATTGCCTCAATCTTGGTGGGATCCACATGAATACCATCCTCGTTTACCACGTGTCCGAGGAACTGTACCTCACGTATCCAAAACTCGCACTTCAAGAACTTCGCGCAGAGGTTCTCCTTCTTTAGCAGCTCTAAGATGGCTCTGAGGTGCTGCTCATGGTCTTCTTTCGTCCGCGAATAAATCAAAATATCATCGATAAATACGATCAAGAATTTATCGAGATATGGGTTGCAAACCCGGTTCATCAAATCCATAAACACTGCCGGCGCATTACTTAACCCAAACGGCATCACTAGAAACTCGTAATGTCCATAACGAGTTCTGAAGGCAGTCTTCAGTATACTCTCTTCTTGAATCCGCAGCTGGTGATAACCTGATCGAAGATCGATATTGGAATAGTAACTTGATCCCTAAAGTTGATCGAATAGATCATCAATCCTCGGCAAGGGATACCGATTCTTGATGGTTAACTTGTTTAGCTCTCGGTAGTCGATACACCTACGAAAACTACCGTCCTTCTTCTTGACGAACAACACTGGAGCTCCCTAAGGCGAGAAGCTTAGCCTTATAAATCCCTTATCTTGTAGCTCCTGAAGCTGCGCTGATAACTCTTGCATCTCTAAAGGCGCAAGTCGATAAGGTGCCTTAGCTACAGGCGCGGCGCCTGGAACCAAGTCAATATGGAATTCGACTTGTCATTGAGGAGGTAATCCTGGCAAGTATTCGGGGAAGACTTCAGGATATTCCCTTACCACAGGGATATCTTCGAGCTTCGGTTCTTCGGCCTCTTTATCCACGACATGAGCTAAGAAGGCAACACATCCTTTACACAAAAACTTCCATGCCTTCAAACAACTGATAATCCGCAGAGGCGTATCCTGCTTCTCCCCATGAATGACGATCGTCTTTTCATTCGCCACCGGGATGCGAATAATCTTCTCATGGCAAACAATCTCAGCTCGATTACTCGACAACCAATCCATCCTAACTTCAACGTCAAAGCTTTCCAATTCCACTGGCAGAAGGTCTAACGCAAACTCACGCTCTCCAAGCTCTATAACACAGCCTCTAATCACTTCATTAGCTTCCACTAGCTTCCCATTAGCTAGTTCTATTGAGTACGGGATATCTAACTTATTTGCTACTAAACCGAGGATATTCTTAAACTCTAGAGATACGAAGCTATAGTCGGCACCGGTATCAAATAGCACAGATGCAAAATGTTGATTAATAGGGAACGTACCAGTGACTACGTTCGGATCCTGGCGAGCTTCCCTAGCTCCAATGTTGAAAACTCTTCCACGAGCTTGGTTATTCTTTGGGCAATCCCGCTTAAAGTGCCCTACTTCACCACAACCGTAACATCCTTGACCGTGTTCATTCCCGTTTCCACCTTGATTGTTGTTATTATTTCCTCTGCGGTTTCCATTTCCCACTTGGTTTACATTTCCATTCCGGTTTCCATTTCCTACCTGATTTCTATTCCCATAACCATTTCTACCACGGTTTCCATTTCCATTTCCTCCTTGACCACCATTTCCATGACCGTTTCCAACCCAGCACGTTTCCTTCGAATGACCAATCCTTCCACAATTACCACACTTCCTAAACCTGCACTGACCGGTATGATGGAACTGTCACACATCACACTAGGGCAGAGTGCCCATGTACCCTTTCCCTTTGTTATAAGCGTTTGCAGCACCCGTCCTGACCTTGGCTGGTGGGTTAGCATCTCTCCGTTTGTTAGTATTGTTGTTCCCTTGGGTACCCTTCTTGAAATTTGAAAACTTCATTTTGTCTTCTCCAGACGACTCTACATGAGTCTCTTTCTGCTTGGTCTCAGAAATTGAGAACTTTCACAGATGGATCGCTTCTTTAGTCAGTCCCACACTCAAGTCGATTGCCTCAGTGATTGTTGGAGGCTTAGAAGCAGTTACCATGCTGAGAATCTGGGGTGCCAATCCCCAGATGAATCGTTCAATCCTCTTGAACTCTGGTTCTACCAAATAGGGGACAACACGAGACAAATCATGAAATCTATGAACATATTCCGCTACCTTTGGGCCATCCATTTTCAAATTCCAAAATTCAGTTTCCAACTTCTGGATTTCTGCCCTCGAACAATAATTCTTACGCATCAGCTCTTTCAACTCATCCCACGTCAAAGCGTACGCCGCAGCCTCACCTAGAGTTTGAACCTGAAGGTTCCACCATGACAGAGCCCCATCTAGAAACAGTCCAGAAATGTATGTGTCTTGATGCTCTAGCGCACATTTACTCATCCGCAGAACAGAATCCGTCTTCTCAACCCATCTCACAAAAGCTACGACACCTCCAGTACTGTCGAAGTTTAGAGGCTTGCAGTCCAAAAACTGCTTGTAGGTACAACCTATACACAAGCAACATCATTCACAGAAAGCATTAGCAAAGCACACTTTGGAAATGTCCAAACGTATTGTAATGTGTCTTAGGTGACTTAAACATTACCGTTAGGTGGGTTATTCCCTGAGGCACCCTCGCTGTGTTCGGAGCGTAGGGCCTCGTGGTGAGCGATGTCCTGTGAGATGCGTTCCTATAATTCTGCCTCGGTCGTCGGCAGAGGATTGTTGGTGTCGGTGTTCCTTCGCGTCGAAATCTTTCTTCTAGGAAGAAGATCGGATGAGTCAGGTCTTATTTGTTAAATAAATATATAGTACGTATATATAATATCATTTATCATAGCAAGCAATCATGTAGCAACACAATCACAACATAAGCAAGTAACCCAACAATATGTTTAGTGAGAACATGACGATTGAGCTTGCATAAATCATCGACCACCGTTACATTGTTTACAAGTGTATCACATCAAAAGGGACACAGGGTCACACTACCCTTGTCCAATAAGTCTGTCAACATACATAAATCACATGGTCAAAAAGCGGTCTTCAAAAGTCTTCATAAACTCGGCTCAATAGTAGTGCTCTCACCAAAAGTAATGCAATCTGCATAAGAACAAAAACCAACTATCCTGATGGTGGAGGAGAAGGAGGGAAGAAAAGCAAGTTGCGCACATGACTGATCTGCTGCTCGAAAGTAAATGACTGATCTGCTGCCCGAAAGTAAGAAATTGAGCATCAAACTCTGGAAAAAGGAGTAAGAGGAGCAGGTAGATGTGCAAAAGGAGACGATGATGAATGTGGAGGAACAAATGTAGTCTGACAGGTACACGGTGGGGGACGTGGAGTCACTCAACCTCTAAAACTCTACGACTCATAATCTCAAACTGAAGCTGAAGTGATAAAAGCAACTCTTCCCGTGTATAACCAACAAAATGAGAGGGATGATAGGGGTCTAAAATCGGCATAGAGTATGGTGGGAACCATCGGAATGGCTCGTCAAGCGGTGAAGAAGTGAAGGGAGAAAATGGTGCAGACTGACGAACCTAAGGAAAAGCTGCTGAAGCAAAAGGATCGTCACGCGGGTGCTGACCTAAAGTACCTTCCCCTAGACGGAGTGCATGGATGTCCTGAAGGAAAACGATAGGTAAGTCGGTGCGATGGACATCAGACTCTACAGGAGGGAGAGGAGCAACATCAGCAGGTGCGGGTGGAGGAATAAATGGCTCAATAAAAGGAGGTTCAACAGGTGCAGGAACTGGGTCGGGAATGTGAGGTGCAATGTCTGGTAAACCAAAAGGAATAGGGTCATGATCAGGTATCGGCTCAGGATCAGCAGGTGCAACATCAGGCTGATCAAAAGGAACAAGATCTGTCTTAGGACCAGGCTCGGGGTCGTATGGAGGATATGGTGCAGCAGACATAGCAATATCATCGTCAGAATCTGTAGCGTAACGGTGTAATCCGACCACCTGTAAAGCTGAAACGTCACAGACTCAAAGGAGTCTGAGACCGAGTGCAAGCTGGAATCAGAGGATATCTCAACAACAAGAATCTCAAGATGTGGGATAGCAACAACATCCTCATCTATCTCTCCATCACCCTGGGCCTCAACAGGAGGACCATCAACAAACAATTCAACGTCATCATCAAACAAATCGTCGAAAGGCCAATCCTCGAAAGGAATGACCACGAGAGGAACAGGATCGAGGATCGGAGCCACGATGTGATCACCATCGGGATGACCAATGATGAGGTGATCATGGACTGGAACAGGAATGACAAAAGGATCCTCGTCAGGAAAACCATCAGCAAGGGGTAAATCATCACCAAAGTCAGGCAACGCGAACGGCTGGAAGTCGTCCTCGTCATCTGATAGCATGTTAGGATCACTCTCAGTGTCTGACGTAAGTATATCCGGCTCGGGTACAATCTCATCATCTGAGACGATAGCCATAGGATCATCAGCGTCTGATAATCCGCTCTCTGAAGAAGACATGATGCCTGTAACATAACAATCGTAACATGTGAACATATATTTAACCACTAACACTTAGTTATGCAATCAAGACAGTTATCACTCACTCATGTATTCGCAATATCCTTCATGAAATCTTTCGATCTTTCCTAGTCTACCCCAGACTAAACCACCGATGTGACCTTGCAATGGTGTTTCTTGTCTTTCCTTTTGTAAAACGTTTGTTCCATGGATCTGGGCATTTTGTGTATGCAATGAAAACATGTTGTAAAAGTATTTTCGTGAGAGCCCTAATGATTGTAGTCTAGACTTGAGAAAGAATCCTAGTTCGCTACAATTGAAGCTCTGATACCAAACTATCACACTCTGACTTTTGCGGAAGCGTGATTATGTGTGACTTGCTTAATATCATTGCATTCAACCATAACAAACAACTAAATGATAAAACCCAAGATGTTCATCCATAGATTGATTTTAAAACATTACAAACAACCTTGTTTTCAAATCCCAAACACAGACTTCATGTTCAAAATATAACACCAACAAAGTTTTAAGTTCCATAAGGACTTGACAAAAGATACTAATAAAAACTAGGCTTTGAGCCATGTATCTTATCCAACATAAAATACATAACCTAAACCCTACGACACCGGATGACAACTTTTATTTCAGACAACACTTGAAAACTTTCAAACGCCCGCCAGATCCACATTTAGTTTCCTGAAATACATGTAGTTTGAAAACATCAACAAAAGTTGAGCGAGTTCATGTGTTTTGTATGTGAGCTCGAATAAACTTTGTAATCATTGTAAGTTTGTACGTAGTTGTAAACCCTGGTATGAAAGCAACAAGGAAAACATATCGATTAATGGTTTGCAAGGCCATTAATATGTGTGACATGATGCAGGAAGGCTCAATCCTAGAGGATTTTGTACCGGGCTTCCGGCTGTAAGACATAGTCACCTCATGGGCCAAATCCCGGTCCTCATGGGTGGGGCTCGCAACACCCATATAGATCTATCACTCATGTCCCTCGGTCCTACTACGATGATTAATGGTCTTAAGCGTTGTACCCACCAATCACATGATCTAGCAGTACCTTCCTTAGCTAACCATACCATATGTAAATGTTTGTAAACAATTTGTAACATGTACTTCACCCCCGAAGTTATAAAACTGAAAACAGTTGAAAGAAAAGGGGGACATGAACTTACAATCTTGCGTTTTTCGTATCCAATGTAACTCAAAGCTTCCTCTAGATCACACGACTACCTACATACGTACTACGATTTATTAGACAGACGGGTCGTGGCTTGACTTTGTCTTATTTAGTGTCTTTGAGTTACATCTCATTGTGTTATCGATATTATTCCAAGTTATATAATTATTTGTTAAAATAATAAATATTTTAACTTAGGGTGGGAGTTGGCTACAAAGTCTATTTTCCTACAAAGTGTACAAAGTCTTAAAACACCACAATTTCAACCATAAAACACACTCAAAACCCACAAATAAGAGAGTCAAGATCACTAAAACGCCATATTTGTGGGTTTTGTGTTGTGTTTTGGATGATAAGGCTTTCATTATTGAATGGCTAACATTAGTGTGTTTTATGTTGATTATCATGTTGTGTTTTATATTCATAGTTCCACGATGGTGTGTTTGAAGTTTTTATGGACTGTTATGGTTTGGATATTGTGTTTTAGTGTTCTTCACTCTGTTGTTTGTCGCTTTTGAGTGTGTTTTATGGCCGAAATTGTGGTGTTTTATGACTTTGTACACTTTGTGGGAAAAATTGACTTTGTAGCCGAACCCCACCCTTTTAACTTAAATTATATTTATTAAATTTTGGAATAATTGTTAAAATAATATATTTTAATTTGTCACGATTATGTATTTGTACATGTAATAATTTCCCAAGGATGGGCGTATTCATACTCGTATACTTAACCTTGTGTATTTTTGCCAAGTATCGGTGGCGTATTCCGGTATATTTATATGTATGATAATACGTATTTTATTGTGTTAATTAAGTATCCTTACACTTAATTCTTGTATTATTTTTTCCGGAATAATATTTTTAATAAAATAAAATTCATCAATATATATTCTCAAAATATATATTTTAGAGTAAACTGCCATTTTGGTCCCTGTGGGTTGGCCAGTTTTGCCACTTTAGTCCAAATCTCAAACTTATTACATCTGGGTCCCTGTGGTTTGCATTTTGTTGCCATTTTAGTCCAAATTTCAAAAACCCTATTTTTTGACTATTGCAACCTTCTATTTTGTCGTTTAGTTCAGGGGCATTTTAGTCATTTTGCTTTTCATTTAACATTTTCTTAATTCAAAAATTAATATATATATATATATATATTAATATACACACATACAGCTCATCTTCATCATCATCATCGACAACACACTCTCTCTCTTTCTCTCTCCAAGCACCACCCATCACCGCCACTGCCGTGAACGCCGCCGTCGTCCAACACCACCACCACGTCGCCGGAAAATAGAAAAGTCACATCATCTGCCGGTTTTTGCTTGAAAACTTAAGGAAAGTCAAAATAGAAGGGGAGTGGAGTCGGAACCTGTTGGAAAAACGGAACACCACCGTCATCGCCGCCACTGACGGCGTTGGTTGCCGGTGACGTTGTGTCTCTTTGACTCCTTCGTCTTTCTCCGCTGACGGCGTTGGTCGCCGCTGACGGCGGTGGGGGTGTTTTCGGTTATACGGAGAAGAAGGGGGGGTCGTCGGCTGAACAAGAGGTGCCGGGTGTGTGTGTCTGAGGAAGATGATGAATGAGAGGGTTAGTTTCTCATGTGTGTTTGATGAAACGACACCGCATATCATCTTCCCCCAAATCTGATTTCATGTGGGTTAATGGGTTTGATGCAAAATTAGGGGGATGATGTTAATGTTTGCTGATGTGGTGGTTACGGCGGTGGTGGTGGCCTGCCCGGTGGTGGAGGTGTTCGTTGGTGGTGGTGGGTTTCGGGTATTGGTGGGTGTTGATCTGTGATTTTGTGATGGATGATGATCTGTGAACCCAGTCCTTTTGTTCTGGGTTCTTGATTTTCTTGAAGATGATGTTCTTGATTTTATGGATTTTCTGGGCTTTGATGATGATGTTCTTGAAGATACAGATCTGAGCCTCGTTTCTTTTTACAAATCGGTTTTTGTTTTGATTTGTTGTTGTCTGTATTTTGATTTTTGTGATGGTTTCTGGTTTTGTTCTAGTTTCTTGATTTTCTTGAAGATGATATTCTTGATTTTCTGGGTTTTGATGATGAAGTTTGATGATGTTCTTGAAGATGATGTTATTAATTATTGAAATGTTATAATAAATTAACATGGACCAAAATGCCCCTGCACTAAAGGACAAAATAGGCAGCTCTCAACAGTTAAAAAGGGGGTTTTTTGGATTTTGGACTAAAATGGCAACAAAATGCAAACCACAGGGACCCAAATGTAATAAGTTTGAGATTTGGACTAAAGTGGCAAAACTGGCCAAACCACAGGGACCAAAATGGCAGTTTACTCTATATTTTAAGAAAACTTACATAGAAAAATTATTTATATTTTTCCCTTGGCAAAAATAATTGTATTTTCCTTTAAACCTCAAAAATAATATATTTTCAAGTTTAACTTAGAAAATATATATAAATCTATTTTGCATCCAAAAATTATGAATTTTAAGTTTATTTAAGAAAATATATATTTTCTCCCAAAAATAATATATCTTCTAATAATTTCAAGAAAACATATATATTTTTATTTGCCCAAAAATAATATATTTTCTCTTGTAAAAAATATGATATATTTTGTGATAATTGTAAAAATCATATTTTTGTTTTCTTGGTGTCCAAAATACCGTTTACCAAAATATACTTACGAATTTAATTCCGGAATATTTTTGTAAGTTATATTCCTTGTTCGGTTTCTCCAATATTTTGGGTATAAATTATATATTCATTTCTTGTAATTTTGGTAATATTTTGTATTGTGATTTCTTGGTATTTTGGTGAGTTATATTATTTCAAGTCCTAAAATAATATAACTAATACACATAATATACAAATAATCACACACATGGTGACATCTAAATATATATTCTCCTAAATACATATTTAGTCACTTTTATTATCAAAAACCAACCTCCAATATTTTGTAATTTTTGTAGTAAAATGTATGGCAAACTTTATATAAAAATCATGGTCTAAAATATACTTGTAAATATTTGTTCAAAAATATTTCTAGAAAAATTTTGTCATAGTTTCCCCTTAAAATTGGAGGTTTCCATGCTTTCAAAGCATATTATTTTCTTTTATAAATCATCACAATCATCAACAAACCAAATAATACTTACCAATTTGCCAAAACCTAGCCATAATCACTACTTCATGAACTTGAAAATTTATAAAAATTTGTAGTAACTTACTAGTGTGTTTAGTAAGCTTAGTTACCCTTTAGTAATACTTACCAATTTGCCAAAACCTAGCCATAATCACTACTTCATGAACTTGAAAATTTATAAAAATTTGTAGTAACTTACTAGTGTGTTTAGTAAGCTTAGTTACCCTTTAAATTGTGGTTGTTTATTTAAAAACATCATTCTTGAAGGATTTAGATGTTTACAACTTGTAAATCATTCTTCTAAAAATATTTCTTCTTGAGTTTTTCTTGTTAAATATATATTTCTACACTTGATTAACTACTAAAAATGTGGTTAGTTTCTTTAAGAACCAAGTTTATGTAAATCTTGTATTTTAACTTAGTTTCTTGAGAAAATCATTCTTAAAATCATATGTTTACAAGACTTTATATTCACTTTGATCACCATACATCAAGAAAACAATTTATACTTCAAGTTCATGCTTTACATGAGGATGATCACTATGATCTACAACATAATCATCCTCTCATCTTGGTAGATTATGTCTTTAATCACCATCTAGCAAGATCATGTGATGTTTAACATCATAAACACAAACAATCATCAATCAAGAAGCATAAAAACACTTAACAACATGATTTCCTATGATTTTTAAGCTTATGTTTAAGTTTCATGTTCTTGATCATTAGTGTTATTCATGTTAAGTTACTTGTATCATTCTTTAACCAACTAAATAAGATGTAAAATGGAGTGTAGAATGATCTTACTACTAGATCAAGGCTAGGGATGATCACAAGATGAAGATGAGGTGGTTAAAAGCTTGTATGAGAGGTCCTTCAACTTCCAAGAGCTCCTAGCTTCTTTGTATAGCTTCTTACACCTTTGTATGCTTGAAGAATGGATGAAGATTGATTGATGATGGTGGTGGTGTGTGGTGTGGGTTACGGTCGAGAGGAAAAGGGAGGAGAGGAGAGCGTGTATGTTGTGAGTTTGTGAAAGAATGAGAAGTTATGAACTTTGAGGTTAACTTATAATCCACCAACACAACATTCTATAAAGGTTAATATGTTAAATAAGTAGGAGACAAGATCCATTATAATAACAAAAGAAAATCAATAGTGGGGGCCCCCATGTAATCATAAATAGGAGGGGGAGGGTCTTGGTTAGTTGAAATGACTAGTTAGATTATCTAGTTAAAATCCAAGTGTTTAGTTATTAGTATGTTATATAGTGTGTTATGATGTTCGGGGACCATAACTAGCTCGGAAATGATGAAACAATGCTTCTAGTGAAAATTTGGTGTTTCGGGTAGTGTCTGGTTGTTCGGATACATGCAAATTTGACAATTGTCACATCAAAAGTGTTTGGCACTTATGATTTAGTTTCTAATGTATTTTATTGTTTTATGTTAAATATATTCGGGTAACTCAAGCAATTTTTTACAAAGAAATAAATCACTAATGTTTGTGACTTATAAATTATTTTTGTGGAAGGTAATTATAACGTCAACTATACATTGTTTAAAAGAGTATGGTTTTAAATGGATAGTAGATGAAAATATTTGGACATAAACAACTTGAGAGTTGTTGCATTGAGTAAAAGTCAAAGAGGAAACAACAAATGTATAACCACATCATGAGAGAAAAATGAAAGAACGTACTGAGTGTATTGAGATGAAATACACAAACAAGATTCATGTCGACATACTTCGTTAGAAGTCATTGGAAAATTCACAAGTGTGAATTCTAACATATTAAAGAAAAAGTATTATATGTTATTGTATACCTTTAATAAATCTTGTGAGATTTGTTCCGAGTGATCTATACATAGATGCGTCTACCACTTGATTATTATTAGAACTATATGAAGATTTTACCTTCGTTTGGGAGAACATCCTAAATATATATCTCTCCTAATGAATAACAATAAATGTGTGCAAATCACTTATGGCAAAATTATGAATGTCATGTTGTTGAGTGTCGATCTGGTTGACTCTATCTCACACATAATAGTGATTGTAGACGAGGAACATTCATCTTGTTGGTGATGAATGTGTTCACCAAGTGACTTGGATTAAGACTTGTGTTTAAGTCCTTATGATTCAATGGTAAAGCATTAGAGATCAAAGGTAAACAAGTTATGTTCCTTAATTGAATGATAAAATTTAGCTATGTGCTAGCTATATACAATAATTTGTGAGACCTTCCTAAATATTGATTTTTTTAGGATTACAAATAAGTCTCATTATTTTGTCTTAACAATGGATGAATGTTGAAAAGTGATATTATGATATCCTTAGGGCTGTGAAGAATCCGAATAATGCATCTTCTTTTCACACTCTAAAGTATCGTAGTCTAAAGGATGCTAGACTAGTACTTGGTTAATTATAGGTGTTGACAGAGACTAATTAACTCTAAACATTCAAATGTGCATGAACACAAGAAGAATTTGTGTATAGACAAAGTTGAGGGAGAATTTTCATTCATTATAAGGAAAAGACATGTAACTTTTAAAGAGTTTGTTCGAAAAGCTAATGAGGAGAACTCATTGTCTAGGCTTATTCTAGATGTTAAATTAGAATTATTCTAAGTTGGTGACAAACTTATGACAATGGCATGTGTTGTTTTGGTCAGCTCGGAAGCTTATGTAAGCTAATGCAATATGAGTTGAATTCATTAACACAATGAGGTTGATCTTGTTCAATCATATGTGTATAAATGTCGTCATAAGTGAAGTTACAAAATGTTGATCAAATGGTAATAAATGTGGGGGAGGATCCATTTAAGAAACAACCATATGAGGGTATGTAGAAATGGTTTTCATTACTCTTTTGAATGTTATCCATTAACACTTAAATGTAGGGGTGTCTTGCACATTACCCATCTGGATGTTATCAATAACACTTAAATGTGGGGGGTGTCTTGCATTTGTACCATAATATTTTAGCAATAAAGATTTTGTAATCCAATATAACATTGTAAATAGATGATTAAGTGGAGGACACAAATGTCGTAGTGCATAATGGAGATGTGTTTGCCTTAAATGATAAATGTATCATTCTAAGACAAATATTATAACCAGATTCAGGTGGCAACTGAGGTTATAGTCTTAGAAGTTAACAATAAGCACTGTTAACTTTCGAGTTACGAACGCTCATGACAATTGATCTCAACTGCAAAGTTATCTTCAGTGACATGTCAAAGATAATGTTATGGATCCAACAACCTGAGGGTTTATTAGAGATCAAGTTGTGGAATGAGACTAAAGCCCATGGAAAAAGGTGTGTGAAGGAAACCTAACTTAGTTGACTGGAGATCCCAAGATCTAAGTTCAATAGGACAATGAATTCATATGCCTAAGGGTGGTCACTATGGGGGCATAGCTGATATGCATAAGCTAGTATATATGGTCATATATACCCATAAACAATAAAAGGGTGTTTAAATACGTCCTAGTTCATTCCTATGAAATTCAGTGACAAATTGTGAGGCTAAGCATATTATGTGGTAAATGATTTTGCGTAATTATGGTAACCACGATGCTTTTAATGATTTAAGGAGAATCACCTATGTTAGAGAGAAGTGGGTCGCTTCGAATGGAATTGGGGGAACAATTCCTAGATCTCTCGCAGAACCAGGAAAATGTTCCATGACCATTATTGGACACGACTATGAGGGGATGACTCGGCTAAGGAAAGTATTGTTGAAGTGTATTGTCATCTACACAAATGGGGGTTTGTTTAAGGACATCGTTTACAAACCGCTAGGAGGCTAAGTATGCTTCACAGCGGAAAGTTCAAAGGGAACACCTACTTATCCGACAATACTCAATTGTCGAGGTTGCATTGGAAATTTAGTGTGTTTTCATCAATCTCCATTCATGTGGGGTATTGTTGGAAATTTGGATATTATGAATGGATATTACATAGCGAAATTATAATTTAATGAAATTATAATTATTTACTAGACTCTTCATTTGGAAGATAAACTCTTAAGTAGTGTTTTTATGTCAATTTATTAGTTTTTGTTAGAGTTTATGTCTCTAATAAAATCTCAAATTAAGTGAGACTTTTCTCCACCCCATGTCTCTTGTATTAAAAGTAGGCTATGTGCCTAACTTGAGGAGATTAGAAAACTACAAGAGTAAGAATACAAGAAAAAGACATAAAGATATGCATGAAGAGTCCTTGGAGAAGAAGTATTTGATGACCCATATGTTGGGAACATATAGAGATAAGTTTCTCTACATGATTCAACTACATTTCTATTCTTAGTTTTCAAAAGGTCTAACACTATGATTTTACCTGGTGTAACCTCGGGCGTGTGGCCTTCTTCGGCAGTACAGACTGCTTCGGCTGTTGTACCCTGGGGACAGATGCGTCGTCTTTGGTAGAGGCGCGAAATATGTTTTAAGGGAGCGTGTTGAACACGTGCCTCAGCCACAACCGTCAACATTTGTTTGTTCTTTTTGTAGGAAATTAATGTACAAGAAGACGTGGTTCAAGACCTCGTTGAAGCATACATAAAGGACTAAAAACACAACGGACTATACAAGAAGACGCGGTTAAAGCTCTTCTTGGATACCATAGTTTGAATCAATTTAATTACATATGTTGTATTATACGTTATATTCGTAAGGATTTGTACACATGAACTATAATCTCCCAAATATGTAAAGAGAGTATCTTTACTATTTTTATTTATATAATTTTTATTAAAATTGTGACCCATGTCCGAAAAAAGTTCTATTTCACTTAGCCTCTTCAAGTCAATAAGATTTAGCGACCCATTCCAACTTCCCAAAACTTGCCGAAGATTTAATTCATAAAGAATCATTACAAATTTTTATACTTGAATAAAGTTTCCACTAGCATTTCAAATTGAGGAAATAAGATGGTACAGCCAAAGATACCAGATTACGTTTCATAAGATACAACCAAATGTATTTGGATTAGAAGTAACAAATATAATGTAGCTTAAAAGTATAACTATATATTAATCCAACATCATTAAATACCAGAAAAACGTAGGACTTTCATTTTAGAAATACAGAAAAACCAAAGAAGCTTATTAGGTCAAAATCCAATCAAAATCAAAATGCATGAATCAAATACAAAAAAATGATTAAACAAAAATCAATATACAATACAATCGGTCTTCAACATTAGGGTTTTCGAATTTAAAAAAATTCCAAAATCTGTAAGATCCTTTCTTTTAAATATCGATTTTACATATTATTTTCGTATAAAATTTTGTATTTACAATTACACATACATTTTTAATTTATGAGTTTCTTAAAACAATTTGACATTTAAAACATTTCAACATAATATATATCACCGTTTAAAAACGTTACGACGAAACGTAATGCAGAAGCTTGAATCTTTATCGTGTTCGGTTCTTCTTTGAGCTTGATCGTCATCCGGTACTTCATGGTATACCTACATTTCATAAAACATGAAATTCTTTAGTCATATGGAGTTTATAATATGTCTAAGCAAGTCCGCAAGTCAAAACAAGCAAGAAAAACAACTTTTGCCAGCTTTTTGCTCGTCGCGGACCGCGACAGGTTCTTCAAAAGTTGCTGCGTGATGCGAGGACCCCTGGCGGGCCGTGATCGACAAGGTCATTATTCGTCGCGGGGCGCGGCGGCATAATTTCGACATAAATTTTGCAGTTGGGAGCTGCATATTCCCAGCAATTCCATTTCTTACTTAAATGGTCATAACTTTCTAATTTTTTATCCGTTTTACGTCCTGTTTCTTCCTACGTGATCGTAATTTGTTCCTCCATCATATGGAGTTAAAATCCGACATTCGGATTAGTAAATTTCTAAGCTTTTAAGCCCTCGGCTTTATATTTATTTATAAAGCTTTTAACTCGTTCATGATTTATCAAACAAACTTTTTTGTTTGCATTCAAATTCTCATAAACGTCATACCATAAATGTTTCCTATTATCCAAGGTTCTATTCACAGGTTTTTTATGCATCCTTAACCCGTTTTTGCGTGTATACTTATTTTGACCCATTAAGGGATTTAAGCATTTTAAACTTACATCTCGCTCATTCTTTGCTTGCATCTTATTTCCACATTTAAAAATCAACTTATCTTCCACCACAACTATATTTGTAGTGGATTTAATGTGGAAAACTATTTATTCTGAATTCTACCCTTCGGTTTAGTAATTTTACGAAAAGACTCGTTTCAAGGTATTTGACCCAAAAAGGCTTATACCTTTGCTTTTACGCTTATCAAAGACTTACTTGATCCTAAAACTTGCTTTGAAACGAACCTTTCCTGTTTTATCATTCAAGGGCATTTTGGTCAACTTTAGTCCCTTCTTTTACGATGAATGACTTTCAATAACATGTTTGACCAAAATCGCACATTTTAGCTATAATCTTATTTACATATATCTGGCTAGGGTCAAAGTATTGACCCGTTTTAATACCTCATCAATAAGTTGCTAGTTAATAGCAACGCATATTCCATACGACATTCACCCCTATGATCATAATACTCGACAAACAATCATTAGTCGATATCGTCAAATGGTGATAACATCACCATTTGACCCGTTTGGTATAAATGACTAAACATTTTGTATTTATAATTGAATGGTAATTATTTACCATTTCGCTCATTTGACCCATTACGGATTTTCACCATTTGGTCATATTTCTTAAATCCGTTTCTTACGCATTTACCACATCACGGCTTGCGCCATAGGGTGTCGTTTAAACCTCAACTTTTATTTGTCTACACGTGACTAAATTATTGTTTTACCCTTATTATTCATTATGGATTACCCTATAAGGTAACCATTCAAAACTCATTATATGTTTGTCGTTTCATGACCAATCTACAATTTGCCCCTTTTTATCATTAAGCATGGTTTTCATCCTTTTCAATTGTTCCGACACGTATTCTTTCGCGTCGGAACCCCATAGTCCAAATATTACCTTATCGTAATTATAACCCATAAAATAAATAAGTATTCTACGAAAAAGGTGTAAGCTTTACTTACCTTGCATCCAAATAATGCTTTTCCTTCTTACTTGATTCGTTTGACCTGCTTCCTTCCCAAGCTTCCACCTAGCTTGTCAAGCGTCAAACTATCATTTGTAATTCGTAAGATGGTTAGATTAGTCATTATCAATCACTACTATTCCACCTTACGGGTTTCATGTCGAAATTATTATTCGACCTTATTATTGGTAAGTTTGACTTTTAAAAAGTCAATTGACTTATTAACATATACAAATGCACAAATTGGTTCATCGAACTCACTTAGGCATTTCATCCGAAAATTTAACGAAATCAAATTTTACATACTAACTAGTAGATAACATGATTTCAAGCATTTATAACGTGACTCTAACATCAATTTCATTATATCATACAAAAACCCATTTCATGGCAAGTATGATCATATACCCGAATTCACAGATTATTCAAACACCTTCTTATCACCATCATATATGATGATTCTAAACATGTTTATATCATCGATTTCATCATATTATTAAAACCCACTTATCTAAGTGTGGTAAATCATCTAAACACTTAATCATAGCAACATATGTATAATTTTCACTTAGGGCTTTGTTCCTAAGCAAGTATACATCACTAATTCAGCCATCACCTCTACGATTAATACATAAATCGCAAATTGTGATGTTCATCAAATTTCACAACTTCAACAATCATCAAAATTCTACATACTTTATGATCCCCTAGCTTGGGTGATCGTTAATTCACGTTCATTCATGAATTTGATCTCCAATTAGCCCTTTAATTTGATGATTTTGGTTGAATTAGGGTTTTGGCTCCCTTGAGCCACTCCTGGTCGTTCCAGAACACACACCTAGTGTGTGTTTTGTTTTGTTTTTCTTTTATTAATTAAACTTTCAAGTTATCCCACTACGGTCCCTCATGTTTGGTTAGTTATTAAGTAGGCCATAACCTACTTATTTCCAACAATATTTCCTCTTATTAACTAGGTTAAACATTCCTAGTTAAGTTAGTGGGTTCGGGGAGGTTATATCCCATTTTATTAAGTCCCTTTAATTCAGGCCTCTTGTAAGCTTTTATTTTCTCAAAAGCATTCGTTCCCCTTTTATTTAATATTACGTTTATTTATTTAAATCCTAATATTCACCGGGTTAATTTTTACCACTAACGGTATTCTACCCGTTCATTAATATTAACGTGGTTTGATCACCAAACCCTTTTTTGGGGTGGGACAAAATCCACAGTATGATTCAACAAAAACATTAATATAATCTAAATCTAACTATGACATATACTAAGACCAGATGAATTAGACAATAAGATGGATTGTATTTGTGGCTAAACACTAACCGATTTAAGAATTCCTAGATTCACCAAGATACGACAGAGGATTGTGGTTCAGAGTAATCCCAAAAGTGGAAAATTTAGGGATTGTGATGTGAAAAAAACGTGGATGAAACAAAACACACTTCTCAGAACAGGACAGAGAGAGAAGCGACTGAAGAGTTTAGATGAGAATTTGGGTTTGTGAATCGTATTGTGGAAGGAAGAAGCATTGTGTGCGATAGGAAAATTATGGAAAGTATTTTGTGAATGAAATCAAAGTGAGAAAAAAGAGCGGAGTCTGCTTGTGTGTTTTACCGCTCAAAAACAATCTCAATTCAAAACAATGCCACATCATCAAAACAATAGCCTAAAATCCTAACATGTGGCTAAGTGGTTTTTCTTTAATATAGGATATAGATATATAAATTTTATTGCGCTATAGTATAAAGTAATCTCTAAATTTATTTTAAGTATTACCAAACCCATTGCAAAGCCCATAACTTAAAAGAATATATTACATATTTTAACTGAATTTGAATCAAAATGAATTCATTCGAATTCGAACTTTTAATCGACTTAGAATCGAATTCGAATTGGGATTTTAATTCGAATACAAATTCTCACGAATTGGCTTTTTCTTAATTGAATTAGTGTCGAATACAAATTCAAGCAAAAAATAAATTATTCGAACAATTCGGTTCGAGCAATTCAAAAATTCGATATTCGATTCGATAAACACCCCTTATTTGAAGGAAAGTGGGTTGGCAGCCATAGGAGAAGAAAAAAGAGGAAGTATTTCTATGATCTTTAAAATTGGTGACTCTATGTTCTTTAGCAAAAAGAGGAAGTATTTCTATGATCTTTAGTATTTCTATGATCTTTAGGATTGCACTTTATACCTTTCACTATTAAATCGGCCAAACCCAACCTTTAACTTGGTATTTTGTTATGGGGATCAACCTTTTGCACAAACTTTGTTTAATGGAAAAATTACATGTTTTGTCTTTTATCTTAATACTTTTTTCAGGTGGTGTCATTTTCAACGAATTTTGACATGTTTTGCTCTTTATTGGGAATTTTGTTACACATTTTGTACTTTAACCCTAACTCAGTTATATTTTTTTTTTTGTTAAATGTGGTTACCTAAGGGTATTTTAGTCTTTTTACCATATTATTTAAAAAATAAAACAACATAAAACATTTTTAAAAATTATACACACACACACATACACACACACACACACATATATATATATATATAGAAACGGGTTCAGGAGAGAACGGTGAAAAGTGTGAGAACGGTGAGAACGGATCCTGGCCCAACACGTGGCAGGGGGCGCTAATTGTTATGCGGGGGTACGCTTGTCTTTTTATATGTTCCCTCCTTATTCTCTTTATAAATCTCTTTCAAATTAAAACTCCAAAGATTTATTGTTAGCTGTTACCTCCTTTGCAAGCTTTCTCAGATCTCTGGCGTTTAACGTGGACTCTGTTCGACAAAGTAAAATTCGTTGGCATTTTCTATTTTTGTTCCAGCAAATCATGCAACAGATATGGCGTTTTGTTCTTTTATCATTGTTTCATTGTTTTTATTTTTGTATTAGTATTTTTATAATGTGTTGTATGATTTCAATAGCCTTATTCAATTATGCAATTTAATCGCGTTTTAATTGGTATTTAAACAATTATTAAGAACTGACAATTGGAGCTTTCAATATTAATTTTAATTGTCGTTTACGTTCTAGTATATTTCTTATGTTTTTACGATCATTGGCGTTTTACATCTATTTGATTAGTTTTGAATTTTATTTAGTAGTATTTGTGAACATCAGTTATTACTACTTTGTTAATTTGTGTAAACATCAGTTTTGTTAATTATGGCGTTTTCATTATGATGTTATATTTTGTTAATTATTTATGTTGTTAAGTGTTTTTAATTGTTCATCTCATGGCTTTTTTATCATGTCGTTTTTAAATTATGTGTTTATTATGTCTTGTTTATTATTCAATTAATGGTGTTTTAATATATAATGTTATTATGAGACATCATTGTGTTTTTCTGATTTTTCTGTTCCTCACTGTGTTTTCTTAGACGAAGTTTCTTTCTCGAGTCAAAGGCTTTGCCCCAAAATTGGATTACCATTTATCATTCCTGAAGTCAATGAAGAAATAAAGCCCACAATGGACATGGTATTCTCAAGCCTCGATGATTGTTATTCAATGTATGTTAAGTATGCCAAGGAGTGTGGGGTTTCAGTCCGGAAATAGACTACAAAGACAAACTCTAAAGGTGTCTTACATATTAAGTATTACTTATGTACGAGATCTGGGTTATACAAGGACAAGAAGGTGGATACGTTGGACCCCAATCAAAAGGAGCGAGTAGTGCGATCCAACTTTTCAAAGAGGTCTGATTGTGGTGCACTGTTATGTGTACCTTTCGATGCTGGATCATGAAAGGTGTATAAGTTTGTCGAGGAGCACAATGATGATCTTGTTGAACGTCCTGAAAAGCATTTTCTTCCAACTGAACGACACCACACTCAGCTCCAGAAGCATGTTTTACACAACATGTCTAAGCTGAATTTGGGTCCTATCAAGGTGTTTAATGTTATGAACACTTGTTTTGGCGGTTTTGAAGACGTGTGTCGCAACCCCCGCCCCCTATCTGTCCCGGGAACGGGCGGCAGCGAGACCAGTTTTGGTGGTATCATTCGTTTATCATTTTGGCAGCGGAAATTTCATTAGGACCGTAGTTAGGAAATGTTTATCAGAGTAAATACCACACTTTTATAATATTAAACATATTGGGATAAAACCCAAGTTTTCATTACAAGCATTTTCATAGGGAAAATCACTATTTTATTGAATAAAACATCTTCTTTTATTTAGGTAACTTTTATAGCCACTTTTCCAAGCCTTCAGTGCTGTCTAGCTGGCTTCTAGTTGGCATTCACATTTTGTTACCTGAAACGCGTTTAAAAACATTTTGTCAGTGGGAAATACTAGTGAGTGAATCCCAGTTTAATCAAGAAGAGTTTTATCCTTTAACAGTATTGAGAGCTATCACATTGTTTATTTCTACATAATAACTCATTCAGTATTATCAATCCTGACTGGTGGGTCATATTACACATAGGCTAACTCTTTGTCCAATGGTAACGTGTTCCACATTTTGTATACAAAACCCCAACATACCGGCAGTAATTGAAGAACTACAAAGATTCAATCACTGCTTAATTGCATTGTAAAACATTTAAGGTTTTGTAAAAACAATTTACAAAAAGGAGATTACTCACAAAAAGGTTTACACAAAAAGAGGATTACTCACATTGATGTCTTAGGTTTTCTGTAAGGGTTTCCTGGTGATTATCTATAATTTACACAAATGCACATATGTTAGTAAAATAACCCTTTATATTTACATTAGTAATACCCTCCCCGAGATGGCATTCCAACGACTACGTCGGGCAAAACCTTGACAGCCGTTACGGAACCCTGGATCAATCAGACAACATATCTAATACGTAACAGGGGTTATAATACTTACATTGGGGCAGAACTTCATTAATTAGGGGGATATTAAACCCGAGTATAGTGCCGACTATAAGAAATTCGAGAGAGAAAGTCGAGAAATGAACGACGGAAAACGAAAGCCGAAGCCCTCTACTTATAGGGCCTGATATTGGTCTTGTCGCGCCCCGCGTAAACTCAGGCCAAGTAGTAGGCTGGTAGGCCCTAGCCTGGCCCAATCATCGCACTAGCTCCGCCACGATGATGACACGTGGCAGCACCGGGTGTCGCCTGATCTTATAGCTATCGAGGCCCACGTAAGCAGTAGCCAAAGGCTACGCGGCCCGCAAGCGCCCATAAAAACTTGATTTTTATTAATTTTTATAAAAATAAAGGTATTCGGGCTCCTTTTTCACATACGGGGTATATTTTAGGAGATATTGGAATATTTTAATATATATTAGGGTGTCAGAAAAATTCAGGAGGGTTGTTATATCCTCCCTACCTTGTTTTAGAGCTCGTCCTCGAGATCTACTGGAACAAGTGTGGATATTTCCTTTGCATTTCTGATTCAAGTTCCCATGTGTATTCTGGTCCTCTTTTGGAGTCCCACTTCACTTTGCCTAAAACTAGTCTCTTGTGCTTGAGGTTCTTAACTTTCATGTCTTCAATCTGTAGAGGCTTTTGTACAAACTTTAACTGTTCATTTACCTCTATATCCTTTAGAGGTACTACAAGTGATTCATCAGCTAAACACTTCTTGATATTAGATACATGAAATACATCATGTATTCCTGCCATTTCCTCTGGCAGTTGTAGCTGATAGGCTACAGGTCCCATTCTTCTAATAATCTCAAAAGGTCCAACATATCTGGGACTTATCTTTCCCCTTAGCTTTCCAGGGAGAGACTTTCAATAACACCTTATCTCCTACTTGAAATTCCAATGGTTTTTGTCTGTTATCAGCATAACTCTTTTGTCTATCACGTGCTGCTTTCAGTCATTCCTTGACTTGAATGATTTTGTCTGTTGTTTCTTGTACTATCTCAGGTCCAGATAGTTGCTTTTCTCCAATTTTTGCCCAACAGACTGGAGTTCGGCACTTTCATCCATAAAGTGCTTCAAATGGTGCAACATTCATACTTGTATGATAACTGTTATTATAAGAAAATTCTATCAATGGTAAATGATCGTCCCAATTACCTCCGAAATCAATTACACAAGCTCTAAGCATGTCTTCCATTGTCTGAATTGTCCTTTCGCTTTGTCCGTCTGTTTGAGGATGATAAGCGGTGCTTAGATTCAACTTGGTTCCCATTGGTTTTTGGAAACTTGTCCAAAAATGAGAGGTAAAGCGACTATCTCTGTCAGAAACAATTGATAGAGGAATTCCATGTAATGAAACTATTTCATTTACATATAATTTAGCTAATTGTTCCATACTGAAAGTTTCTTTCATTGGTAGGAAATGAGCTGACTTGGTTAGCCTGTCTACAATCACCAAGATTGTATCATTACCTTTCTTGTTTTGGGTAATTTGGTAACAAAATCCATTGTTATTAATTCCCATTTCCAAACAGGCATTTCTAACTGTTGCAATAAACCTGAGGGTTTCTGATGTTCAGCTTTGACTTGTGAACAGGTTAAACATTTTGCAACATATGCTGCTATATCCTTTTTCATTCCTATCCACCAAAAATTCTTCCTTAAGTCCTGATATATCTTATCACTTCCAGGATGCATCGTATACTTAGACTTATGGGCTTCTTCTAATATACGGTGACGTAGGTTTCCTAATTTAGGTATCCACATTCTTTTCTTATGGAATCTCCAAATTCCATCTATTCCTTGTTCTAATTCCTTAATCATTCCTTTTAACTTTTCAGTATCATCATTGATTACTGATTCTTGTGCCTTTCTAATCTGTTCATTTATATCTACTTGCAGATTTAACTTAAGAGATCGTATTCGTTTTGGCTTTCCATGATACTTTCGACTTAAAGCATCAGCAACTACATTTTCTTTTCCTGCATGATACAGGATATTACAATCATAATCACTAAGTATCTCCATCCAGCGTCTTTGTCTCATATTCAACTCCTTTTGCCCAAAAACATACCTTAAACTCTTATGATCGGTGAATATGGTAAACTTACTACCGTATAGGTAATGTCTCCAAATTTTAAGGGTAAAAATTATAGCTCCTAACTCTAGATCATGGGTTGAATAATTCTCTTCATGATTCTTAAGCTGTCTAGAAGCGTAAGCGATAACCTTTTGATGTTGCATTAACACACATCCATAACCTAACTTAGAAGCATCACAATAGATTACAAAATCTTCAGTTCCTTCTGCTAACGCTAGTATGGGTGCATGGGTTAATCTTTGCTTAAGAATTCTAAAGGCTTCTTCTTGTTTTGGTCCCCATTCAAACTTAACAGATTTACAGGTTAACTTAGTTAAGGGAATGACTATTCTAGAAAAATCTCGAATAAACCTTCAATAATAACCGGCCAATCCTAAGAAACTTCTAACCTCGGTTGGTGACTCAGGGGTTTTCCATTTGATAATTGCCTCGATCTTGGTGGGATCTACATGAATTCTTTCATGATTGACTAAATATCCAAGAAATTGTACCTGTTCTAACCAAAACTCACACTTCGAAAACTTAGCATAAAACTTTTCTTTTCTCAATAAACTTAGAAGTGCGTGCAGATGTGCTGCATGTTCTCTTTACTTTTAGAATAAATAAGAATATCATCTATAAATACAATTATGAATTTATCCAAATATGGCTTACATATTTGGTTCATCATGTCCATGAATGCAGCTGGGGCATTGGTTAAACCAAATGGCATGACAGTAAATTCATAATGGCCATACCTTGTTCTGAAAGCGGTCTTAGGAATTTCCTCTTCCTGTACCTTTAATTGATGATATCCTGACCTTAAATCGATTTTAGAGAAAAATCGTGCTCCCTGCAATTGATCGAACAAATCGTCGATTCTTGGTAATGGATACCGATTCTTAATCGGGACTTTGTTCAATTCACGGTAGTCAATGCACATACGCATTGATCCGTCCTTCTTCTTAACGAATAAAATCGGAGCTCCCCATGGTGATGAGCTTGGTTGTATGAATCCTTTCTCCAACAATTCGTCTAATTGTTTCTTCAGTTCCTGCATTTCTGCGGGTGCCAAACGGTAAGGTGCTTTGGCAATTGGTGTGGTTCCTAGTATCAAATGGATTTTGAATTCCACTTCTCTATCTGGAGGTTGCCCTGGCAATTCTTCTGGAAATACATCTGAAAACTGGGATACTACTGGAATATCCTTTAATTCTTTTCCTTTAGTGTTAGTGATTACGGAAATCAAATACACTAATGATCCTTTTCTTATATAACTTGCAGTTTTCATCACAGAGATGAATTTTGTGGATCTAAAGGTTTTATTTCCTTTAATTATGATCTTTTCACCCCTTGGTGAATTTACTTGAATTGACTTTTGATCATATAAAATACTGGCTTTGTTGGCTATTAACCAATTCATTCCTAACACAACATCAAATCCTGCCAGATTCATTGGGTAAAGATTTGCAATAAATTTCTGATTTAAAATTTATATTCTTGCTCCCTGCAAGATTTCAGAAATCTTAATGGTTTCCCCATTTGCTGTCTCTACTAGACATTCTTGTGGAAGTTTAGTTAATGATTGATTAAGGAGTTTGCAAAATGAAGTATTAATAAAACTTTGGTTCGCACCAGAGTCAAATAATACTTTAGCAAAAACATTATTAACTAAAAACGTACCAGTGATCACATCTGGGATCATCATTGTTCTTCTGCAGTCAGAACAAATGCTCTAGCATTTTTAGTATTCTTGGTGTTAGTAGCTGGAGCTAGCTTTGGACAGTTTGGCTTGATATGACCTTGCTCTCCGCAGTTGTAGCATATCATGTTGTTAGGCTTCTTCCTACAATCTTCCTCCTTGTGTCCTGACATTTTGTAGAAATTACAATATACGGAGCATCTTCCTGAATGCTTCCTTTTGCAATACTTACAGTTGGGTGCAGAGGTAGAGCCTATATTTTTCCCACGGTTATAATTTCTAGAACGGAATTCCTGGGTAAGCTTCTGGGTTAAGTTCCTCATCTGATCCTCTTCTCGTATACGGACTAATTCATCTGTCAAGGTATTTGCTAGTTCTACAGCTTCTTCTATGGTTTGAGGTCTAGCTGCCTTGACTACATGCCTTATTTCCCCAATTAATCCCCAGATGTAACGGGAGATTAATACTGGTTCTGATGAAGCAAGGGTTGGTACTATTCTAGCATATTCAAAGAATAAAGTAGTATAACCCTTACTATCTATTCCAGTCATCCTAAAACTTAGGATTTTGTTTGCTATCTGTTCTTTTTCATTGGGAGGGCAGAATTTCCTTTCTACCATGTTTTTAAATTCCTCCCATTCCATATTGTAAGTTCTATCACTTCCCCTAGACTGGAGGATAGTGTTCCACCATTCTAGTGCTGAATTTTTAAACAGATTGGAAGCAAACATTATCTTATCCTCTTCAGCACATTTACTTATTCATAAGACTGCCTCAGTCTTTTCTATCCAGCGTAGAGACGCAACGGCCCCTTCATTGCCCGAGAATTCCATTGGTTTACAAGACCAGAATTCTTTATAAGAATAACCGTAAGACACGGTTCTTCTTCTTTTGGGAATGGGCACTTGAAGTACGGGTCCATTGTTTACGCTGTTTTCAGGTTCAGAAGGTCGTTTGCTATCATGTTTACTTTTATTTTTGGCTTCCCTAACCGTTTTGATAATATATGGCATCGCTTCTATTATCCCTTGTGCCACTATATGTTGCATGGCACTGTTATCCACTTGGTCTCCATTATTGTTGTTGTTCGGGTTCTCATTATCCAAGTTATTGTTACTCTGGTTATCATTATTCTGGTTTTCGTGGTTTACTTTGTCGTCCATCTGGATTTTAAACAATTGCCAATTATTAATATCACAAAATAATTAATAATTTAGGCAAAAACCACACAACCTACATATTGGCCAAAAGCGTCGAGCATTGCGACTTTACTCTTTCTTATATAGTATGTGTCTAATACACACTAAAGCTGGAATTAAAATTACAATACTACTATGCATCGCTAACCACGAAGTGGTCTATACTACAACATATACTATTATTATTACATATATATATATTTCATTATATATTATTTTATTATTATTATTACCAACTCCACCAGTACCTTCACTGATCTGGATTCATCCAGTAATCCATATTGCGCTCGTCGTATTTCCAGACGAGTCACACTTCTACCTGCCTCATCCTCTCACTACTTTCTAAAATCTCTTCTCCGAAAGTTCGGAGCTCGTGCACATTTTCTGTAGACATTGGGGGTGCAGGTGCTGGTACTGGGCCCGGGTACTGGGGCATGGGCTCCTCCTGAGGGTACGGATTCTCTAAGATCTCCCTGATGTATTCATCGTTATCATAGTAGGGATCTAGAGGGTCCAGACCTCGATAGGCTGCTAGATTTGGCATGGGTTCGTCGTTTAAGTGGTAGCGTGGCACATAATCCCTATGATCATCGAACCATGGATCATAATCTGGGTTTAAGGGATTAGGGGCTGGTATCCTAGGTATCTCCTCAGGGTTGAAGTCATGCATTTGGACTTGGTTTTCGGGGTTGTTTTCTATCTCCATCGGCTGAGTGGGGAACAAAGGTAAGGGTTGTGGGGCTACTAGTTAATCCAGGTTTGGGTCAGCAGCTGTTGTTGCTAGGATATGAAAATTGGCTACGCTTCTATTAAGCATATCCTATGTATGGACATCTGACTCTCGCTTAGCTGCTGCTAGGACTCTCTGCTGTTGCAACTTTCGTATTTTTTCCTACGCTCGAATGCTCCCTTACTGAACCATCCTCTCTTTTTCTGAGGGAATGGCTCTTCAGACTGAGCCTTAAAGATAAACATCACTTCTTCTTGGTCAGCTGCATACCCAGAGAGGGCAGGCTGTGAAGAAGTACCTTCACTCCTAGGTGAATCGGACAACTGACGATAAATGTCTGAGGGTCCTTGATCACTCATACTGTAAACTAACAAATACTCAAATAACACACAACAAATAAATACAACTATGCACGTATTTTCATAATTAATTTCCTAACAATTTAAATAATATTTCGGTGTTAGTAGAACACTTCTATGGCTGAATCAGTGGCTTAGCTCTGATACCACCTTCTGTCGCAACCCCAGCCCCCTATCTGTCCCGGGAACGGGCGGCCGCGAGACCAGTTTTGGTGGTATCATTCGTTTATCATTTTGGCAGCGGAATTTTCATTAGGACCGTAGTTAGGAAATGTTTATCAGAGTAAATACCACACTTTTATAATATTAAACATATTGGGATGAAACCCCCAAGTTTTTATTACAAACATTTTCATAGGGAAAATCCCTATTTTATTGAATAAAACATCTTCTTTTATTTAGGTAACTTTTATAGCCACTTTTCCAAGCCTTCAGTGTTGTCCAGCTGGCTTCTAGTTGGCTTTCACATTTTGTTACCTGAAACGTGTTTAAAAACATTTTGTCAGTGGGAAATACTAGTGAGTGAATCCCAGTTTAATCAAGAAGAGTTTTATCCTATAACAGTATTGAGAGCTATCACATTATTTATTTCTACACAATTACTCATTCAGTACTGTCAAACCTGACTGGTGGGTCATATTACACATTGGCTAACTCTTTGTCCAATGGTAACGTGTTCAACATTTTGTATACAAAACCCCCAACATACTGGCAGTAATTGAAGAACTACAAAGACTCAATCACTGCTTAATTGCATTGTAAAACATTTAAGGTTTTGTAAAAACAATTTACAAAAAGGAGATTACTCACAAAAAGGTTTACACACAAAGAGGATTACTCACATTGCTTTCTTAGGTTTTCTGTAAGGGTTTCCCGCTGATTATCTATAATTTACACAAATGCACATATGTTAGTAAAATAACCCTTTATATTTACATTAGTAATACCCTCCCCGAGACGGCATTCCAACGACTACGTCATGCAAAACCTCGAGAGCCGTTACGGAACCCTGGATCAATCGGGCAGCGTATCTAATACGTAACCGGGGTTATAATACTTACATTGGGGCATAACTTCATTAATTAGGGGGATATTATACCCGAGTATATTGCCTACTATAAGAAATTCGAGAGAGAAAGTCGAGAAATGAACGACGAAAAACGAAAGCCGAAGGCCTCTACATATAGGGCCTGATTTTGGTCTTGTCGCACCTTGCGTAAACACAGGCCATGGTCTACGCGGCCCGCGTAGTAGGCTGGTAGGCCCTAGCCTGGCCCAGTCATCACACTAGCTCCACCACGATGATGACACATGGCAGCACCGGGTGTCGCCTGATCTTATAGCTATCACGGCCCGCGTAAGCAGTAGCCAAAGGCTACGCGGCCCACGAGCGCCCATAAAAACTTGGTTCTTATTAATTTTTATAAAAATAAAGGTATTCGGGCTCGGTTTTCACATACGGGGTATATTTTAGGACATATTGGAATATTTTAATATATATTAGGGTGTTAGAAAAATTCAGGAGGGTTGTTATAACGTGGGTGCAAGTAAAGTTGAATTTAAGAACTATAAGAGGCAAATTAACTTGTTTATAGGGGAATATGACGCCGATATGGTTGTGAGACATTTGAATGAAAAAAAACATTCCCAGCCTAATTTCTCGTATGATTACTTCACAGACGGAGATAATCGTTTGAAGGGACTTTTTTGGTGTAACGATCAAGCCAAACGTAATTACCACGTGTTTGGTGATCTGATTTCGTTTGACGCCACATATCGTTCCAACAAGTAATATTTTATAATCCAACTTCTTCTGTTTTTGGCGTTTTATTAGTTTACATGCAATGGCGTTTTATTAGTTTACATACTATGGCGTTTTATTAGTTTACATGCAATGGCGTTTTTTAGTTTACACGCAATGACGTTTTATTATTGTTTCCGTTCTCATGGCGTTTTCATATGTAGATACTCTATGGTGTTTCTACCGTTCACTGGTATAAACAATCATCACTGCAATGTTACATTTGGTGCAACATTATTGGCGTCGGAAACTGCTGATACGTATATTTGGTTGTTGAGAGTTTTTCAAAAAGTTGTTGCTTCTCAACCAAAAGTTGTTGTCACTGACCAAGATCCAGCAATGAAAAAGGCTATTTCTGTTGTATTTATTGACACGAGGCATCGGTTATGCATGTGGCATGTGATGCATAAACTTTCTTTGAAGGTTGTTATGTTTTTTTTTACCTTTGGCGTTTTAGGATACATTGCGTTTTAAAATACATGGCATTCTTTACCTTGTTAATGTTTTTTTAATTAAGTTTTGTCTTTGTGTGTTTTTATGCATGGCGTTTTCATGTTATACATAGGTTGGCGTTAGGCTATGCAATTCCAACAATTTTAAAGAACGTATTTATGGTGTTGTGTGGACAGAAATTCTCACACCTGAAGAGTTTGAATCAGAATGGGAAGCGGTTATCGCAGAGTTCAATTTAGCGGATAATGACTGGCTATCCGATATTTTTGCACTTAGGGAATCTTGGATCCCTGCATACTATAGAATGGAGGAGATCTCTGGTCTTATGCGAATGACATCGAGGTCGGAGAGTGAGAATCATTTTTTTGGTCAAGTGTGCAATTTGAAAGCTACTCTTGTTGAGTTCATGACGCATTACGAGACTGCAATAGAAGCACAGCGTCACACAGACCGGAAAAATGATCATGAATCTCGATACAAAAGACCCCAGTTGAAGAGTAGTTACCAATTGTTGGAAGGGCAAACTATTGACATATACACAAAAAGTATTTTTTGTGACATTCAAGATGAGCTTATTGGAGTTGCGGATTGCATAAATCAACGTTACGAAGATCAGCCTGATGGGTTTGTTAAGTTTTATGTAAATGACTTCCACCAGCATTGTACATCCTTATTTGAGGTAAATATTGGCGTTTTGGTTTTTATGGCGTTTTCTGTTAATGGCGTTTTATCATATGCAATGTGTTTTTTTATTTTCTTACACAAACATTCTATGCATGGCGTTATAGAGATATTGTTTTTGGTGTTTTTCAGGTAATGTTCCGTAAGTCTGATTGTACATGCAGTTGCTCATGCAGGCGTTTTGAACAGTTTGGTTTGCTATGTAGACATATATTCTATGTTTTGAGAATTATGGACATTAGGGAATTTCCAAAACAATACATTCTGAATAGATGGCGCAAAGAGGCTTCCCTAAACTGCTATCCTGAATACTTAATTAGTCGTGAATATATGACCGAGCTTGATCCTGATGTGCAAAGTATGATGCGAGATATTATTTTTTTTCAACGAAATATACTTTGAACCGTTTATCTGGTAATAAAGAGGAGCTATCCTTATACAAGGATCATGTTCAATCTTATATGAAGAAGGTTCAAGATATGCAGATTGTTGCTCCTCCTGCTAGTACTAGGGATAGATTTGCCGAGATAACCGGTCAATATAAAAATGACAAGAATCCGATAAGAGTCCCTGTTGGGTATAAATCCAATGGTTCTGCCTCTCTGAAGCGCCTGAAATCTAAACAGGAGATAGCAATCGACAAAAATAAATCAAAGTCGAAACCCGGGGCCAAAGAAAGACAGTGTCAGAACTGCAAAGGCTATGGACCCTACGCATCGACATGCAAACAGGCCGTAATTAAAAGAAGATCGACAAGGTCATCAAGATCCAGTGAAGAGTAGTTTGGCGTTTTGTATTTTTCATTCTTACAGAACACACACAGATGGTCTTTAAGATCCAGTGTAGACTAGTTTGGCGTTTTGTATATTTCAATCCTATAGAACACAGACAGATCTCAGTTTGGTGTTTTACATAATTTTTATACATCATTTTTTTGCATCTTTTTTTCTACATTTTTGTTCATAACATGCTACTTCGAAGTTACATAACAAAAAAATATAAGATCAGACAAGGAAATCAAACGCCAAAAAAAACAATAATGCCACTAAATAAAACTACCATAAACTTCTAATTTTGGTCATGCTAAACTCAATAATGTTGTGCTGAACGAGATGGATAACATTGTTAATCCCCAGTCAAGAAAGATGTCTAACAATGTTATCCATCCCGTTTAGCTAAACTTTATTGAGAACAAAAACTGAATCTCCATGAAATGGCGTTTTTGAAGTTTTGTGGTTTATGTATGTTTTTGCGTTTATATTGAGGATCTTGCTCATTACATAGAGTGAAAGTTTATTGAGAAAATAGTGAATATCAAAGAAACATGGATTGGAATCTTAGATATTTGGGTTTTTTTGGCGTTTCTAAGATGAATGGTATAGATGAAAATATAGGTTTTGGGGTTTTGGTGTGGATTTTAGTAGTTCTGAGAGTTTGTTTCTATATGAAGTTTTTGGCGCGTATTTTAGGCGCGATTTTTATTACAGTAAATGCTAGTAATTAAGTTTCGTTGTTTCAATACTGTTTGTTCAGCTTTATCGGTTAAAACCAAAGTTTGGCGTTTTATATCTATGGCGTTTATATTATGATGAAGTGTGCTATGTGTGTTAAGGCGGGATTTTAATATCGTGAGTTTTGCGTTTTGTGTAGAGAAGTCAAAAGACCCTTTTACCCTTAATGAAGCGCGCCGGATTAATAATTGATAAAACTCAAGAAAACCCTACGTAACATTTTTATTTTTTTCTAAAAAAATAGGGAATGTAACCTAAATATACTTGAACATTTTTATAAAAAAAATATAAAAAGTGACTACTAGTTTTTTTTAAATGTTCAAAATTTGTATGTTACATTTTTTTGGACATATATGTTATGTAACATGAAATTTTTAACATTTTTAAAAAATAACTACTGGAAGAAGCGGAAGTACAAGAAAGCTGGAATCGAACCGAACCGAAAGAAGGGTGCGGTTATACCAACAGTTAATAAACCTAATGAAGTAGCACACGGTAAATTGAAATTGTTAGTGCAGTAATGTCTATCGCCTTCGTCAATCTAGTTCGTAGCAAAGAATAGAAGAAAACGTGATTTTATAGTGTAATATTTAGGAAAAAGGGAAAGGTGGCATTATTGTAAATAAGGGGAAATCCCTTATATCCTTTGCCTATAAATAGAAGGCTTATGCCTTAGATTTACAATTTTTGGCCATTTGGAAGATTTAGAGCTTGGTGCTTAGAGAGAGAAACTATTGATCAAGGTGATTCGTGGTGCTTTGTACTTGTCGTATCGATCAATAGAATCATGTTTATTGTACGATCTTGTGTTCGATCACGTTCGTGTATGGATTCCGCATGTCGCACGAGTCGGTTCGCAATCGTTCGGAGTTCAAAACTGTTCCTACAAGTGGTATCAGAGCAGGAGCTCAATTACGCAGATCAAACGCACAGAATCTTTCAAGAATTGATCAGAATCAGATCCAAAAATATCCAGATTTTTCAAATTTCTCATATTTTTCTTGTTCTTCACGTTTTAGAACGAAAAACGTAAAATTGACGGGGTTTTAACGGTCCAAATTGGCTGTTTTTTTAGTATAACGTGCGAAAATCATAAACGAATAATGCTTCAAAATTTCAGATCAAAATTCCAAACCGTTTGTGAGAAATCTGAGGTTTTGTGACCGAAAACGCTGAAATGTTCGTCAAGATTGTTCTTGATGGTCACCGATCGGATGGCTATCCGATCGGGTGACATTCCCATCCGATCGAGTTACAAAAGCCCATCCGATTGAGTCACAAAAGCCCATCCGATCGAGTCACAAAAGCCCATCCGATCGAGTCACTTAGGCCCATCCGATCGAGTCACCTAGGCCCATCCGATCGAGTCACTTAGTCCCATCCGATCGAGTCACTTAGGCCCATCCGATCGAGTCACTTAGGCCCATCCGATGGAGTCACTTTGGCCCATCCGATCGAGTCACTTTTGCCCAACCGATCGGGTGACATTACCCATCCGACCGAGTCACATTATCTGATCCGATCGAATGATATACTGATCCGACTCAGTATTATCTAATTCCTTGTTCTGATCTGATTGTTTGTGTGATTCGTTTGCAGGTGATTTACAAGGTGCGAATATCAAGAAGTAGATTGAAAATGTCGGGAGGTGGTGAAGAATTTTACAACACATTTTATAATGCATTTACTTCAGAATCCTCCGAAAGAAGAACAGAAACAAGAAAATTTTCATAAGAGATTTCAGACAGTTTGAAGTACGACAATATGTACGGAAACCAACAGAAACCACCCAAATTAATGAGTATTGAAGATTATAACTAGTGGAAGAATCGGTTTGAGGGTTGGGTAAAAGCTTTTGCACATGAAAGTTGGTCAAAATTAAAATACTGATATAATGAACCAACGAAAGAAGGAGGAGTTTTATTAACTGATGAAGAGCTCACAGATAAAGAAATAAAACATATTGTTGCTGAACAAAGAATGATTACATTATTGTATCAATCAGTTAGAGAAGATATTATTTCACTACTTGAATATGAGAAAACATCAAAAGGTTTGTGGGAGGCGTTAGAAAGAAAATGTACTGGTGGTGAGGAGATTATAAAAAACAAACGTTCGTTATTGAAAAAAGAATTTGATTTATTTACATGTATGAAAAGTGAAACTGTACCACAGATGATTGAAAGATTCTGTCACCTTAAACTTGGAATGGAGAGAATTGGTGTGTCAAAAGATAATGAAAAGATCCTTGATAGGTTGATAGAAGTTGTTCCGAATGAAGACGATTGGTTACATTATGTCATGATTCTCAAAAACAGCAATGATATGAGCAAGGTGACCCTGGCCTGGCTGATTGAGAAGCTTGAGGGGCATGATTTAGAAATCAAGAAACAAAACAAAATAGGAAGCCAGCTGTATAAACAAAATGTCAATCTATACTACAAAGGAAACATGATTGATCAAAGTCAAAAACGACATTTAGTGCTGGGAGCTCAAAGGATTCACCTCAGTAAAGTTTTTCAAGAGATTCGGGTTATCATTCAATTGGTTCAAATTCATCAAATCCGAACATAGTCCAGTGCAATATCGCCATAGATTTGGATAGCTCTCAAAGTCTAAATGCAGAAGTTGTCAAGCAACAAATGGTGTTTTTAGCATCTGTCCTGGAATCGTACGAAAGTCTGATCGCGGGAAAAGTTGGAAACCCAAATATGAGAAAGGAAGATTATGACCAGATCGATCCAGAGGAGATGGAGCTAATAGACATAAAATGGTGCATGGCTAGCGCAATGAGGATAGCACAAAGGTTTATGGAAATCACCGGGAGATCATGTTTGGGAACTGCTGATACAAAGCTGGGATTCGACAAGACGAAAGTTACCTGTTTCAGGTGCAAACAGAAAGGGCACTTCAAGAGAGAGTGTACCAACAAGCAAACTGATGAAGTTGTGATTCCATTCAAAGATGATTATTATTATAAAGCAATTTATCATCGCAACAGTGGATCATCAAATGCGAATCAAAAACAGATCGGTGAAGGGTCATCAAAGGAAAGATCAAGGGCGATGGTGGTTATATAAAGAAGACGAAGGTTATGACTGGAGTCAAATTCTTCCAGAGGAAGATTATGTCGGATCTTCATTTGTAGCCGAAGTGGTTCAAGATAAACGATGGTAAAGAGATAGTACGAGATATGAGATTAGAAAATTGAATGCTTCATTCAAAGAAGCTCAGAAAGCCAAAAGATGGAATGATGAATTGGAATGCTATATGGATTCACATGGTAATCCAGTGATCGATCCTTCTAAGGTGGATTTTGATGCAGTAAAAAATCTTTTTCCAAATCAGGACACTTATCATACAAGAAGGTTATCTGAAAAAGGTTATGAAACTGATCTAATGAACAAATTGAAAGAATTTTTTGAAGCAAGTCTACCAAGGGTGGTGGAAATGAAAAAGAGGAAAGAAGAAGAGCTGGAAATGCTGATAGAGGGGATGAAGAGAACGGCAGAGGATGCTAATGAGGAAGAACAGAAGAAAGAAGAAGATCAGAAGGAGAAAACAGAAGAATCACAGGCGAATGAAACTGAGGTAAATGAATCTTCTGAATTATTAAATGTTGAAAATGCTAATAAAAATGAAAGCAAGTGTAGGAATTGCATAGAAATGTGCAAAGTCTGTACCGAAAAAGATGAAAAGATAAAACTAAAAGAAATCGAAATAAATAAAATTGAAATTGCTTTTAAAATAAAATGTAAAGATATAATGGAAAATGAAGAAATTTTGAAACAAAAGATTGAAAAGCTGACAATGAAATGTCAAGATTTTGAGATGGAAAAGGAAATTTTAAGACAAATGTGTACAGCAAAATGTGAAGGTTGTGTTGAAAAAGATAATAAGTTTCAAGATTTTCAAAAGGAGTATGATAATTTGAAATGGTCAAGTCAGAGGGTACAAGAAGCTTATGATACTTTGAAGAAACAAGTCAAATGTTTTGATGAAAGATTGTCTGAAACTTTAACAACCAAAAGAATTTATGAGAGAAAGTTTGAAGAAATGCAACAAGAATTAAACAAATATATTGATGAAGTTGCTAAAATCAAACAAGTTTAGGTTGAAAAAGAAAAAGTTGTTACAAAACTTCAAAGTTATCATAATTCTTCGTACATTCTCGAACGCATCTTCAACATCACATCAGATGACAAAGATTCTGACAAGAATAAAAAGGGTATTGGTTTAGAATATCATCAGGTAACACAACCGTTGAGAGATAATTATACTTTTTATGATGAGGAAAAGGTGGCAAAAGGTCTGAATTTAGTTGATCAATTACCTGAAAGTATCGATGTGACTTATGCCAAATCTGATGAAGCTGATGATTCAGAGGTGGTAAGTAAGGTTGTTGAAAGCGTTTTGAAAGATGAGTCTACCAAAGGTAAGTCTGAATCACAGGATGAAAATGAGGGAAATTTTCATGATGGCTATCTTAAACAGTCAAAATCTGAGAAAGTTGTGAATAATGATTCAAAAGGAGTGGCTTATACCATGATTGGATTGGACAAATTATTCTCAGATAATGAGTTCCCGATTCAGAATGTGATTTCGGATAAAATTGACAAAGTGTTTAAACTGGTTGAGATCGAAAAGTCAGAAATTTCAAAATTCACTGGGATGAGCAAGAAAGCTTTTTATAACAAACCTGGTTACAGAAAGAAAAATATGAAGGCAGAGTTGGGTTATAAAGAGAAACAGAATCAGGATAAAAAGTTTGAAAAGCAAAATTTTTAAAAGAAAATGAATTCCGTTCACGGGAAAAGTTCCGAAGAAGAGAAAGAACTCCAATTTAGACGACAGTCTAATGAAAAGTTCTATGCTCAGAAAAAGAAACAACAACAGGCTAAAGATGTTTCGAGGAAAACTTGTTTTAAATGTGATCAAACGGGACATCTTGCACGCAAGTGTCCAAACCCAAAGCATGTTGATGTTGAAAAACAGAAATCTTAGGATGCAAAACAAAGGTCTACCAAATTTGATGCAAAACAAAGGTCTACCAAATTTGATTCAAAACAAACTTGGAGGTACAACACAAACAAGTTTGCTTCGAATCAAACTTGGAAATCAAACCAGACTAGGTTTGATTCAAGACAAACCTGGAATTGTCACACACCCAGATTCAGAACAACACAAAGTTGGCAAACATCAGTTGATATGACAAAATCAAACTAGTTTTGGAAACCAAAAGTTGTTGATCAAAATCAAAATAATCAAAATGAGTCACGATTTTACAAAAGAAGTGCGTCAAACGGACAAAACTGGGTGGTTAAGAAACAAGCGACTTCTGTGAATGACGAAAAAGTTGAAGTCAAAGTTGAAAAAGTTTTTGTACAAAATGACAAAAATTTTCCATCATTGAATGAATTTTGTGTTGAAATGCCTAAGGTCAAACAGACCTGGGCTGAATTATTCAAGTAATTGAGTTGTGTATATATGCAGGTGCTCCCGAAGAAAACTGAATGTCAACCAAAGGAGTATCGGAGCATCCTGGCACTAGAGGAGAAGGCTGTTGGTCCCTACCACTGAGAAACAGGGAGTTAGTTTGTGTACATAAATAAACCATATTTCAAAAACCCTGAAAATTGAAAAATAAAAAAAACGATAATAATAATAATAATGTATAAATATATGTTTTTCAATTTGATTTTGACAAGCTGATCGAGTGGCAATCCTATCGGGTGGCAATCCGATCGGACAGCCATTCGATCCTTATCACAAAACGACAAAATTCTCATTTGTTCCAATTTGCCAAGGATCGAGTGGCAATCCGATCGGGTGGCAATCCGATCGGGTGGCAATCAGATCGGGTGGTCATCCGATCCATGGCATTCACTCTCAAAAGTTGACTGGTCAAAGGCTTATATGTTTGTCACAAGGATCGAGTGGCAATCCGATCGGATGACAATCCAATCGGATGACCATCTGATCCATATGCAGTTGATTTGATTATTCATTGCTCAAATGGTTCATCAGATCGGATGGAAATCTGATCGGTTGACCATTCGATCCAGTGCACACACATGAATACATATGCTTGAACGTTCGTTGCTTGTCTGCTCATGTTAGATATGTTTGTTTTTAATTTTTGTCAAAAATCAAAAATCCAAAAATATGTTGATTGAATATACCGAAACCCTCATGGCGGAACAAACATGATTAATTTCACAAGATTGAAAAACGGTTTTCAAACTGTAAAATATCAATGTGTTGTAAATCATGGGGGTATATTTTCTGCAAAAAAAAAGAGCATGTGAAGTAGAAAATGGATGGCGAGACAAAGCTATCAGTACCAGGTTGTCAAATTGTCTTTAAATGTTTTGAATTTTAGGGGGAGTAAGAAAATTTTAGAAAATCCAAAAACATTTGAAAATTTGAAATAGCCAAAAACATGATAAAATTCAAAATTGAGTTTTTGTGTAAAAAGAGGAAATGATAGTACATCAGTAGACAATCACAGTACGCTAAAGAAATGGAAATTTAAATGTGATAAACGATCTCACTGATGATATGTCAGTAGGTTTTTACACGCTTAGTAGATTTTTTTCGAGATATAAACCTAAATATCAAACACTTACTTATCTCGTGGGGAACATCTCTCGGATATATGGGTAACCCCCGAAATCTTGTTTGAGAGATTGCCTGATTCTGAGATACTAGGTCTTTATACTATTTGATATCTAGGATGTTATACCTGGTCTTCTGATATTGCAGAAGCAATGGCCTAGACCTCGTATAATACTTTACGCACTTTGATAACTTACCCTCTGCACAAAAATTGAAAAATATCGAAAGATATGAATCAATTGCAGTTGAAGAAAAGATTCTCTAAAGGGAACACACCGAAAGTCGAGCCTTCATGTGACACCCCAGGAAAACCAGGAAACAACACAACACAACTAGCTTCCTTAGTAACCACGTGCTAAATTTCGGGACGAAATTTCTTTCAAGTTAGGGATAATGTGACAACCCGAGTTTTAAAGGTCTCTACTCGACTTGACGTAGTACTTATTTGCAAAGTGTTGTTTATAGATTTGTGGTGTGCATAATATGTATATATATGTTATATACTTTGTATTGATATTATGATTGTATATATATTTAAAGACAAAAATGTTGGAGTCCTTGCCGAAAACATCCCACCCGAAAACACCCCTGTGGCGAAAACACTTTAGTGTTTTCGTCCACTACTGATCGGCGAAAACAACAAATGGGCTTCGGCCCAATAGCGATCGGATAAAGGATTTGTTATAACTTGTGCACAAAATCGATAACTGACAAAAACCCTAATCACATCTCCTCTCTCTCTCGCTTTTCTTTGTACCCGACGGCATTCTTGAGACCTCGGAGCCTCATACATATTCGTTGTGCATCCTGTTTGGGTTAGTAATATATCGTTAATAGTTAATTGATTTAATTCATCATACACTATCTGTTTGTTACCATGAATTAACTGTTATGTGATTTTGTTGAGGATGGTATTGATGGGCTTGTTAGGAATCCTTATAATCTGTTGTATGATCAGTTACATTATGTTATGCGTGTTGATCATGTTCGATTTGATGATTGACAATCCGAATATGTTGATAGTATGATTATAGATGTTTAGCAGATTAGAATTCTATGTTAAATGATACGATGTATACTTGATGATTTCAACAACTTACTGATGATTGAATGAGGATGGATTGGTAATCATGATTGTGTAGTGATTTAGTAATATGTGGTTTCATGAATTGATCTGGTTTCATGATTAGATCTGATGGAGCAAATGATTATTGCAGTTAATGTAACGATTAGATGATCATTAGGTTTCTGGAATGCGTAACTGTGGTAATGATGAAAACCCTACCCGACGAAATCGCCACCCAACGTAAACACAGGGAACCAGACGAAAACACTATGTGTTTTGGCCATACATTTAACCTGACGAAAACCCTTGTGATTTCGTCACCTGGGGGTTTTTGTCCATAGTGATTTCATCCCAAGGGATTCCGCCTGAAGGGTTTTCACCATATAAGGTTTTCGTCCAGTGTCTAACACATTGGTTCTGATAATTTATTAACTCTGTTAAGTTATGTAACTCTGTTAAGTTATGTAACTCTGTTAAGTATGTAACTCTAATGGTTTGTTAACTCTGTTAGTGTATTATTCCTGTTAAGTATGCTAATTCTGCCTAGTCTGTTAACTTGTTAAGTATGTTAATGAATAACCATGTTAGAACAAACTGGGAAAGACACTTATGTAAAGCTTGAATTGCATGAATTTGATTAACTGCTTATGTGATGCATGATGTTAACTGCCAAACACACCCTGTGGTATGGATTGCATGTGAAACTTTACGAACTTGAACTGATTGAGTATACGTGCATACTATAGGACTTGATTGATTACTTGTGAGCACATAGTTTAGCATACCGAGCAAACCAAGGTGAGTTCACACTCCTAAGGCATGGAATTCCCGGTGGGTTGGGAATGGGATTGAATAACTACTTATACTTTCAACACTACTAGACTACTTACCACCGTCCTCGGATTGGGAAGGACGCCTGTGCTAAAAACTACGTAAAACCTACGTACTACTGTCCTCGGATTGGGAAGGACACCAGCACAAAACCTACGTAAAACCTACGTACTACCGTCCTCGGATTGGGAAGGACGCCAGCGCTAAATCTACGTACTCGCTACGTACCACTGTCCTCGGACTGGGAAGGGCACTTACGTAAAACCTACGTAATCTCATACTTATCACTGTCCTCGGATTGGGAAGGACACCTATAGATACAACTAGTCTAGTAATATACAACATGGGAAGCCCCCACTAAATATCGTAAAGGTTTGGGAATCAAGGATACTGGGTAATACATGGTTATGAAACGAACTTACGATTTCTGAAATGAACTCATTAACTGAACAATCAACTGTGAACTCGCTCAACTTTGTTGTTGACTCTCTGTTACATGCCTTGCAGGTCGTTATGTATCTATGGAGCTTGCATCGGAGTGGGAAGAGTCGTTGTGGGACATGGACAGCTGTGTGCCATGCTAAACATTTGAAACATTTAAACTTATGACGTGGTTTTAAACATTATGCTTCCGCTTGAAACTTAAACTATGTTTTGTTTTGACACCAATTGTATTGTGATGGATTTTATAAACTACTTACATGTTTGTTTAATACGATTGGTGGCTTGATCCTGGTCAGTTACGCCTCCAAGCGGTGATTACTCAGCGTGTGGATTTTGGGGGTGTGACAGATTGGTATCAGAGCCATTGGTTATAGTGAACTTGGTTTTAAAAAGGGGAAAAGCTTTTTGGTAAAACCGGACTATAACCTGTACAGTGCTCAACGATCTACAACGACGCTTCACTCCACGTGCAAGGCTCAACACTATAGGTGATATGGTTTATGTTATATTGCCTACTTGCTAGTTGCATAGAACTTTGATTATGGTATGCTTAGATGAACGTAACAACTATTGTTTAAAAACCCATTTGTGCTTACTCTCTTCTGTCATCGCACTTTCGCGAACCTTTCTCACTCATGTTTCCTTTGATATGAAGATCATGAGTGGACGCGTTAACCTAACTCAAGCCCAGTTGGCGGCTTTGATCACTGAACAAATTACTGCAGCACTCGCAGCTGCCCAGGCAGGAGGTATAATATGCCATCACAACTTACTCTAGGATCTTTAGATCCTACTCTCGTAAACCAACACTTTTGTTTAATTTTGCTTTACACACACGACAGGTCAACACACTCAGCCTCCTGTGTGTACTTTCAAAACCTTTATGGATTGCCGACCTACTACTTTCAACGGCACTGAAGGAGCTGTAGGCCTCCTCCACTGGTTCGAGAAGCTCGAGTCGGTCTTCGAAATGTGTGAACGCCCTGAGGCACGTAGGGTGAAGTATGCTACTTGTACTCTCGAGGGCATAGTGCTCACGTGGTGGAACGCTCAGGTTCAAATGCTGGGGTTAGTTGCTGCTAATGCCACCCCATGGAACGACTTCAAGGAGCTGATCAAGCGAGAATACTGTAATCGTGACGACATCCACAAGCTGGAAGTGGAGTTCTTTAACCTGAAGGTGACGGGGTCAGAGATAGAGGCGTATACGAAGCGATCCAACGAGCTGGCAATTTTGTGTCCTACTATGGTGGATCCTCCCATCAAGCGTATCGAGCTGTACCTCAAAGGCTTTGTACCAGAGATTCAAAGCCATGTGACTTCTGCTAACCTTGCTACCATCCAGGATGTTACTCGTCTTGCTCATCGTCTCACAGACCAGGCAGTGGAACAGAACAAGCTGCCTAAGCGTATAGGTGCCACTGCTACTATTACTTCTGCTACTCTCAGTGACAACAAACGAAAATGGGATGGAGCCTCCTGCAAGGGTTCGACTACAGCTCAGTCCCAGGTGCAACAGCGAAAGATTGATGACTACCAGAGTCCTGGTCAGCAATCTTCTGGAAGTCAAGGGCAGGGTGGATATCGTGGAAACCACCCAAAATGCAACAAATGCAACAGACACCACAGTGGTCAGTGCAACAAGGGACGTTGTCAGAGGTGTCTCAAGATGGGTCATGAAGCCAGGGATTGCAGGAGCTCACGGCCTGCAAATCAGAATCGTCAGCAGCAACAGCAAACACCGCAGAATCAGCAACAGCAACAGGGCAACAGGGGATGCTATCAGTGTGGCGCTGAAGGTCACTTCAAGAGACACTGCCCGCAGTTAATTCAGAATCAGAATCAGAATCAGAATCAGAACCACAACCACAACCAAGGAAACGGGAACAATAATGGGAATAACAACGGGGAAAATAACGACGGCAATGGTGCCAGGGGTCGAGCAATCATGATTGGCCAGGGTGACGCAAGGAATGATCCTAACGTGGTGATGGGTAAGTTTCTTCTCGACGACTTTTATGTTACTGTGTTATTTGATTCGGGTGCCGATACCAGTTATGTGTCTCTAAAAGTTAGTCAAATGCTTAAACGCACACCAACACTTTTGAACACCAAGCATGCCGTAGAGTTAGCAAACAGTAAGAGTCTAGAAGCCACACACATAGTTAAGGGTTGTAATCTCGTCTTAGCTGGTCAGACCTTCTCTATCGACCTCATTCCCATCGTTCTTGGTAGTTTCGACATCGTTATTGGTATGGATTGGTTATCGCAACAGCAAGCAGAAATTCTTTGCAAGGAGAAGATCGTTCGTATTCCCCATTCTTGTAAAGAACCTCTCGTGATTCAAGGCGACAAGAGTGGTGCTGTTGTGGGCATCATCTCCTTCCTTAAGGCCCAGAAGTGTTTGCGAAAGGGCCACACTGCCATTTTAGCCCTCGTTACTGACGCATCACCGAAAGAGAAGAAGATAGAGGATATCCCAGTTGTATGCGACTTTCCTCAAGTCTTTCCTGAGGATTTACCTGGTCTTCCGCCTCATCGTCAGGTTGAATTTCAAATCGAGCTAGCTCCTGGAGCAGCGCCAATAGCTCGTGCACCGTACCACTTAGCTCCAACCGAACTAGAAGATCTGTCCAAGCAACTACAAGAACTCTTGAATAAGGGTTTCATTCGTCTAGCTCTTCCCCTTGGGGAGCTCCAGTATTGTTTGTAAAGAAGAAGGACAGTACCTTCCGTATGTGCATAGACTACCGTGAACTCAACAAGGTGACCATGAAGAATCGCTATCCTCTTCCACGTATTGATGACTTGTTCGATCAGTTGCAAGGGTCGAGCTACTATTCGAAGATTGACCTGAGGTTAGGTTACCATCAACTGAGAGTCCGAGACAAGGACATCTCTAAGACAGCGTTCAGGACTCGGTATGGACATTACGAGTTCCTGGTTATGCCTTTTGGATTGACAAATGCACCTGCAGTCTTCATGGATCTTAGGAACAGAGTGTGCAAGCCTTACCTGGACAAGTTCGTTATTGTTTTCATTGACGACATCCTGATCTACTCGAAGAGTCAGGAGGAACACGAGCACCATCTACGGCTTATTTTGGAACTCCTCCGAACAGAACAGTTGTACGCTAAGTTTTCAAAATGCGACTTTTGGCTTCGTGAAGTCCACTTTCTAGGCCACGTGGTAAACAAGGATGGGATACACGTTGACCCTTCCAAGGTCGACTCGATTAAGAACTGGCCTGCACCCCGTACACCAACAGAAATCCGCCAATTCTTGGGTTTGGCGGGCTACTATAGAAGGTTCATCAAGGACTTCTCCAAGATTGCACAGCCCCTCACCTCACTAACTCAGAAAGACGTTATCTATCGTTGGGGTAATGCACAGGAATCAGCATTTCAGCACTTAAAGGATAGACTTTGTAGCGCACCTATTCTTTCATTGCCAGAGGGCACAGACGATTTCGTGGTTTATTGTGACGCGTCAATTCAGGGTCTTGTTTGTGTATTGATGCAACGGGATAAAGTCATTGCTTACGCCTCGCGCCAACTTAAGATTCACGAAAGAAATTACACCACACACGATCTGGAGCTGGGAGCTGTTGTTTTCGTACTCAAGATATGGAGACACTACCTGTACGGTACCAAGTGCACCATCTACACCGATCACAGGAGTCTCGAGCATATCTTCAAGCAAAAGGAGTTGAACATGCGGCAACGTCGATGGGTCGAGCTATTGAATGATTACGAATGTGCAATCAAGTACCATCCGGGCAAAGCAAATGTTGTGGCCGACACCCTCAGTCGAAAGGATACTACACCTAAGCGTGTGCGAGCATTACAACTCACCATTCAATCTAGTCTTCCTTCCCAGATACGAGACGCTCAGGTAGAAGCATTGAAACCAGAAAATGTCAGGGCTGAGGCCCTACATGGATCAAGGAAACATATGGAACAAAAAGAAGACGGTGCTTACTACGTAACATGGCGCATTTGGGTCCCACTCTATGGCAATCTACGAGAACTTGTAATGGATGAAGCACATAAGTCTCGTTACTCGGTACATCCTGGTTCGGATAAGATGTACCACGATCTCAGAACTACGTATTGGTGGCCTAGCATGAAAGCTCACATAGCAACTTACGTTAGCAAATGTTTGACTTGTGCGAGAGTCAAGACTGAATATCAGAAACCATCGGGCCTACTCCAACAACCAGAAATACCACAATGGAAATGGGAGCAGATTTCCATGGATTTCGTTACTGGCCTGCCTAGATCTCAACGTGGAAATGATGCTATTTGGGTGATCGTGGATCGACTCACAAAGTCTGCACACTTCTTGGCTATCAAGGAAATGGATAAGTTCTCCACTCTAGCAGACGTTTATCTTAAGGAAGTTGTCTCGAGGCACGGGGTGCCAACCTCTATTATCTCTTATCGTGATGCACGTTTTACTTCAGAACTGTGGCAAGCAATGCACAAATCTTTTGGCTCTTGTTTAGACATGAGCACCGCTTATCATCCACAGACGGATGGGCAGTCTGAACGCACCATCCAAACACTTGAAGACATGCTTAGGGCATGTGTGATTGATTTTGGCAACGGCTGGGAAAAACATCTACCGTTAGTGGAATTTTCGTATAATAATAGCTACCACACCAGCATTCAAGCCGCTCCATTTGAGGCATTGTACGGACGTAAATGCCGATCACCTCTTTGCTGGGCAGAAGTTGGTGACAGCCAAATCACAGGTCCAGAGCTTGTAGTAGACACGATGGAAAGGATTGCTCAGATACGGCAACGAATGGTGGTAGCTCGTGATCGCCAAAAAAAAAGCTACGCTAATAAGCGCAGGAAACCACTCGAGTTCCAGGTTGGGGATCGAGTGCTACTCAAAGTCTCACCTTGGAAAGGTGTGGTTCGTTTTGGAAAACGGGGCAAACTTAACCCGTAATACGTTGGACCATTTGAAATCATAGAGAAAATAGGCAAAGTGGCCTATAAACTAAACCTACTAGCAGCACTCAGTGGAGTTCACAACGTATTCCATGTGTCAAATCTGAAGAAGTGACTGTCAGATGAGACCCTCATAGTTCCTTTGAAGGAGCTCACTATCGACGATCAGTTGCGATTCGTCGAGGAACCAGTTGAAATCACAGACCGAGACGTTAAGGTTCTCAAGCACACCAGAATACCTCTTGTTCGAGTTCGTTGGAACTCCCGTCGTGGCCCAGAGTTTACCTGGGAACGAGAAGATCAAATGAAACTCAAGTATCCCCAGTTGTTCAAAAACAGCGCAACCACCACTGAGGCTGAAGCTACTGCGGAATTTCGGGATGAAATTCCAAACCAACGGGGGGATGATGTGACACCCCAGGAAAACCAGGAAACAACACAACACAACTAGCTTCCTCAGTAACCACGTGCTAAATTTCGGGACGAATTTTCTTTCAAGTTGGGGATAATATGACAACCCGAGTTTTCAAGGTCTCTACTCGACTTGACTTAGTACTTATTTGCAAAGTGTTGTTTGTAGATTTGTGGTGTGCATAATATGTATATATGTGTTATATACTTTGTATTGATATTATGATTGTATATATATTTAAAAACAAAAATGTTGGAGTCCTTGCCGAAAACATCCCACCCGAAAACACCCCTGTGGCGAAAACACTTTAGTGTTTTCGTCCACTACTGATCGGCGAAAACAACACATGGGCTTCGGCCCAGTAGCGATCGGATAAAGGATTTGTTATAACTTGTGCACGAAATCGATAACTGACAAAAACCCTAATCACATCTCCTCTCTCTCTCTCTCTCTCGCTTTTCTTGGTACCCGACGGCATTCTTGAGACCTCGGAGCCTCATACATATTCGTTGTGCATCCTGTTTGGGTTAGTAATATACCGTTAATAGTTAATTGATTTAATTCATCATGCACTATCTGTTTGTTACCATGAATTAACTGTTATGTGATTTTGTTGAGGATGGTATTGATGGGCTTGTTAGGAATCCTTATAATCTGTTGTATGATCAGTTACATTATGTTATGCGTGTTGATCATGCTCGATTTGATGATTGACAATCCGGATATGTTGATAGTATGATTATAGATGTTTAGCAGATTAGAATTCTATGTTTAAATGATACGATGTATACTTGATGATTTCAACAACTTATTGATGATTGAATGAGGATGGAATGGTAATCATGATTGTGAAGTGATTTAGTAATATGTGGTTTCATGAATTGATCTGGTTTCATGATTAGATCTGATGGAGCAAATGATTATTGCAGTTAATGTAACGATTAGATGATCATTAGGTTTCTGGAATGCGTAACTGTGGTGATGATGAAAACCCTACCCGACGAAATCCCCACCCAACGTAAACACAGGGAACCAGACGAAAACACTATGTGTGTTCGCCATACATTTAACCTGATGAAAACCCTCGGGATTTCGTCACTTGGGGGTTTTCGTCCATAGTGATTTCGTCCCAAGGGATTCCGCCTGAAGGGTTTTCGCCATATAAGGTTTTCGTCCAGTGTCTAACACATTGGTTCTGATAGTTTATTAACTCTGTTAAGTTAAGTTGATTAACTCTGTTAACTTTATTAACTCTTTAAGTTATGTAACTCTGTTAAGTTATGTAACTCTGTTAAGTTATGTAACTCTATTAACTATGTAACTCTAATGGTTTGTTAACTCTGTTAGTGTATTATTCCTGTTAAGTATGCTAATTCTGCCTAGTCTGTTAACTTGTTAAGTATGTTAATGAATAACCATGTTAGAACAAACTGGGAAACACACTTATGTAAAGCTACGTAATCTCATACTTATCACTGTCCTCAGATTAGGAAGGACACCTATAGATACAACTAGTATAGTAATATACAACATGGGAAACCCCCACTAAATATCGTAAAGGTTTGGGAATCAAGGATACTGGGTAATACATGGTTATGAAACGAACTTACGATTTCTGAAATGAACTCGTTAACTAAACAATCAACTGTTAACTCGCTCAACTTTGTTGTTGACTCTCTGTTACATGCCTTGCAGGTCGTTAGGTATCTATGGAGCTTGCATCGGAGTGGGAAGAGTCGTTGTGGGACATGGACAGCTGTGTGCCATGCTAAACATTTGAAACGTTTAAACTTATGACTTGGTTTTAAACATTATGCTTCGTCTTGCAACTTAAACTATGTTTTGTTTTGTTTTGACACCAATTGTATTGTGACGGATTTTATAAACTACTTACATGTTTGTTTAATACGATTGGTGGCTTGATCATGGTCAGTCACGCCTCCAAGCGGTGATTACTCCGCGTGTGGATTTTGGGGATGTGACACTTCATCTCTTTGACTGAACGGAAGTACATACCTGAGCTCTCAAGGTCTCGCACTAACCCAGAGAACAGATATCAAATTGGTATACTCACCTGTAAGACTGAATCTAGGGAATTTTGATACGGGAGTATATTCTGAGGTGGGACACGCGAATAAGTTTAAGTCCTTAGAACACTAATTCCGTATCTCGAATCAGTTGAACTTTGTGTGAAAATTTAAGAGGATCAGTATACTGACAATCTAAGTGAATCGTTTAGAACTTAAAGTGTTTAAAGCTCAACGGTACTAGTGATTTGTCAAAATCTGATATGATCCTCTGACGCAAACTCAAACAAAAATATTGTCTGTGAATATGTTTGTAAATATTTCTTTACTGCTTTATGTTTCAGAAAAATACAAAAAGATTTTGATTTCTACTTTATTTTCCACAACCGATGTCCGAGAGCTGAGTTTCAAAATCTAAGTATGCTGATCGTGTTTCTGAAAATAAACAAGTTCATTAAGTTGAAACTTGAAGTTTTAAAATCAAAAATTAAAATAGTTTGTTGTATCTCCAAGGTCATTAAGTTGGACTTGGATGATAAATCATGAAGGTTTTAGATGCTTAAATTGTTAAAATCTGTTGTAAAGAGCAAAGTTTCGATCTTGGTTGCTTAATACTGAGAAATCTTTAAAACAATTCGATAGTGGGAGAAAGTCAAGGTAATCCTAGATATATTCATATTATTATATTTTAGAGCCAGGTTATTGATTCAAAAAGTTTTTAAGAGCCAGGTAATCATTCTTGGATGCTCAAAATATTTTCACTTATAAATGTTTGAGATTTGCAGATGAAAGTTAGAGACTACGATCCCGATAGCCGAGTCTAAGGGGGAGTCTGAATAAGAGCTCAACGCAAGGGGGATCTTATATCCGGAAAGCCAGGTGTCGATCCCAAAAGCACGGAAGCTTGACGAAAGGGGAAGCCTGAAGAGAAAGAGTCTAACGAGAGGGAGGGCAATTGAAGCCGAAGACAGATCCACGGGGATTCTGTTCGAGAAAGAGGGAGTCTATGGTTGCTGAATACGTCAAACCTTCAAGAAGACTAAGAAAGAGAGAAAGACAAGACGCTACGAGATTGACTGCGGCAATATCCAAGGGGGAGTCTGTTAGTGCAGTAATGTCTATCGCCTCCGTCAATCCAGTTCGTAGAAAAGAATAGAAGAAAACGTGATTTTATACTGTAATATTTAGGAAAAAGGGCAAGGTGGTATTATTGAAAATAAGGGGAAATCCCTTATATCCTTTGCCTATAAATAGAAGGCTTATGCCTTAGATTTACAATTTTTGGCCATTTGGAAGATTTAGTGCTTGGTGCTTAGAGAGATAAACTATTGCTCAAGGTGATTCGTGGTGCTTTGTACTTGTCATATCGATCAATAGAATCACGTTTATTGTACGATCTTGTGTTCGATCACATTCGTGTACAGATTCCGCACGTCGCACGAGTCGGTTCGCAATCGTTCAGAGTTGAAAACCGTTCCAACAGAAATTATACACTAATTTTATTTAATAATAAAGTTTGACTTACTGATCGGCTTTATATGTTGGTGTGTTGTCAGGTGCCACGATAGAAGATTTTGATGATGATTTTGACAACCCACCTTGGAAAAAAAACGAAGTCGGATGCTAGCAAACCAGTAATTGAAAAACCACAACGACCCTCGGTTGCTAAGTCAAGCGATCACTCAAAAACATGCAAGAGGTCAAAAACGATCAAAAATTACCTCCCACTTTCAGATCGGAAACTAACATTGCGATTAGCTCTTAAACACATGGGGGAGCTGATGGAATCTTTGAACGAAAATCAACGGGCGGTTGTCAGAAACATAGGTTTCGGGTCAATACTTGGGTTTAAAATGGGTCCGATTTCATCAGCTCTGGGTTGGTGGTTGGTAAATAACTACGACCCTAAAACACGGGTCTTGAATTGTGGTAGCCACCACATTCAAATCACGGAGGAATTGGTGAACGATATCTTCGGCGTACCGAGAGGGAAGGAAGAAATAAAGGAGGTTGAGAGAGAAAGGGCAGATTTGTATGAGGTTGTGGCGGGACGGAAAGGACAATTCAAAAATGCTCCTGCACGTTTGACACTTGTTCAATTCAAGACATACATGCAGGCCCAAAAAGCAAGTGGGAGAATCTTTGTGTTAAACTTTTTGCTATTCTACAACACACTGCTAGGAGAGAAAACTACCAATTCGTCAATCAATATGAGGTTTCTACCAGCCTTGCATCGAGGGATGGATATCAGAAGTTTTAACTGGTGTGAATACATGATCAGGTGTCTGGATCGAATAGTGGAAGCATGGACACCAAAGGACTGCTTTCTTGGATCAATGCCTTTGCTAGTGTATATAATTTTCTAAACACACACTTGGATTGTGCATTAAAACACATCTTAACACACAACTTAGGCTTGTGCATGTTAAAAACATAGTTTGATGTAAAACACATTCAGAGAAGTTTAGATTGCAAAGTATTTGGTAAACTCCAGTATAAAAAACAACATGTTGTAAAACACATTATAATGTAATGTGATCATAAAAAAACCCAATGTGATGTAATGTGACAGACAAAAAACATAAAACACATTCAGAGTGTTAAATTGCAAAAGAACTGTTAAAACACAACCTGATTTATATAAAAATCCTTAAAACACATCTGACTTCAGTTGTTCATCGTCTTTATAGGCGGCGTTGATAGGTGACCAAAAAAATTCAAGGAAGATGAGCCAAGAGCAGCTCATCTCATCGAAGATATCACACAGGACGATATCGAGTCACTTAGCATAAAATTGGACACGGTCAGGCTTGAGCAATTGTTAGAGAATGAAAAGGGCCTGGATCCGGATCAAAGATATCCGTTTGTAAAAAAATGAAAGTGATGGAGAATCAGCTGGCACAAACGCTGTGAAAATGGCTGAAGAAAAGGTTCAAGCAAATGAAGTGAAGGCAGATGAGAAAGATGTATCCAAAAAAATAACACATAATACCAAAACTGAAATGGTGAAAAGGAAAAAGACTGTTGTGAAGGCGACTAATAAAACGCATGGTAAACCTACAAAGTCAGGTGTACCCAAAAAAAACAAATTGAAAAAGTTGGGGCGAAAACTTCTCATGGTGGGAACAAGAAAAATGATGTTATAGTTGGGCTAGAAACTGCGCTTGTTCTCGATGAAATTCCAGTTAACGTGTGAAAATATGCTGAGTTTGGAGAATACATGAACGTAGAAGGTGTCACAACTGCTTCTGATTACGATGTAGTCGGTAAACACAACTGCTACATTGAAACTGGCGAGTACGGGCAAACACAACAAAGTCAGCTGGGCATTAACATAGGCTTTGATGGAGAGATTAGGATACCTATGGTATCTCAATATGGGTCGACACCACAAGCGAGCCAAAGCGACGAGCTACTTTCAGAGTTTTTTAATACAAGTTAAAACATGGACCTATGTATGTTAAAACACAATCTGTTATAAAACACATTTCAGAGTGTTTAAAATGAAAAGGATTTGTTAAACTCTAAACTAGAATGTTTAACACACATTCAGAACGTTTCAAACATATGCTTGATACACAACTTAGGATTATGTATGGTAAAACACAATATGTCATAAAACACAAGGTAAAACACTGTAAAACACAATGTAACCCTTAAAACACATTATTATGAAATGTGACACATACAACACCTTAAAACATAATCAGATTGTTATAAAATGCAAAGGATTTGTTAAACTCAACACTAGAACACAATGTGATGTAACGTGGCACAAATCTCATGTTGTTGCTTAATGCTAATGTGTTGAGTTTTAATGATGTAATTCAGGTGCATGCGGGAATGTTGGAAGTGTTCTTGAATCAGTGTGAAAAAGATAAACGACCATTTTACGAAAGGTTTCCAATTGTACCCCGAAAGTGAGAAAATAAAAGAGAAACACACAATGTGGACTGAAATGCTGAAAAAGGTTGGGTCCACATGTATGACAACTGGACAACCACAAACTCCTACCGATAAAACACTAGAAAAGGAGGCAAATAAGGAGAATGTGGATCTGTCGCAGTTGTCACAGTGGACATCTTCATTTGTCGAAGAGATATGTAAGACCGTTGACAAGACAACCACACCGACGACTCAGCTTGTTGAAGTAGTGGAGCAGCCCGCACTCGTCGTCACACCGATCTCCCAAAAAACAGCCAAGGAAAATGATTTTTTTATCAGAAGGGGGCAGGTTATACATGAGTTGGACCTTGGAAAGCGGAAAGTAAGGCTGCAAAGACAAACATAGTTGACTGACGCTCTAAGGTCTCCATACATGAAGCGGGCAGTAGAGATTAGGACGAAGCTTGACAACGCTGAGGCCTCGGTCAGCTCATACATGTTTTTGGCATGGGGTTCAATGTGGTATGTAAAAATTTTGTAATATATAATACCAATGTTTCTAAAAATATGTTAAAACACAATGATTGTAACTGATTGGTTTGAAATTATTATAACACATTGTTTAAAACATGTTTGTAATCGTTAGGGATACTGTGTTTAAAACTACCAGAGGTGTGCCGGTGATGAGATCTCCGCTCTAATCGTTATTTCTGGGAATGGAATTGCATATATTGGTAATAAGCACATGGGCGGATTTGCAGAACTATGAAGAAAAATTCAGGCAAAAGGGAAGCATCGCACGCCTGTTCTGTTCAGTGAATATGTTGGTAAGTATGATCATAATGACATTGTAATGAAAGTTTACTACTTTTTTAATATTGTTTCACACAATCACTTTAAATGCAGAATGAAATAGACTACACGAAAAGTGCGAAAACAAGGTCAAAAACCTTCGCAGAAAACATGGAACCAGTCTTAAAATCCGCTGATGTGAAAAAGATACATGACAAGTCGCTCATCTTTGTACCACTCTTACACGACGATCATTTCTATTGTGTATGTTCCAGTTTGAGGGACATGAAGGTAGAGGTTTTGGACAACAACGCTAAGGATGTGTCGATGAAAGAGAAATACAACGGCTGGAAAAATTGGTACGCCCCTCTGTATATAAACTAGAAACGTCCTTTATTACACATATGCATGATATCTGATGTCCATGGTTATAAATACAATTAACAAACTGCATGAACATGTTAGTATCTTATGTTCTCTCTTAATCACTTAAAACACAATTCAAACCGACCACATATCTTATGACCTCTATTAGTAATATAAAACCCAAATTGATGTGATACTGCATGAAGTTCTCTATGTATAAAGTTTGAGATTAAAACACAATGGACACTAAATGATACCTTATCAACACTATTAATAATTTAAACACAGTTTAATGTGACAGTACATAATACCACTATTGTGTACTTAAAACACAGTTCATTAGAATTATAAATTATTCCCTCTGTTAATAACGGGTGTACGTAAACAAAACCTACAACACAAATGCATAATCTATGCAGGTACATGAATTTAAAACACAATCTGATTAAAATGTTTATCATGCAGTGTGATGCTTTGTCAGTTTACTTGGAAAATATTGGGCATCCAGCGGGCGGGGTGATCAGTCAAGTTGAGCCGGTACGATTGGAGATGCCATGGCGTACAAAGCATAATGTAATCGACTGTGGCGTTTTCCTGATGCGCCATATGGAAACGTACAAGGGCGTGACTGGAAAAGCTTGGGAATGCGGATTCTCAAACGAGTGCACTGATGCGGGTGAGATTACATACAAGCAGCGCAAAGAAATTGATGATCTTAGGCATAAGTACATTGCGAAGATGCTTCTAAGTGACAAAAACACGTACAGAAGTTTTGTTGAAGCTGACGTTGCTAAATATAAAAAGTTGTCGGCCGATGAAAAAAAGAGGCTAAAAGCGGCAGGCTTTGACGCAATCAAGGAAATATTGGACAACTGAATTAAAATGAGATGTTTTCAAAAAACAATAATAACATTTCGTTGGTGGTGGTTTCTTGAAGTAATATGGGATGTGTTTCAAAAACAACTTTAACATTTCGTTGGTGGTGTTATTTTGAATTGTATATCTTAAAATATGTTCGGTTATATTTTTTGAGTTTCTTGTCGATAAAAAAATCATCTATAACAGTTTGTACCTCTTTAACAATGTGAATTTAAGTCGATAATGTTAGTTTGTTTGGACGGACAAAGGAAATACAACTTGTATTAATGTATAACCTCTTAAAACACACCTGATAGACATTATGAAATAATGTGATCTGGAAACCAAACTATCTTTTTCATGGAATCTATAAATTGTAAACCAAGTTAAAACATATTTTAATGGCTGTAAAAGGTAAACTGTATACCAAAACTAACTAGTACAAGGGATATGTAAAATATGTAATAGATATTAAAACACAATAGGAATCCTAAGGAGTATAAGACCAAGTTTATATGGCATGACAATTACATTAAAAGGGGTGGTATTATAATGTGTGTGATAAGTAAAACACATTATCACATCCTTCAACCCACCAAACCACGAACAATGAATGCATCAGATAAAACACAGGGGGCTATTTAAAAAACAAAGTTACGCCTAAAACACAAAATAACAAGAACACAAATGTCCAACCCAACCAGATTTAAAATCAACAAATTAAAATCCAAACAAGCACACGAGAAAATTAAAACACAAAAGTGAAAAGTTCAACAAAACACTTAATTTTTAATAAAAAAGGAACTACTCTGCCATGTCTTCGTCATCCAGATCTGCATCATTTCTCGATGTGTAAAACACATCATCAACATCGTTTGATCCAGGACCATCACCTTCAACAACTATAGCATCGTCACCTTCACCGATTGTAGCAGCAATACCTTCAGCATTTCGCGAAGTGCCTGCCTCAGGCACAGCCACGGTGTATTTCCAACACGTTCGATTGTTATGACCATATTTTTTACATATTGAACATTGCTGACGCTTACTTCCAGACGACTTATAGCTTGCTCCTTGAGATTTGAGGCGTTTATGAGAACCACAACCCTTGAACCTGGTACCAATGGGAACATGGATAGTGGCCGTGCTCACTGGAGCAACTCCCAGTAGTTCAGCAAATCAATTACGTCGTGTTTGGGAGGTGCATTTATTTAAGCCTCGTCAGCGACTGACATAAACTGCTTGATATGATCACGAAAATTACACAACTGATCAAATTTTGAAATCAACTTGTTTACGACATACTCAGTTGCGTGACTAATCTCATGAACACAACGGTTAACCTCCTCGCTACGATCTGGATCACCGCCATCCGTAAGAATGGACCCGGGGGAACTATTTGGAACAGCTTCATGCGTCCATCGCCTCAATATATATTGTTTCGGAAACTCCCTTACAGCAAGAATCCTTAACACACAAAAAATGTGACTGCACAACAATCCAAACTGCTCAAACCTGTTGCAGTTACATTTAATAGTAACATCCTCCTCACGTATCATAACCTGTAACATTGAATATCCATAAAACACAGTGCATAAATCAGATGGATACTTAAAAAAGGCAAAATAATGTGTAAATAACATAAAACATAATATCACTTCAAAGAACGCAGAACATGGCTGATCGAGATCCTTAATAAAAAACTTAATGAAATCACCAACATGATCTAATCTGACACTAGTACAACAATGAATAGCATGTTGAATCTCAAGTTGAACGTCAAAAAATGTAGTTCTGGTATATATCTGAACTGCTTGCTTCTCGATAACAAAATCACTCCACGGCGCAGGGTTGGTGTATCGAGTGTCATGATCGTTTTTTCGATGCTCGTGTCTCTACGCTTCGATAGCTGTGTCAAAGTGGCTAAGAAATTCAACCAAAGTGCACTTTGGATTGCTAATCTTGCCAAAAAAAGTGATTCTCGCTTTCGGATCTAGATGACGTCCGCATAAGTCCAGACATTTCTTCTTCGCGATAGTAAGCTGGAATCCATGATTCACGGAGCCCGTATATATACGTCAGCCAATCATGGTCAGTTAAAACGAAATCATTTAAGATAGCTCCCATTCAGTCTCAAACGCTTCGGGCAATAGAGAATCAGTCCAAACAACTGCAGACAATCTTTTCCTGAAATCGGTATTTGAACATAGGGCAGCCCCGACCTAAGCAACATTTTAGCATGTATGTTAAAAAAGAAAAATTAAAACACAGTAAAAATACACATCTAAAAAAACAGTCCTTTGTAGTGATTTTATCCATGATGTGCCACATACATAACCGATGCCTCGACACAGGCCAAACATCCGCTATAGCCCTTTTCATCGCAGGGTCTTGGTCAGTAACGATTACGGGAGGCGCATACCCATATGCATCCTTGATCACCTTAAGTAACCAGCAATACGACTTTGCCATTTCAGAACCAAGAATTGCAGCACCAAGTGTGACGTTCCTATTGTGACTATCATTCCCAGTGAAAGGGACAAACATCATGTTATACCTACAGACAAAAAATCAGCGAATGACAAAATATGATAATGTATTTATACACAGCAGGGCTAAAACACAATGCGTATAGAGAAAAATTAATCTCGTCGTTACTTGTTCCGCTTGTAGGTAACATCAAATGATATAACGTCTCCAAACATATAAAAATTCCTCTTCATATCCTTGTCAGCCCAAAAAATGCACTTCAACACACCTTCATCCGTCGTTTGATATGCGCAAGAAAAGTTCGGTAAAAACTCTTTTTTCCTCATTAGTCGCTTGACAAACATTTCAGCATCAAACTCTCCGATGAACAGATTTAATTCTTTTTTGAAATTTTTGAAATCAACTTTGGTCGCACCGACTTTGTCGAATCCGCCATACACTTCCTTCATAATATTAAATGCTCGAACAGGACCAATGTTAAGATTTGACATTGTATTTATCGTCTCTTAGTGCGCACGATTAACACCTCTGTTTTCCTTAAGAAGATGTAAATCTTCTTCGTGCACAAAATCATGGTTGTTCGCCTCTATGAAATGATATAGCTCATACTTCTTGGCATCGTTCAGCTTTATTCTGATCATCGCTTGGCATCCAGTCCTTTTGGATGGTACCCTACGTACCCACCTATCAGAAGCCTGTTCGGCTAAAGTATCGACCGGTCGAAACTCTTTGTGACCCTCTTTTGAACAAAAAAAATACTTATTTATTACAATACCATGATTTTCATGTTGTGTGCCCTTTCCTAACTGTCCAACCTCTAGCTTCTTCATAAGCTTTGTAAAAGTTATACGCAGCATCAACTGTGTCAAATAACATGCCCTCTGCTGGAGTCAACGAAGATGGTGAATCTGGAATATATCTCTTTGTTCCTGAGTTAAGAGAAACTTGTTCCACGCCACGTAATTGGTAATTGGGAGCATCTACAAAACATGACAAAAAATGCATACACATCATTAACATACACTAAAAGGGTTTACCACACACAAAAAAGAAACCTACACAGATTTGAATCTTAAAACACATTTGAGGTAACAGGATAGAAAAGCCACAACTGTTTTAAACACATGCATAAAACACAAAGACAAAACTGATTTCGAAACACTAAAACACAGACCTTGCCTAAATGGGGTTTTATATAAATAACACCATAACACAAACTACCATAAAAAGCCTAGTAGATTTTTAAACACTAAACACACAACTGATTTAATGAGCATAAAACACATTATAAAACACAATGTAATGAAAACAAAACAAAAACCAACAATAAAAAATTCTCACATGTAAAAACTAAAACAAGCCATAGTACAAAACATACTGATCATGTTATCTACTAATGAACTTATTAAACACACCATAACACAAAATTCTAAACTACGTGCTAAAAAACTAAAAACTAGTCAACCTTGAATAAAAAAATCATAATGGAAGTTAAAACAGACCATCCAATATCCAAAAAAAAAAGAGTGATCTGTATATTACAAACCATCATTCACATTATGGGATCTATAAAAACATTGACTTCAACCTCCCTAACTATTAAAACACATTACCAAGAAACATGCTGATGGTTTTCCAGAAAAAGGTTAATAAACAACACACAAAACTACAATATGGAAGTTAAAACACACCATCCAATATCTAAAAGAAAAATAGTGATCTGCATATTAAAACCATCAGTCACATTATGGGATCAATAAACACATTGACTTCAACCTCTCTGACTGTTAAAACACATCACCAAGAACATGCTGATGGTTTTCCAGATAAGTGTTAATAATCTATACATAAAACTACAATAGTAAAGAAAAAAATAACTGCAATTACCATCTCCACAATCAACAAGTGTGTTTGAAGCCATGATTTTTCTCTCCAAAAAAAAATATTGAATACGGTGAAGCTTGTGAACAAGTTAATGATCGAACGATTTATATTTACATATGATTTTAATTCGAAAACAACCAAAATTCCGAAAATCATGGACACAATCAGTTACATTCGAATACATGCAATGTTAGTTGATAAAGATAAATTCCAAATATAAAATTAGAATGTGAAAGTACATAATTGCCCTTCTAGTTAAAATCCTTCAATGCCACATGTCCAATTCTTATTGCTTTCTAGACTTTCTAGGAAAAATCCACTTTCTACCCAACTCATCCTCTTATATATATACTAAAAAAAAATTATACTTAACATGTTAAAAAAAAATATTTTTCTAATTTTTTTTCGGCGCTTTTTCTTATAAATAGAAGTAGAAACATTTTTGATAAAAAAAATCAAAAACTAAAAATATAAAAAAATGTTTAAAAAACAGTTATATCTTATAGAATTAACTTAACATGTTAAAAATAATTTTTTTCAGCGCTTTTCTTCATAAAAAGGAGGAGAATCTAGTCGAGTAAAAAAATATTTTTTCTAAAAAAAAAATTTTTTAGCCTTTTTTTAATTTTTTTTTTAATATTTTTAGTTTTTGATTTTTTTTTTGTTAAAAATGCTTCTACAAGTATATATAAGGAGAAGCGCCGAAAAAGATGTTTAAAAATTAATTTTTAACATGTTAAGTTAAATTTTTAAGAGTGTTCCCCGGTTCCCCACTTTTTTAGTGTTCCCCAATGAACCTCACACTATATATATATATATATATATATATATATATATATATATATATATATATAGGGGATCGCTAGAATGAGAACCACCACGAGTTGTAAGAACCACGAGAACCGCGCCCCGCGGGTGGCCGTCGGCGACGAAATTTTTTTTACACCTAGATCCGTATATTTTAGGGGGGGGTGTAAATTTTCGGTTCAAACGGCGCGCCCGAGGGGGTAGTTTTTTACGCCCAAAGTTTGGGTTTTTTTAATATTTCTTTTTTTTTACCAAACTTTGGGCGTAAAAAACTACCCCCTCGGGCGCGCCGTTTGAACCGAAAATTTACCCCCCCCACTAAAATATACGGATCTAGGTGTAAAAAAAATTTCGTCGCCGACGGCCACCCGCGGGGCGCGGTTCTCGTGGTTCTTACAACTCATGGTGGTTCTCATTCTAGCGGCCCCCTATATATATACATATATATATATGGAACCACTAAAATGAAAACCACCTCCAGTTGTAAGAACCGTGAGAACCACTCTCCACCAATCAGATTATGCCAACCAAAAGCGTAGTTTGGTCATTTACCCCATATGTCTAATCTCTCTCTCTCTTCATTAATTATAGCAGGTATTTTGTATTGTTTTTTTATCTCTCCTCTCTCTTCACTCTTCTCTTTCATTTGTCTTTTAAATTCAAAATCACTCTTCTCTATTTTCATCTCTGTCATCATCGGAGAAGCATACAAAACTTGCAACCCTCCCAAAACCTCTCATCCACTCCTTTCATCCACCTTGTTTCCGTTGACAACCACCAGCCAAAACAACCCCCCCCCCCCCGTCTCAACAGTAATCGGCGGCCACCCAACTGTGGTGGCGGCGCGTGATGTCGGTGGCTCCAAAACCGCTCATCTCTTTCATCCCGTTTATGTCGGTGGGCTCTCCGGCGATAGTTAACTGCAACCCACCCACCCCCCTCCGTATCCACAGTAATCTCCGGCCACCCAACTGTCGTGGGGGCGCGTGATGCCGATGGTTCAGTTCTTCAGTGGTGGTGGAACACGAAGAGAGAGACAAAGGTAGCAATTTTTTCTTTGTGTCTCTGTTTTGGGGGTTTTGTTAGATGTTTTTTGGTTCTGTTATTTTTGATGTTGTTTGATGTTTTTTGGTTTTGATCTTGACGTTTTTTGGCGGCGGTGGCCGGTGAAGGGGGATTGTTGTGGTGGGTTAGGGGGCGGTGTGTCGGCGGCAGTGACGGAGGTAAATGATGGGTGGAGGGGTAGGGTGAGGAGGGGTGTCTCTGTTTTGGTGGGTTGTTTGATGTTTGAATGTTTTTTGGATCTGGATACAGGTTTCTTGAATGATCCATTTGTATTCTTTGATTATGTGGGTTTTGATCGGTTTGGATTTGGGGGGGCGATGGTGCAAAAAAAAAAAAACGTAGATTTTGATGACGATGGCGCGGCAAGGACGGCGGAGGGTAGGTTTTTTGAACCAGCAACCCCACTTTTGCAGCGTTTTGATTATCGGATAATCTGAGCCAAACCCCGTTTTTTTTTTCGAGAAACACTTTTGTTTTGATGTTGTTGTTTTTTTATTTTCCCCCTAGTCGATGATGATAACGATATATCTGAGACCCCTCCCGAGTGTGCGATTTCTGGGGGCGTTCGTTTTTTGCGTAAAAAAGTTTTTTGTAAAAAAAAAGTTAAACCGTAAACTTTTTAACGTAAAACGTAAAAAGATTTACGTAAAACGTAAAACGTAAAAAGTTTTAGGTAAAACGTAATTTTTTTTAAGTAAAACATAAAAAGTTTTACGTAAAACGTAAAAACGTAAAAAGTTTTACAAAAAACGTAAAAAACGGCGCGTTAAAATTACGACGATTGAAAAACGGCGTGTAAAAAACGGCTCGTTAAAAAAACGATGCTTGAAAAAGCCCCGACGTAAAAACGGCGCGTTAAAAAAACGACGATTGAAAAAGGCGTGCAAAAACCGGTGCGTAAAACGTAAAAAGTTTAACGTAAAACGTAAAATGTAAAAAGTATAAAAAATCTTTTAAAAAAAATCTGAATTTAAAAATGCTTTTAATAAAAAAATTATGTTTAAAAAATAAAAACTAATATAATAATACAAAAAACTAATAAAAAACAATAAAGACAAAAGGACAAAATAAAGTCATTTTACTAAATTATCTTTTTGAATTAAAATATTAAAAACATAATAAGACAAAAAGTATTTAATATTATTTTTAGTTACTTTTAATCTCATCCATTGATCTAGGAACTGGTTCTCGCGGTTCTTACAACTGGAGGTGGTTTTCATTTTAACGGTCCCCTATATATATATATGGTTAAAGATAAATAGAAAACCACTTTTATTGAGAAAACCCGGGAAACTCTAAGCTCCTGACTTTTTTTTTTTTGAAAAAATTACCACACGTAATATACATGTTTTTAAGAGTTTTGGGCAAAAAAAATCAAAAAAGCGCCGAAGGATTATTTTAAAAAAAATAAACAAATTTCAGCAACTTTGTTGTGTAACACGTGTTAGGCAAAAAATGCTGAAACTTGTTTATTTTTTTTTTTAAAATCACTTCGGCGCTTTTTTGTTTTTTTTTTGGCCCAAAACTCTTAAAAATATGTATATTACATGTGTTATTTTTTTCAAAAAAAAATTGTCGGGAGCTTTGAGTTTCCCGGGTTTTCTCAATAAAAGTGGTTTTCTATATATCCTTACCCTATATATACATATATATATATATATATATACTTATATACTTATATATACTGGGTACAGAACTCGAAACTAGTTCCTATCTATACCCAAACCCAGGGTTGTCAATATTCAAGCCAGGTTTTACAATACCCGAATTTTAAAAGTAAAATTTTATGTCTTAGTTTACCTTTAAAATTTAAAATTATATAAAATAAAGTTAGTAATATTTAAAAATATATAACATGTTTGCATTTTAAATAAATCTACGTTGTAATTTAAAATGGATTTATACTGTGGATGTAAAGTAAAAAAATTAAAATAGAGTATCAATACCTGGTTATACCTGACCCGGTTCTGTACCCTACTTGGTTACAAAGGGTCTGAACATGAATCCGACGTGGTTTCTCCTGATACCTGGGTCCGCTTCCATACCCTAAACCTAGTATGAAAGAAAACCCGAATTGTTCGCCTCTTCTTGCTAGAATTGATATGAATATATATTCAGATGGAGATTTATACCATAAAAATATTTAGACGAAATTGTACAATTCAACCTTAATGTTATACCTAATTTGCACTTTATACTTTTCACTATTAAATCGGCCAAATCCAACCTTTAACTTGGTATTTTGTTATCGGGATCAACCTTTTGCACAAACTTTGTTTAATTTCTTGGTTAAGTCACCTCACATGCAAAGCATGTGAGGGTATTTTTTTTCTTTTTACTTATCCATTTAGTATTATTTTTTATGCCCACCATCATCCACCTGCATCCACCATCCTCCACCTGCACCACCGATCTTCCCACCGTTCAACCTTCGGCCACCACCACTCCTCGTTGTTCACCACTACCATAACTAACACCACACCATTCCACTAGTATAACCATGAACCACAACACCACCCCGTCACCAACAACATCAAACAACCTCTACCACCAGCTCGTACCACTACCACCGTCTACAACCAATACACCATCACACACACCAGAGGCATCTCCGATAATTCACGTACCCTGTTCGAGCTTAAAAAATATGCCCTTTCATATTTTTTATTATTATTTAAAAATAATAATCAAATTAGTATTGGGATCAATAAACCTAATGCCAAGTGGGCTAAATTCTAAACCATAAAAAAATATTTGTAAATGTGCCTATATTGGAATTGGTATGTAAGACCCTAACACGTTTTAACCAAAAAGACACAGCGGAAATACGAACCATAAAATTTCTTTCCCAACAATGCTCTAACATTCTCGAACATCATTTAAAATGTCTCTTATAAAAGAGGGACATCATTCGTTATTAATTGGCGTATCAAAAACATCATACAAATACAAGCTATGTGACTACTCTTCCCGTACAATCCGCGCTCATTGGCTCGATCTTCAACCTCTTAGACTTCATAATGATGTTAAAACCGTTCAACCTGCAATCACTACATACATGCGCATCATTAATATTTGGTGACATCATTCATAATCTAAACATATGTAATTAGATGACCAAAACGGATTCATTCTATTCATACTAATCCTTTCGAATTAACTTCCTAAGTAAAATCTTACATCCCAACGTAAAATCTTCGTAAGGTCAACATTAGCGTACCTGCACTTTCATTTCATTCTCAAAACACATGATTAGTAACTTTCAAGCGTATTAAAACTAAGTATATATATATATATATATATATATATATATATATATATATATATACATGTTCTATTCTTTCGTATACATTTAATCCCACTTCATATATACACATACATACATACATACATACATACATACATACATACATACACACACACATACATACATATTTTTATACACATACATACATATCCAAACTCTCATATACCTTTCATATCCCATATGAACATACTACAAAATCTTAAACACGAACATCCATAAATATATATGTATAGGTCTTATACATACAACCTACATTCATACTCATACCATTCATTCTTACCTATGGGTTTTATCATTTGCAATTTCTTTTGACCCGTTTCACATATTTTTCGATTAAACCGGCCCCGATACGTCCCAACACGCATTTAACTAGTATCTTAGTTGATTATCCTTCTATCCAAACCTTCTCTTAACATTACCACATCCCTATACTCACCATCATAAAATCTTTCGATTAAAAGTTTTGACCCATTAACCCCTATAATGAGGTTTTACCGGTTTTACATCATACCAACCATTTGAACGAATCTTACATTAGCAATTCTCATTTATTTGTACGTTCCACCTTGATATCCAATATTCAAATATATGTATATTCATGTAACTAAATACGAAGTGATTCCAGAAATCACTTACCTTAGACGCCCGCATTCGTATCTGTTTCATTGCTTCATTTTTACCCTTTTAGCCTTCCATGCATCCATCCATGTTGACATGATCCCTATACTTTCATGTCATCGCATTCACATTATTTTTAGTATACATGTTGTATATATTAACGATCATATCAAATTCATATTCCACATTTGACTTTCATTAGTCAATTCATTCACTAGCATGCATAACTCAATTCACTGAAATTAGGCTTCTTTGGGACGTATGTTTACTGTACTTACGAGCTTGTAAAAATTACGATCTTTTTATGTGACGTGCCACTCGGAGGGTTTATCATTGTGTTAAATTTTTAGAGTCTAACTCTCTACCAAAAATTTATAAAAAATCATTTACTAAGCAGCATTCAGATTCGTCACTTTCTAACTGCAGCCCACGAAAAAATTCATTTAAAAATCCTTGATTATCCGATTGACATAATTCCAGTTGGATAATTTCGTAACCTCCTGAAGCTACCTACAGTAAAAATTTGAGATCATAACTCAATTCCTAAGTTGAGTTATGACATTCGTAATTGGCTGCAAATTATGCTAGAAAACTCAGCCTGAACCTTCGATACGGGAAAATTCATAAAACGTTCATTTCTCGTTGAAAAAAATGCAATTCCAGTTGGGTTTGAAAGGTTTTTCCAGGAAGTTCATCACAAACTAAATAAACATCAGTTTCTTACAAGATTTGACCCGGTTACAGCCGATTAACGTCGGCTGTAACTTTCTGGACAGATTTAGTTTCATCAAATCTTTTCTAATAATCTCACATTCTAACTTCACCTACACATTTCATCAAACACTTGGTGTGCCTACAACATACTAAGCACATAATACAAGTATCATATGCCTATTCCTACTAGTTCATGTCATGGAACATAAAAATTCAACTAAACTCACATGTCTTTCATTCTACATCTAATTCATTCAACAAATACTCAATACATGTAACTGCATACATCAACATTACATCAAATTTTTGCCTTCATGATCATCATGTTCATCATACTTTTTACATCAAATGGGTATATGCTTCAAATCATTCAAATAGCCAAATTCAAACAAAATTCTTATTCTATTGTGAAATCCTAACTCACAATTACATGAATTTCTACTTGGATTCATGATTGGGTCGAAACCCACTTTCTAAAATTCATCAATTTATGAAATTTGACTTACCACTTTGAAGAACAAGCTTAGATGGTTAGAGATTAGGGTTCATGCATGTGTTTTGGCTTTGATTCTCCTTCTAATCTTGATGATTTATGAAAACTAGGGTTTTCCTTGTTCTTCCTTTCTTCTGGTCGACTCCAGAACACACACATTGTGTGTTTTTATTTTTTATTTGTTATAAATAAACTTATCATTCAAATATGCAACTTTAGCCCTTCAAGTTCTAGTTGTTATTTATTAATGCACAAAATCTTTCATTCTTTCTATACCAACATTCACATTTTCTTTCTTTCTCTTTTTTTTAAACTTAGTTAGTCAACTAAGGTCATGACATTACATACTTAGAACATTAAGGTAAAATAATTAAATTACGCATTTTTGGGGTGTTACATGGTATGTGTTTATTATTTAAAAAATAACATATACATATTGGATTTTTTTAAAATCGCGTACCCCTCGAAATCACGGGCCTTGTGTGGATGTCCTCCCCGCACACCATCAAAGCCGCCACTGACACACACCACACCTCAGACGCCACTAAGATCATATCATGAACACTTATAATTGAAGTATTAACATTAATTTATCATGATTTATGAACAACTTATTAGAGCACCAGATCGATGACGAACATCAACATTGCACTTGATTCAAGACGTAGAAGATATCAAAAACATAAAAGATAGAAAGATGTAGAAGATGAAACTCTTTATTATTGAATCAGTCATCACAGATTACAAACCGAAAGAGTATACATCATCTACAAGCTGGTTTAGATCACAAAGATCTAAACTAAGATTTCTCTCACTAACACATAGTTACTCTCTCTCTAGAATGTGCACACACTCTTGAGGAATTTCTTAGGGTTTGTGAGAGTTGCACACAGCAGATCACCACACAGATGAATAGATCCCCTAATGCTAACCTATACACCCATATATATCGACTAGGGCATAAGTACTGACAAAACAACAATCACAAATTCGGAAAGCTATGAACATAACCTATAAATTCGGACATCCCCATGAACTTATAAATACCACAAACTCGGACCCCTTAACCATAGATATATCCGAATTTGTTAGATAGAACACCATATATGTCCGAATTTGTTGAATATTGACTTCTCTTGACTTTGAACTTTGACCAGAACTGATAAAGCACAGTTACCTGACGAGAGCCGCTTAACTTTTGCCATCAGTTCTGTCTGGCATCGATAATCTTCAGTCACCGGATACTACGCTTACACAACTTAATCAAGTTTATGAATTATACACTTTGGGGATTAAAAGAAAACCCACAAAACGAGTTAGATTCCATTAAGAAAACTTTGAAACAAAAAACATGTGCTAAAATATTTAGACTACTGCAAAAAAAATCATCTTCAAAACTAAATACATTTATGAGGGTAGAACAATTTGCTGGAGATGATGAGATTCGAAGGTGTACAGATTACGATAGATCTCGATTTACGGATTAAAACAATTATACACCTCCGACGATCAACTCGTACCACCACCAACTCAGTATGGAAACTACACAAGTTGCTGGCGATGACGAGATTCGCCGGTGTACGGATTACGCTGGCGATGAATTTGGGACCAGTTGTATAGAACAAAAGCATACAATAGTTGTTTTGTTAAGGTTAGAGGTCATTCAAATTTAAATATTTTTTTCAAATCTAATTTCTAATTTTGAAATTTATTCACTAACATCAATTATCAATTATGAACAACAATCTCAACAAAATTTGTAGAAGAAGAATGAAGGCATGGGTTTATTCAAAAAATAATTATATTAAATTAATACGCTTGAAAAAGACTATAATACCCTAACATGCATTGCATGTGAGGTGACTTAAGCAAAAAAATTAAGAGAGTTTGTGCAAAACTGCAAAAGGTTAATTCTCGTATCAAAATATCAAGTTAAAGGTTGAGTTTAGCCGATTTTATAGTGAAAGGTATAAAGTGCAATTTAGACATATTATAAAGGTTGATTTGTGTATTTTTTTTCAAATATTTATCTCTTTCTTCTTTATAAGTGCCTAGTTTCTTTTCAGGATTACGGTTTGGTTGTTATCATTGTTTTAACTTTATTGCAATGTATTTATGTTTGACACTTCAATATTTATGAATGATAGTTGGGTTCATATTTATTCTTCTAATATTGTTTAGTTATGTTAATTGTTGGACAATTATTGTTAAATTTCTTGATGATGACTTTTCACTATAGAGGAACTCTAGATGTGTAGTAGATGTCACGTTCGTGTCTTCACTATAGAGGAACTCTAGATGTATAGTAGATGTCTCTGTCGTGTCGTTTGATGTGATTTGTATCTAGAGTTAATCAATCAATATAGGTTATCGCCTATGTAACCATTCCATTACTTATATCAACAGGGGCGTAGCTTTCAAGGGGCCAGGAGGAGCGCCCGACCCTCCGAACTTTTCGCTCAGTAGTGTTATATATGTACGTTTCGTATAGAATTTTTTAGGTATAAACGTTTTTGCCCCCCCCCCCCCCCCCCCGTTTTATAAGAACAAAATTTACTTATATAGAATTTTTAGGTCCGGTGACTTTCGACCCCCCGTGAAAATTTTCAAGCTTCGCCACTGTATATCAACCATCTTGTTAACTTGTAAAGAAAAACATTAGCAACACTTGACAAATTTATATCAAATATTTTAACTGAAAATCGTTCAACTTGACGTCAAAAGTTGAGATGCGTTTTCACTATAAGCATGGCGAAAAATATAGTCATTCATCTATTCAAAAACATAAACCGAACCTTCATTGTGTGACATTCCTAAATCAACACAGAGCCACCAAGAACCACTAAACCTATGTTTTTTACTTGAATTATTAACTTAACTAGGTTTATTACTATGGCCGCGTTGCGGCGAACTTCTTTTGTCATTTAGTCTGTGTTTACATGTGTTTTGAAATCACTACGAGCGCGTTACGCACAGAACCGCTGACAAGAATAAAAAGAAAATGTAGAAAAAAAACAGTATAAGATAACCGAAAGAAAATCAACAAAAAAAGTTTTATGGTAATGATGTTGTTCGTATGAAACTCGTGGTCAGAGATGAGCAAATGGTATTGGGTACCGGTACCGAATCTCCCGAACCGAAAGATTTTAAGTCAATTCGGTAGCAACCTTTTGCTTTCCTGGTACCGGTTTGCTACCAGTTTTTACCTTCATATACCTGTACCGTAACCGGTATTTTCGATACCATTCCATTTCGTCCAGAAGTGTTTTCGTCCAAGGGAGGGTGTTTCGGGTGGGTATTTCGGGTGGGTAGTGTTTCGGGTGGAGGGATGTTTTCGGGTGGGTAGTGTTTCGGGTGGGTAGGGGTGTTTGTCCAAGAGAGGGTGTTTCGGGTGGGTGGGTAGGGGTGTTTGTCCAAGAGGTGGATTTTAATATTTAAGTATTTATAAAAAAAAAAAAAAAAAAACAATTTTTAAGTGTTATTAAAAAGTCAACAAAAGATGCCAAAGGGCCCAGAAGTGTTTTCGTCCAACTGTTTCGGATGGGTATTGCAAAAATTCCACTTTATTATTCATTAACTTTGTCACATATCTATATGTTATATGTATATGTTATATGTGAGTGGATGTATGAACCAATAAGGAAAGTTTACTATTACTATGATGTGACAACTACTATTCATTAGGTTGGTTTATTAATATATAGGATAATAACTGAACAGAAATTAATATAGAAAAGTATAATTGTTGGATAATTCATATTTGTCTCTATGGAAAAAGTATGGAACGATTTGAAGAAGATAATGATGAAAGATAGAAGCAGATAAAGATGGATTTTAAACTTAGTAGTGTAGTTTATTATCTGAATCTGTTTTGGTTTATTGATTAAACTAGTTTTATTTTATGTATATAATTTAGGGGTGTGTACGGTTCGGTTTTTGGTTTTTTTAAAACCATTTGGTTTTTGTTTTTTCGGTTTTTTTTTTTTTTTTGTATTTTTGGAACAAAATTACGTAAGATTCAAAAATAAAAAGTATGGTCCAAAATTTAAGAAATTTTCTAAGATGTTTACATGTAAGTTATTATATTTAACATTTGTTAATTAATATTGTTCATATAAACCTAATCTTCTAATCTATTTTAAATTTTTTTCAAAGTTTTTATTTAGACATTTTCTTTATAATACATTAAGTATCATTTAATTCTTATATTAAATTTTGTTATTTCTTCTAGACAATTGATAGTCATTTCAATTATAAATACACATGTTAATGTTTTTATTATAAATACTTAACACTCAAGAATAAAATGAATAATTCTTACTAGAATGAGTTAAACTTAAATAGCTTAAACTTAAACATAAAATTATATGGATTGGGCCTACTATTTTAAGTTATCGGTTTGGTTATTTTCGGTTATTGAAATGGTTATCCAAAAACCAAACCAAAATTTTCGGTTATTAAAAATCTGAAAAGCGAACCGTTGGTTTTTGTTTTGGTTCGGTTTTTTCGGTTTGGATTTTCCAGTTATTTCGGTTTTGTCTCACCCCTATAATTGAGTGTTTGTTAGGTTCACGCACAAAAAATGATTAGTATTAGGTTTTGTATAAATATAAGGTTATTGTAAAGATTTTAGGTGTGTCTGAGTTTTAATATTAATCACAGAGTACACAGAGACGGGTTAGTCTCCAAATCATTGTACGGTTTATTCTTGATATCGGTAGCTTGGCCTTATATGTGATTTGTAGACGCAGTCTCCTTGGCTGCACCAGAATATCCCCATCTCCTGATTATTGCCCCCACTAATAAGAAACAACAATGAACTACCAAGAATCAATCTCACAAACCTTCAAGGCAACTTGAACCAATAGGGTAATAATACACCTAATGAAAAATATTAAAAATATTAACTACTAAGGGAATGGAAAATAGGAGGTCAAAGAAAAGAGGTGATAAACGGATTGATCTCGACATGAACTTGTACATGACAATAACCCGAAAAACCAAACATGGCGCGTACATTTGTGGGTTGACACAAAAACGACATGTTTAACCTAGATTGTTTATTTTATTTATTTTCTGTATTATATACTTAAAGTTTACATACATAACCACAAATTTGTATAAAACTCTCCCATCCAAACTAAGAGAGGAAACTTTAAGAAGTGAGTTGGACACAGACCAAAGAGGCCAGGGAAACTACAAATGACAACTTCTTTATAACACATACTCATACATACATATACATATAGAGACAAGAAATACGTTTATATATATAGATATACACCTCGGTATAATTAAATATGAAAAGAATAATTGTTTTTTAGTCGGTACATACACGTATAAACATGTACAATGCGTATAAGTTGGTAAAGTAAAAGTATTTCATGTATAATTAATGTGTACAAAAGATGGAATGGAAAAACGATGTTTAAAGGTTGAAAAAATGAAAAAAACAAAAATTTTAGTCGGAAATTTGTCGGAAAATTCCGACCATTTTCCGACCAATATTTTTATCTTTTTTTTTTGTCGGTAAATTGTAGGAAAATAGTCGGTAAAACCAGATTAGTTTTTTAGTCGGAACTTAGTCGGAAATTTTCCGACCATTTTCCGACCAATTTTTTTTCTCTTTTTTTTTGGTCGGTAAATTGTAGGAAAATAGTCGGTAAAACCAGATTATTTTTTTAGTTGGTATTTTGTCGGAAAATGGTCGGAATTTTCCGACGAAATTGGTTTTGTCGGAAATTTTGGTAGGAAACCCCCCTATTTTCTAGTAGTGATGATCCTCATGGTCTCCATTACCCACCACATTACGTCATGTCACTTACTTTAAATCCGTCATTCAAAACCACTCCCCTAAGGGTGTGGTCATGACCCAAATCAGTATTTTCTTATTTTCATTTATTTATAAAAAAGGAAAAAAGAATATTAAAAAAGGAAAGGAGGGTCATGGTTGCCATGATTTAATCCATGCCAACCATGGTGGATGAAACAAGGGGGTGGTGTAACAATTTATTAATGATCCTACATGCCAATTAATGACTCAACCATGTCCCCCACACCCTTTAGTCTAAGAGATCTTTTAGAAAGACTTCATTTGGTAAGAAGAAAAATAATTAATCTACATTCTTTTTTTTTTTTTTTGAGTATGGTCTTATATTCATAGATGTGTATTAAAGATACATACACATGTAAAGGATCTTTTAGAAAGACTTCATTTGGTAAGAAGAAAAATAATTAATCTACATTCTTTTTTTTAACAGGTAATTTTTCCCCCAAATACTTACACCTCCTAAGGATTGAACCTAATCTACATTCTACATTAGTAATATCGGCTGTAAGTGAATAATGATGACAATTATGTAAATAGATGGTCATTTGTCTTTCAAACTAAGTATATAACCTTACATCTATCAAATTCAACATATGAAATTATGAATAGTATATGCATAAAAATAAAGTTATAGATTTTTTTTTACTGTAATGCTTAGAAGAGCTAACAAAAACTTTTTCCATAAATATATAAATATAAAGCCGACTAATATGAGGTGTATAGGAAATAAGAAATTTCAATTAACTTGAAATTTAATCTAAGGAGGTTTCGTTCAACAATTTTCTACATCACTCATTTACGCGTGTTTGTGTAAACTAAAGAAATTAGTCTAGGTGATTTGATTAAAAAATTAGTTTTTAAATATATATATATATATATATATATATATATATATATATATAGGGGACCGCTAGAATGAGAACCACCTCGAGTTATGAGAACCGCGAGAACCACACCGTACGGGGCGAGGTGGACCAATTTTTTTTTTCAAAAACGTAGATGCATGTATTATAAACACATTCATAAAAAAAAATTAAAAAAAAAAAAACGCCGTGTGGGTAGTTTTTTACACCACAAAGTTGTGGTTTACGAGTTCCGTAAATAAAGTTGTGGTTTACGAGTTCTGTAAATTAAAGTTGTGGTTTACGAGTTCCGTAAATTTACGGAACTCGTAAACCACAACTTTGTGGTGTAAAAAACTACCCACACGGCGTTTTTTTTTTTTTTAATTTTTTTTACGAATGTGTCCCCTATACATACATCTACGTTTTTGAAAAAAAAATTTGGTCCACCTCGCCCCGGATCAAGTAGTTCTCGCGGTTCTCATAACTCGAGGTGGTTCTTATTCTAGCGGTCCCCTATATATATATATATATAGGGGATCGCTAGAATGAGAACCACCACGAGTTATGAGAACCACGAGAACCGCGCCCCGCGGGTGGCCGTCGGCGACGAAATTTTTTTTACACCTAGATCCGTATATTTTAGTGGGGGTTTAAATTTTCGGTTCAAACGGCGCGCCCGAGGGGGTAGTTTTTTACGCCCAAAGTTTGGGTTTTTTTAATTTTTCATTTTTTTTTTACCAAATTTTGGGCGTAAAAAACTACCCCCTCGGGCGCGCCGTTTGAACCGAAAATTTAAACCCCCCACTAAAATATACGGATCTAGGTGTAAAAAAAAATTCGTCGCCGACGGCCACCCGCGGGGCGCGGTTCTCGTGGTTCTCATAACTCGTGGTGGTTCTCATTCTAGCGGCTCCCTATATATATATATATATATATATATATATAATGGGGTGAAAACATCATATACGCACGCATGCATTGTTCTCTTTTCAGCCATCAACTATATAGGATAAAGTTAACGTATAAATAACTTTAACTTACTAAATGTACGAATACCGTGAAAAAGACAAAAAAAAATGCGGTGACATTTTCGTAATTATTTGTTCGTAGGGAAATTATCAAAATTACTCTACAATTGATCCTGTAGAGTAATTTTGTAAAATGTTCTTTTAGAGTAATTTTGATCTTGTATAGTTGTTTTGTAAAATATTCTTGTAGAGTAATTTTGATCAAAAAACTATACCCCCAAAAAAACCTAACACCCCACCCCCATAAACCTAAAAAAACCTAACCCCTTACCCCCACCCACCAAACACCTAAAAAAAACTAAATGCTAAAAAAGATTTACAAAATTACTCTACAAGATCAAAATTATTCTACATGATCATTCTAGAAAATTAATCTACAAGATCACAATTACTCTACATGATCATTTGTAGAGTAATTTTGAATTGTATATTGTTTGATAAACTTACAGAGTAATTTTGATTCACTTGTAGAATAATTTTAATGCGGAGTAAATTTTATACACTTGTAGAGTAATTTTGATAATTACTACACAAGAACATTTTACAAAACTACTCTACAAAGATCAAAATTACTCTACAGGATCATTTGTAGAGTATTTTTTATAATTACTAATAATTACGAAAATGCCAAGATGTTTTTTTTTAACAAAACCTTCAGTTCGTACGTTTTGTACGTTAAAGTTATTTGTATTTGATTTTTACTCCAACTATACATGCTTGTAATTTTATTGATGATTCCTAGGACGTATTTGGTGCTGGCACTGATACTATATTCATCAGCTTAGAGTGGGCAATTAGCGAATTGTTACGAAACCCGCATACGATGAAAGAATTGCAACAAGAGGCACACAAAATAGGACAAGGAAGATTAGCGATCCCCGAAGACGACATAGAAAAAATGCCCTACCTAAAAGCCGTCCTCAAAGAAGCGCTACGACTACATGCTCCAGCTCCACTACTCGTTCCCCGTGAATCAACAAAAGAAGTCAAACTACTCGGCTATGACATCCCAGCACATACACAAGTAATGATTAATGCATGGGCGATACCAAGAGATCCTTCAATATGGGAAGGACCCGAAGAGTTTAGACCAGAGAGGTTCTTAAACATCCGTACCGATTATAAAGGTTTTGATTTCGAGTTGATACCATTTGGTGCTGGACGACGCATGTGTCCTGGTATTAGTTTCGCAGAAACTATTATAGAGCTTGCTTTGGCAAATTTAGTATATAAGTTTGAATTTACATTGCCAAGTGAAGATGGTTTGGATATGACTGAATCTGATGGTATCAACATTCATAGGAAGTTTCCTATACTTGTCATACCAACTCCTTGCGAATAATTAATTGTTGCAAGAGTTTGTTAAGAAGAAATTGTTGCTTTTTATTTATATATTATGTAATAAATTGTTATACTTTATGTTAAGAAGATAGATATAAAAGTGTGCTGCAACATCTTCTTTTAACTAGTATGAATTTTTATAAAGAATTAGCATGTAGCTAGCTAGAAATAAGAACTGCTATTTTTTATATTATATTACATAATAAAAATAGTTTGTTATTATGGAGTTTATCGCTTGCCGCTTAGTCGATCATTCCTTATGTTGGAAGACAATCGGTATAAAGCAACACACTAACACGAGGGTGAACAATCCCTCAACAGCTTTTTTGATATTCATATAGAAATAGCATAACTAACAAAAATCACGCGAGTAAAAATTCTATTTCACTTCGCCTCTTCAAGTGACTCAATAAGATTTAGCGACCCATTCTAAATTCCCAAAACTCGCCGAAGATTTAATTCATAAAGAATCATTACAAATTTTTATGTTTGAAAAAGTTTCCACTAGCATTTTAAATTGAGGAAATAAGATGGATACAACCAAATATATCAGATTACGTTTCATAAGATACAACCAAATGTATTTGAAGTAGAAGTCAACAAATATAATGTAGCTTAAAAGTATAACTATATATTAATCCAACATCATTAAATACCAAAAAAAAACATAGTACTTTCATTTTAGAAATACAAAAAAAAAAAAAAAAAAAAACAAAGCAGCTTATTAGGTCAAAATCCAATCGAAATCAAAATGCATGAATCATATAAAAAAAATCCGATCAAACAAAAATCAATATACAATATAATCGGTCTTCAACATTAGGGTTTCCGCATTTAAAAAAACCCCAAAATCAACAGTACAATTCAACAAAAACATTAATATGAACCTGAATCTAATCTAACTATAACATATACAAAGACGGATGAATTAAACAAAATGATGGATTGTATTTGTGGCTAAAAACTTACCGATTTACGAATTCTTAGATTCACCAAGATACAGCAGAGGATTGTGGTTCAGAGTAAGGGGCTGTTTGGTAGCCTCTGAATGATCATTAAGAGGCTACCTCTTAATGGAACCATTAAGAATTTTACCAATGAGAAGGTATAAGAATGTGACATGTGATGATTTACCATTGAGAGGTTACCTCTTAACCATTCAGACTTGAGGTTACCTCTTAACCATTCAGAGGTTTTAAACCATTAAGAGGTAGCATCTGAATGGTCATTAAGAGGCTACCAAACAACCCCTAATCTCAAAAGTGGAAGATTTAGGGATTGTGATGTGAAAAAAACGTGGATGAAATAGAGCACACATCTAGGATCAGAACATAGAGAGAAGCGGCTGAAGAGTTTAGATGAGAATTTGGGTTTGTGAATCGCATTGTGGAAGGAAGAAGCATTGTGTGAGATATGAGAAATTATGGAAAGTATTTTGTGAATGAAATCAGAGTGAGAAAAAAGAGCGGAGTCCGCTTGTGTGTTTTACCCCCCAAAAACAATTATCTCAATTCAAAGCAATGCCACATCGTCAAAACAATGGCCTAAAATCATGATATGTGGCTAAGTGGTTTTGATTTAGTATAGGAGATAGAAGATATATAAATTTTATTGGGCTATAGTATAAAGTAATCTCTAAATTTATTTTACGTATTACCAAACCCATTGCAAAGCCCATAACTTAAAAGAATATATTACATATTTTAACTGAATTTGAATCAAAACGAATTCATTCGAATTCGAACTTTTAATTAAATTAGAATTGAATTTGAATTGGGATTTTAATTCGAATACAAATTCGAATCGAATACGAATTCAAGAAAAATATAAATTATTCGAACAATTCGGTTCGAGCAATTCAAAAATTCGATATTCGATTCGATAAACACCCCTTATTTAAAGGAAAGTGGGTTGGCAGCCATAGGAGAAGAATAAAGAGGAAGTATTTCTGTGATCTTTAGGATTGGTGACTCAAAAGAGCAAAATTGAGACGTTGATACCATATTGAGTTTAGACTATCTTTGTATGAAACTTTTATATTATTCACATATAATGTTTGTTGGACTTTAATTGTGCAAGTCTTGTTGATTAGGTTTGAAAGAGAAGATACGGGCCAGAAGTGTAATTAGTTTAAAGCATGATAATGTTTAAATTAGAAGTTGTGTTATAGTATAAGGGTTAGTTGTGTCAAGAATCAAAGATAAAAACCTACAAGTGAAGAGGTGCGTACAGAAAGGGTGTGCCGATCAGAATTAGGGCACCAAACATCAGACCTCTTCAAAAGGCACGTTGTTTCGTGAAGAGACACAATCGTTCGCGAGGGGATGATGGTTCAAGACGCAACCGTTTAGTATGTATAAATAGGATTAGGGTTTCAGTTTGTATCTTGTACCTTGAAACAATCAGATTCAATTGTTCAGTTTATTAATACAATTGTGTATTAGGGTTAATCCATCTTTTCTTGTTCTTTGTTCGATTGTTATTTTATTCTTGATTGATGGGTTGAATTCATGGTCTCATGGGATCTATATTGGTATCAGAGCCAAGTCTCAAAGAATCAAGATCATGGGTTCAATTCTCAATCAAGGCAAGGGTTTCGTGGTTCGGAAGAATCATCTGAGGGAAGACAGGAAATCATCGGGCGAACCAAGCATATTGGTGCGGGCATGAATGGAGGAAAGAGTGGCCAAGACAACGGCAAAGATAAATAGTACGTGCAGGGGAAGCCATCCTTCGTTCATGGAAATCACCAAATTACAAGTCTCCCAAGAAGTTGATCCCGAAGTTGCATATGGTTAAAAACACCGGGTTCAGAGATTGCCCAAGAGGGAGCATGAAGATTGGAAGAACAAGACTTAAACAATTTCGGGGGAATTGTTGGACTTAATTGTGTAAGTCTTGTTGATCAGTTTTGAAAGAGAAGATACGGGTCAGAAGTGTAATTAGTTTAAAGTGTGATAATGTTTAGATTAGAAGTTGTGTTATAGTATAAGGGTTAGTTGTGTCAAGAATCAAAGATAAAAACCTATAAGTGCAGAGGTGGATACAGTAGGGGTGTGTCGATCAGAATTAGGGCGCCAAACATAAAACCTCTTCAAAAGGCACGTTGTTTCGTGAAGAGACACAATCGTTCGCGAGGAGACGCGATGGTTCTAGACGCAACCGTTCAGTATGTATAAATTGGATTAGGGTTTCAGTTTGTACCTTGTACCTTGAAACAATCAGATTCAACTGTTCAGTTTATTAATACAATTGTGTATTAGGGTTAATCCCTCTCTTCTTCTTTGTTCGTTTGTTATATTGTTCTTGATTGATGGGTCAAGTTCATAGTCTCCTGGGATCTATAATGTTTGGCACTTTATCTACCATAAAACCTTAGCTCTACGAGTTTTATTTTTTAGCCATCCATGCGACGAACAAGACTCATTATTTCACTCGTTTTGAGTGTCATCTATTTGGATATGAATAGGAACTACGTAAATCTTCCTATTTAGTTGTAGAGTGTCTGTTAGACCCGTGGTGGTCAATAAGTCTAGAAAATCATCAAACTTACAAAATGTCATAAATTACATAAAATGAGGTTTACACGAACGAGTCATAAGATTGCTAGAACAAAAACAATGTAGTTTCCTTTTTGTTACACTGACGGGAATATTTTTATTTTCTGATAAAAAATAATAATGGAATAGAAAAAAAATCACATGTCACTTCGCAAAACCAAACCATTTTGCTAAGAAAAACGGGTTCTTTCCCTTTTCACGAGTTGAGGCGCTTGATTTTGCTAGGGATGGAGTTTGTTTTGTTGGCGGTTTTGATTTAGCTGACACGACGAGATAATGGTGTTAGAATCAACGAATAAGTTTATAGAGTTCGAAGATTAAGTGATTGATAAATTTGATCAAAAAACAGTACCTTGTGGTGCCAAACTGTCTGGTTTTGCTAGATTTGGATCTTTTCTCGAGCTCTTTTCGAATGTATTTGGGGATGGATGCTTTTTCTCAGAAACTTTGTGTTCTGATGGTGATGCATTCTCGCGGTTACCTGTATAATACACGTGACTTGTCAAGAAGACATAAAGAAGTAGAGATGTCGATTTTGACTTAAAAAGTGGTTTTGATAATGATAAATCACAATGGTGACATAATTTTTCTAGCTAGAATAGTATTAAGACTCGAGATGTATCTAACAGATTGTTTTGAATGTATACAACCATCTAGTATTTACCCTTTTCCTTTCCTCAGAAGTTAGATTATTAATATTAATATAGTGCAGATAAAGATTATGGAAGGCGGATTGTAAAAGAAAAAACTCATGACTTTAATTGAATCTACATGCTTAAATTTCTATAATTTAGAACTTACATTTTTTTAAACCATATTTTTTACACCTAAATATCACATAACCTTACGAACTTACGTCATTTTTGTGATGGGCAACAACAATAGCACAAGATTACTAGATGACTGGTTCATGGATATTTTTACAACTAAATTCTTTAACTTTTCAAACGAAATGCAAGTTCTAAATACTTTTACATAATTTAGAACTTGCGTTTTTTTAAACCACATTTTTTACTCCTAACTATCACGTAATCTTACTCATGCAAAGATATGAACTTACTTCATTTTTGTGATGGGCAACATCTTACTCATGCAAAGATATGAACTTACTTCATTTTTGTGATGGGCAACAACAATAGCACCAGATTACTAGATCACTGGATCTTTGATATTTACAACTAAAATCTTTACCTTTTCAAACCAAATGCAAAATTCCAAATACTTTTACGTAAATTAAGTCCGCAAAATATACAAGTTATCTTATATATTTTTATGAACTTGATTATGCAAAATAAAGTGTAGTTAAACGCGTCCATGGCACATTAATTTCACTAAAATTTGTCTTAGGAAGCATGAAAACTTACTCTCATTAGGAGACCTCCCATAGTTGTGCCTAAGAGCTTCAAGGAAAGCACTATCTCTTTGTTCTTGTGTCACTGAAGCCAAATAAAAAAAATATTAAACAAATTTTTGCTCGTAGATATTAAGGAAGAAGCGGTCATTTTACATCAAAAACTTATTCTAAATGTCGGCATGTAAAGTTTAAAGGAAATAAAGCATCGTACATTGATCATACAAACTGTTTCCATAGTTGGGCGCAGAACCAACCGCAAGCAAACGTGCAGCCTCAGTGTCTTTGGTTGTAGCTATGTTCAAATTTTGTGTGTCTAATAAAATTCCGGCAAGCTGATTTACATAACGTTATGAATCAATTATTAGAAGAGTATTTCATCATTATACACACACATAAAACATATAAAAAATCAGTTATTGATCTTTTGAACTGTTATAATAATAATGACTTTTTTTTAAACTTTGTAAACTATAATTTTTTTTAATAATAGGTCAACTACAGAATACGAAAGAGACGTCCAAAAAAACTATGTTATTTACCATGATTTTCTTCAAAATGGCGTTTTGAAGTAGATCGTAAGCATCCTCGCAGTAATTATCCGTAACAATCGTGCACTTGGATCCAATCTATTGACACACGGAAAGAAATATGCACAAGAAACGTTTAATAATTTAATGTTCTAGTATAATCAAGACCCAACATTGTGACAATCTTACACCATTTCATGTAAAAGTTACAAAAAAGAAAAATCAAATGTGGTTAGATTATAAAAAAAAAAAATTGGGCAAACCTCGCCATTAGTCTTCAATATCTCTTGGCCAACAACAAGGATGCTCAACTGTTTGTTCATCATTAACACCTCTAATTCTATCTGATGTCGATACATAGGATTAATGAACATATCATACATAAAACTTAACATTTATTTGTATCAAGAAACAAACCTCATCCGAAAACAGGATGGCGGTGGCATCAACACCCGCGTGGTGGAAGAGCCAGGCGGCCTGCCGTTGCTTCCACATCTTTCCCCTAATTACATTCAACACCGGCACCACCATTTCCCGACTGGTGTCACTGTCCCAGACCACCCCATTTCTCTTTGTTCTCATCTTAGTGTCCAAAAACCACGCGTAGGAAATCGCTGCCACCATCGAGCTTGTACCTGAATTGTTTATTCGTAAAACGATAAGCCAAACACAACAAACAAATAAACAAACATACCCGGTAATGTCCCACTCAAAAAGTAATTAAGGTATGGGAAGTGTAAAAGAAGATGAGGGAAGCCTTTACTTCTATTTCTATTTAGGGTTGTTCAAAAAACTCATGCCTCACTCCAAACATGCTAAAAAAAAGTTGGCATGAAATTGGCTGGTTAACTGAGCCCGTTCCAAGGTAAGTTTGACTCGTTGACTCGCTCGTTTAGCTGCATTGTTGGCCCATATAACTTAAAGCCCAACTTTTGATATAGAGATGGGCATAAAAACCGGTTCCTACCCGATTCCAGTGGACCTGACCCGGACCCGGTTCCGGTTCCTACCCGGCTAATAGTAGAACCGGTTCCGGGTTCAAAAAACCCGTAGGTTCCGACCCGGTTCCACATTTTATAAATAAAATCGGTTCCTACCCGGACCCTACCCGGACCCGGTGCGTACCCGAAACCCGGTTCCTACCCGGAACCGGTTCCGGGTATTAAAAAAAACCTGATACGCCCATCTAAAAGACTAATAAGTTACTGCTTACTAAAAGTCTAAAACCATGTGCCATTGATAATCCAAAGCAAAATCCGTCGATATATGTGAGGTGAAAATAGAAGAATAAAAATCTTTCTTTATAGGTCAAAATCAAGGAAAAGATTGGTAGAAAAGACGAAATGGGATAAGGCCCAGAGTCATTGAATGGGTAACTAATGGCTTCTTCTATCTTCTGCCACATTTAATGGCTTCTTCTGCCATATAAACATTTAACCGGTATGTATACACAGCTTTTTATTGAAAAACTCAGCTTTTATCGAGTGAATACAGAAGGAATCAGTTTCAAACAGTATGTATACACAGCTTTGTATTGAAAAACTCAAAAAAACCGGTTCCAAATAGGTATAATTATATTTTATTTTTATATATCTCAATACGTATAAAAAAATAAAAAAGTACTATTTTAAATAAACGAGCTGGTTTCAGCTTTTCATAAGCCAAGCCTGAGCGTAGCATTTTAGCTCGTTAAGATAAACCCGTTAGAGCTCATCTCTCTACTAGATAGAGAGGCCGCTCCCGCTCCTAAACACAAACGAAACGGTTGTGAATCAAATAATGAAAATCAAACTTACTATTTGAATGTCCAGAGAGCACAATCTTTGCTTTCCCATTGATTTCGCCTTTCAATAGCTTAAGGATGTTTATTCTTTGTTTCTTCAAGAACCCATTAAGATCTAGTTGATCTACTTCCGAATCCTTAACTAGTTCCCCATTTACAGGGCGAGAATGTTTTGAAATTTTGTCAGTGAAACATGTAGACGATGAAATCGACCTTCGTTGAGCGGATTCGACTAGATTTCGCGGTGGTGACAGGATTTGCTTCTCCGGAAAAGAGCATGTGGATGATGATATTGATCTCCTTTGAGCTGATTCAAGGAGGTGCTTTGGTGGAGATAGGACATTAGTGCCTGGTAGAGTTGTAGTAGTGTTGGTTTTAATGGTTCGGTTAGATGGGATCATTTGGGGTTGGGCTAGATTCGGGTCGTTTTGAAATCGCGATCTGCGATGAGTGGATAATCGCGGTGGGACAAGGGCAGTGGCTGGGTCGGCAGCTGCCATCGTGGTCATGGTGGCGGATGGTAATGTGGGTGGTAGTGGTGGTGGAGGAGAATTCATTTCGAATCGAGAGCGACGGTGGGTTGATACTCGAGGTGGGATAATGTCGGGAGGTGGTGATGTCGCAGTGGAACTACGATCATCCGAGTTGGGTGGTTTGAGGATGTTGTTGAACCATTTTTGTACCGGGGAAAGATCGGTCGCTGGTGGAGGTGAATTCGGAAATGAGTCCACCGCGACTTGCGAATTGTTACGGCTGTGACTCTTGTTCGCCGATTTTGTCAAGATTTCTCCAGTGAATCCGTCTACCGATCGATGCCTGTTATTTCGGTTTACGTCAACATTTAACTATTCAAAGCCAATAGTAACTGGTTTTTTTTGAACGGCAAATTTTTTTTATTCCATATCATCTATGAGACTTGAACCACCACATTGGTGGCTAATAGTAACTGGTGGAACCAAAATTTATTGGACTTTTATATATAAATATGAGTTTCTTTAAAAAAAATAATGAGTTGGACTCCTTAGTTATAATCGGTAGAGAGGGGGAAACTTATCTTGCTTCCCCAAAATAAAAAGTTTTGGTTAGGACACTAATAGTAATTATAATACAAAAAAAAAATAGATGAAATCACCTTCTTGCTGATCTTGAGAGGGGGTCTCTATCTGAAGTGGATAACCTAGGTCCGGACACACCGAACCTAGGGGACCCAGCGAGTCGAGAGGGAGAATTCCCTTCGGCTCGTGACATGCCACGGTTAGGCGAAGAGGCTACTAGCTTCTTCGCCTCCTCTAACCACTCTTGAGTCAACCTACTACTTGTACTGCGGTTGCTCGAATCAAAATCATCATCTTCATCCGCAACATCTCCACTATCACCCGTAAGATTATACACTTTTTTCTCGTTATTTATCGTGCCAAAGAACATATCGTTCATGAAATCCGCAATGTCCGGGGCTTGTTCTTGGCCTCGACTCCCTTTTCGTCGATTCTCGGCGAGTTTCTTTTGGAGGTTTTCATTTCCTACGCCTTTGTTGAATCGTCGTTGTTCCATTAACCGATCACGGTTTGAAGATGATCTATGCCTGAGAATACTAAGATTTTGATCAAGTTTTTAAAGGAGTTGATAGCCGGCAAATGGACAACGTTGTCGTTTTGTTTGTTATTCGGCAATATATAAATAGGAGATGATATCTATGTGCCATTAGTGATGTTATAAGATAGCCACAAGAGAGATTCGGACTTTGAAAGTGATGTTTTGTTTTGAACTTTTCAAATGTGATAAAAAAATAATATACTTTTTGTCCTAAAATGAATTATCATGAATTTACAGTACAAACGAATAAAGTGATGTGATATACATAGAAATCGAGTTCAACTTAATTAGTTACTAGTGGACTTCCCCCGCGTTGCGGCGGGAAGCCACCCAGTATCTGTTTGATTGAACAAGGCATCAATGCCGTAATTGACACTTTGTATAGCAATTGTAAGATAAACCCCAAAAAATATTGTCATGATATGCGTAAAAGAATATTGATACATAGTTTATATGGATTAAAAACTAAAAAAAATGAATATCAAAAGTACAAATATCGGTACCGATGTTCGGTTGAAATCGATGTGGTACCAATGTGTTGTTCCAACAATATCAGTTTTGTTTTTCGCTGACACTTGTTATAGCTTATGATATAAAAGAGGTACTCTATACTGCTACCAAACTTGTTCGGATAGTATAGATTCGGTTTGTCATGGTTAAGAACAAAAAAAAACAAACAATTATAATTGACTTGTTCAATTTTGAACAAAACTTTTATCGAAACACAGATAAAAATTATAAGCATGCCGTAACACTATACTCCGAGTTTAATAAATCATTAAACTATATTATTAGAATAAACGAAAAAATTGTAAACGACGTTAATTTATAAAATATCGTAGCTTGAAAATTATATAATATAAACAATATATGTTTAAAATGATTTATAATAATAAAATACTAAAAATAAAAAAATATATATATAATAATATAATAATGTTAGGTTACTGTTCATCATAACTTTTGTTTAATATGTATAATTTTATTTATTAAAAATAAAGTGCGTTTAGTCATTTATATAGAAAAAAATAAACCTTATAGTTTTGTGGACTTTATTATCTTTATGTAACATGTGTTTACCTATTAGTGGAATTATATATTGAGAACCATCTATGTAACTTAAATTTGCGTACCATATCTACAAAATAAGTGAGTATTGAAAATCATCTATGTAAGAGCATTCACATTCTATCCATCAAAATTTGTTGGAAGGAGTTTTCATATTATAAAAGGTATAAAAAGTGGTTGTGAGTGGATAAGAGAAAAAATGTTACTGTTCATTTGTATATTTGGGGTAACACTGTTCACCCTCTATAAATTTTTAATATATTTTGAAAGTGGCTGTGTGTGGAAGTGAGAGAAAAAGTAATGATAAAGGTATAAGAAAATAGTATTTAATTGAAAGGAGAGAGAAAAAATAGTTGTTTTTAGTGTAATTATAGCGTAAAAAATAGTGGATAGGATGTGAATGCTCTAACGTCATATATTTACGTACCAAATCTACAAAACATGTAAACTGTTGAAATTATAGTATATTGATCAATCGAAACAACCAACAACAAAAATAAGAACAACAGAATCAAGATGTAGCAACAAAATCAGGCGACAAAACTTTTATTAGTTAACCAGTCCAGAAAAACTCCCAACCTCCCAAAGATCTTACAAAATGTAAGATCAAAAATCAACCAATACAAAATATGTAATCAGCTGATAACAATCAGTTGATTATACAGAACAATACAACTTAAATGAACAATACAACCTAATTTATAAAGATTCACAGGATCAGCAATACAGACGGAACAAACGATGATGCAAATCTTCAACAGGTCTTCATCATATCACGAACAAGCTTGAATGAACATCAACTGGAACGAGAGTGAATGAAGCAGATCAATTCACAACAGGAACGAAGAAGTCTGAAGGTGTGCGAACAATAATTTGAAAGTTCTGGAACCCTAGTAGCCAAGAGTGCTTATATATGCCCTGCACTTTTGATATTACACTTAACCCCAAAACTATAAGGGATGATGATCGCAACCCTTCAAACATTGCACTTTGCACCCCTTTACTTCACCAAAACCTACAGCCAGTTACAACAACTTAACAGCTCATAACAACCAGGCCAACAAGCCCAACAGAACATAACAACTAAACCCATATGAATGATAAAGGCCCAGTTCACTATTTTAACAACCCCCCTTCATTCATAGGGTTTAAATAAGTTAACCAACCCAAGTTGGTTACAAAAATATTCCAGTTGTGTAACACTTAATCCTTTTGTGAATAAATCTGCAAATTGATTCTCTGAATCAACTTTTTCCGTGCTTATAAAACCAGCAGAAATTTTTTCTCTTAAAAAATATAGATCAATTTCAAAATGCTTGGTTCTCTCATGAAAGACAGGATTAACTGCTATTGATATAGCAGCATTACTGTCGCACAACAATTTAATGGGCAACTTACAAGTTACATGTAACTCATTAAGAACATTAACAATCCATACTAACTCACAGGTGGCTGAGCACATTGCTCTATACTCTGCCTCTCCTTTTGATCGGGAAACTGTGCTTTGTTTCTTGCTTTTCCAAGAAACAAGACAATCTCCTAAGAAAATGCAAAACCCGATAACAGACTTTCTAGAATCCGGACATTTTGCCCAATCTGAATCAGTATAACAAGTCAATTCTAAACTGCCACCTTTTTTAAACATGTTCCCAGGACTTAACTTTAAGTATCACAAAAGTTTTAATGCAATTTTAAGATGAATAACCAAAGGCTTATGCATGAATTGACTCAAATATTGTACCGTATAGCTGATATCAGGACGGGTTAACGACAAGTAAATAAGTTTACCTATTAACTTTTGAAAACTGGTAATATCCTCTAAATGATTCATTTCTTCACTAACCTTTTTATTTATAACATGACTCAACTCGATTGGAATGTTAACAGGTATGCACCCCAAGTAACCAAATTCAGACAACAACTCTAAACAGTACTTTCTTTGATTCAGACATATACCTTCATCATTATAAACTATTTCCAATCCTAGGAAGTACCTAAGAATACCTAAATCTTTAATTTGGAAGTTATCACGAAGAAGTTGTTTAATTTTACTTATCTCATCATTATTATTTCCAGTAATCACTATATCATCAACGTATACAAGAAGTATAACAAACACATAACTTTTAGACAAAATATACAGAGAATGATCACAACAACTTTGCACAAAGCCAACATTAACAAGAACATCAGTTAGCTTTTCATTCCATTTCCTAAGCGCTTGTTTTAATCCATACAACGATTTAACCAGTTTGCAAACTTTGGTCTCATTTTTTAGAATAATAGCCTTCAGGAAGTGACATGTACACATTCTCAGTTATTGAACCATACAAGAAAGCATTATTCACATCGAGCTGAAATAAAGTCCAACCATTTTTTATAGCTAGACTTAAAATGCACCTAACGGTTACCATTTTTACTACATGTGAAAAAGTTTCACCAAAATCCAACCCTTCCCGTTGATTATACCCTTTAGCTACTAGCCTCGCTTTGCACCTTTCTATTTCACCATTGGCTTTATATTTAACCTTATAAATCCACTTACATCCTATAGATTTTCTATCAGCAGGTAAATCAACAAGTTTCCAGGTTTTATTACGTAGTAAAGCCTCCATTTCTAAATTCATTGCTTCGATCCACTTAGGATCTTTCAAAGCTTCACTATAACTACTAGGCTCTACTATTTTATTTAAACTACTAATAAAACAAATTGTATCAGCAGTCAAACAAGCATAATTAACCACTTTGTTTATGTCATATTTTACACTATTGGACAAAACAAAGTCTTGAAACTTTTTCGGAACAGAAGTATTCCTTGAAGATCTTCTAAGACCAACTAGGTTTCCCTCAGATGGGCTGATCTCAGCATCTGACACAGCAGTGTCCTCTGCCCTGCCAGACTCCTCCCTAATACTAGAAGAACTAACAAATCCAGTCACACATGAAGACATACCTCCCATATTAGACTTCGCCTGATCTCCCTCTGACTTATCACCCACTAAGCTTATTAACTTTGAAATCTGTTCAGGAGTAAACGGAAGAGTAGACACAACAGAACTAGAAGGCCCAGATTTATTATTATTATTATTATTATTATTATTATTATTATTATTATTATTATTATTATTATTATTATTATTATTATTATTTCTAACAAAAGAACCACTAGTTCTCTTCTTCATACCAGGTGGATAACCAATGTCACACCACGATATTTCCACGTATTACCGGTGGGCCCGGTGGGGAGTATCGTGACGTATTTGATATCATCATAGTCAATAATCACAGTTTAATACACAACGGAAGTCTAAAGTAATAATATTACAAACCGAGTTGAAAGTAACATAAAATATTACACAACGGAATGTAAGTGGATCCACAGGCGGATCTAAAATAAAAGAAATATTGTTCAACAGATTTAAGCATCAAAAGCTTGCAAGACTCTTTATTTGATACTAGGAGTAGCCAGCCCATTACGCATAGTACCTGCACTTAACCTTTTAAAAAATACGTCATTTTACACTGGTAAATACAATTAACTGACCCTTTTGAAAAGTGTTTATCAAATTGATTTAAAAATGCACAACGCACAAAATTCTTTTATAACTTGGGACATTTATTTAAAAATAATCTTGTATACAGATTTATAGGTTTGTCGTCCATTCAGGGCTCGGTTAGAAGAGCCGAGACAAGATTAATAGACACACCACTTGGTATAATACCCACAAGAAGTTTCCTCACGAGTGGGGTACCGTTTTACATACGCAACTGTCAGGTGTATGCCTACACCTCGTGCTTAAGTCGTGGCCATTTCAAATGAATGAGCCGAGGATATCCAGGACATGGTCATTAACCCCCCAAAGGCATTGCATCAAACAAGACAGATTAAAACGGGTTATGCATATTTTTAATCACATTCCGATTGTACGATTTCATACCCGACCAAGCGGTATTATTGTGACACCTGGGTCACTGCGACCATCAAACAAATACCAAACCAATGAAATATTGTATTTCATACTTGGTATTTGTACAAATATGTGTATCATTTGCACATATCAATTCTTGTTCGATTTCGGGCTCTAAATCGCTTTCTGGAAGGTTATACGCGCACTGATGCGTAAATATAACCAGTTTAATGCAACGAACACTCCGGAACAGTGAAATAGGATTCACATACCTTAAATAACCTTTACATAACTTAGAAATAAGTTTTGAAGGCTTTGGTATGACAAAATCAAGTTTAATCGCTTACAGGGACTAAATTCGACAAACTGCGAAAGTATGCTGATTTGAACTGTAACAGACATTCCGGAACATGACCATGAGTTAAACATACCATAAATATCCTTTACATAGCTTAGAAACAGGCTTTGAGGGGTTCGGTGTGCTAAAATAAACTTTTGGGTCATTCAGGGACTAAAAGTGTCAAAAAGTGCACAAGTTTGCATTTTCGCGCATAACTTACGTTCTGAATACATCCGTACATCCAAAAATTTATGTAAGCACTAAAATATCTTATTTTAGTGTTTTGAATAAGAAAAATTCATTCGTCGCGCAATTTGGACCGTTTTTGCGTCCGTTACGACTTCCGTCGTAATTAACCGAACAACGCAATCGTACGGCCAAACAAACCGACATCCAAGATATTTTTGAGCACATTTTAAGTTCCCTATACTTTAACTTCATTTTAGAGCTTTGAAATCGGGTTAACATGCCTTAAACGTGTCGGAAATGGCTTTATTGCATAACAGGGACCAAAACTGTCATTTTGCCAAAGTTGATGGCTTACGGACACCCTTACGGTCCATAAGCAGTCCCCAGATAAGCAGAATGCAGAAACATTGAATCTGGCCTATTCCACCTTTGCACATGGTTTTGGGCAATACTATGGGCTCAAATGGTTTTGCAAAACCAGGGTCTTGAGGTGTAGGGTGGAGATTGAAGCACGGTTTTCGAAGAACGATCTTAACGGCTCTCCGAAAACTATAAATACCCCCCCCCCCCATGTCTTGATCAAAACCCACTTGAATTTCTTGAGAGTTCTCTAAGTTGAAGTGAAACCACTTCATACCTGAGAATACTTGAGAAATCAAAGCTTTCGGGGACCCTTTGTAAGTGTTCCTTCGTTCTTTTTATTCTTTTAGCGTTAAAAGTCAAACTTTGTTTGACTTTCTGCGTTGACCAGTTTATGGTCAATGCGAAGTTCGTTTGAACTTCATAACGTGAGCGTAATCACGATGGTTATAGTCCCTAGAGACTATACCTACTGATTACCACGTTATCTAGGCTCAGTGACGAGTCGTAGTTTCGGCCAAAATGCGCATTCTTGCGTATTTTGTAACCAAACTACTCTTAGGTATCAAAACCGTTTGTTTTGATACCAAACCTGTTTTCTAAACTTAGTTAAGCATGTTTTAACATGCTTAGCTCGTCACTTTTAGTTTAGTGCTTATATAGGGTCGTAAGGTAAGCGATCTAAACAATCGCTTATACTTTCGAACACGACCCGTTTGGTCGATCATTAGGATCCGACCAAACACATTAGGTAACCATAGTATATAGGGAATAACCTTCCGAGGTTATACCTTATAGTCGCTTCGTTTAAGTAGTTGTATGATAGGTAGTTTATATGCTTTAGGTAAATTACCAAAATGCCCTTTTTCCGCCAAAATTCATTTTAAGCATATGTAACATAACTTTTGACATCTAAACTAATTTGGCAACAATATTAGACATGTTAAGGCATATTTTACTTGTCATAGGACTAGTTAGGCAGTCCGAACGCGTTTTACGCGAACGACGCGTTAAAGTAGCATAAGCTACCCAAACGGGTCGTAATGGGTCGTAAACACTTAGGTTAGGTTTCATTTAGTATGTAGGCTTTGTTAAACTATACTACATGAGTTCCCATACTCATTTGGTTTACGAGCCCTCATTCTATCCGATCCTCCGAATAGGTCCGTTTATTAATGTAGATACCTATACAGGTGTCGTTTGATATTCGTGATCTTCTAGCTTTGCTTAGTGGATATCTAAAGTCTATTGAGCAATCTCATGTGAGTACATAGACCCCTCTTTTACTGTTTTCCAAACTGTTTTGGGGTGAAACACATGTGCCTACTTGTTACTTTCGTGCCTTTCATGTTTTCATATCATATGCTTGTTATGTTCAATAGTACACTTATAGTATATGATTTCATTGTGTTTTTGCTATGTATGTCCTTTGTTGCATACTTAGTACATCGTTTTACAATACATTTTATGCTATGTATGTCCATTGTGTGCATACTTAGTACATCGTTTTACATTACATTTTATGCTATGTATGTCCATTGTGTGAATACTTAGTACATCGTTTTACATTACATTTTATGCTATGTATGTCCATTGTGTGCATACTTAGTACATTGTTTTACATTACATTTTATGCTATGTATGTCCATTGTGTGCATACTTAGTACATTTGTTATTCATCACATGCTTACATTTTGGTATGACATTTGGTTTGTTTAAATGGGACAATATACATTCATTAACACCGATCGTGCCGCTCGGTAGTAAGTAGTGGTACCATAGGACTTGAAAACTCCCATTCCTGAACCCTAGGTTTGTTTGGGTGGAAGGAATGACCGAATCCGAATACATTTCTAGGTGGACTGATGTGCGTGAAAGTGTCGTATATTTTAGGTGTATATTTTAAGCCCTTTTTAACACTTATTTTAGCCAAGTTTTAAATTTATAAAACACGATATTTTACTAACACTAAACACACATATGGGCAAGTGCACCCATCGTTGAGTGTAGTATAGCGTTGGTAAGATACCGAGGTCGTCCAAGGACACAAGAGCTTTTAGTACCGGTTTTATCCTCAAGGTCTAACCAAAATAAAAGTTTAGAAAAATGTTTTAAACTAAGAAAAATAAAAACTAACTAAAATGCTGAAAAATAAAAATAAAAGAAAAACAGATAGACAAGATGAATCACTTGGTTCCGACTCGTATCTAGTATAACCTTTGATTATTTCCGCACTTTTGCACATAATTAAGAGATTATCTTAGTTCTTGTAGTAGGCCCCTCTTTTGAAGGTGACGTTACCCTCACCCCAGTAGTTTGAGTCAGCAGGGATACAATCCTAAAAGGGTGGATTATTGGAAGATAATGAATTAAGTTATTAATGCAGTATTGTGGTAGGCCCCGCTTTTGGTGGTGACGTTACCCTCGGCTAAGTAGTCTGAGTCAGCAGGGATACAGTCCTAAATAGCCGGGTTATAGTATTAATAGTAGTTAACTTATGAGGGGGTCAAAGAGTTTGGACCCCCGCCATCCAATACCGTGAAGTATTGAAGGAGGTCCTACTAAATTTGACCCAGGTCCATTGCAGGACCTCTAAACGCTGAACAATGGCAAGACCTTTACCAAACCGTTCCCTTAACCCCCGACCAGGTAGCCAACATACCTCCATATAGACCGTGGAGATATGAATGGTGAAAATCCTTTATTTTATATAGACAGTAAAATAATGCCAATATACCACGGACAAACGATAAGGAAAGATCACCTTCAACATAAGTAACTAGTTATTAAAGTCATTAATACAAAACCAAATAAAAAGTGCAAAAGATTAGAAATAAAAAGTATTATACTAGACACTTTGTCTTCACCAAGTGATGTAAGAGACTTAGGCAAACATGGCCTTGATTGTCAAGAACTCTTACGATCAATCTTGGATCCCGAGACGACTCACACACTCTACGATGGACAATGGATGATGGTGGTGGATGATGGTGTTGTGATGGTGGTGGGTGGTGGATGAAGTGTGAGAGAGGTGGTGTGCCAAGGGATGAGATGAAATGAATCCAAGCACTCCTATTTATAGGCTGAACAGAGAGCTGGACATGGCCCCGTGTCCGCTGGGCACGGCCCCGTGTCTGTCTGACAATCTCTCTCCTCATTAATTGTAATTCGCAATTACAATAAATGCGCCTGCTGTACTTTCGACACGCCCCCGTGTCCGCTGAGCACGGCCCCGTGGTGGGCAATAGAAGCTTCTATAGGTTTGTCTTTTCTGCTGCTTCTTGGGCACGGCCCCGTGCTGGCTGAGCACGGGGGGTGTTCAGTCTTCTGATTTCTCTATTTTGCTTTGGAAGGTGCCATTGAGGGGTCGGGCAGTCCACTAATGTTCCTTTTCATGTATTTATGTTGGATTTAGCTGTCTTTTTGCTTCTTTTGCGTTTTTGAGCTCATTTAATCCTGAAAATACAAAAGGAAGACAAAAACACTCTTTTTCCAATATTAGTACTTAAAAAGGGTTAGTTTTATGCCTTATTTGATGTAATTTATATGTTGCATTTTACACACATCAAATACCCCCACACTTGAACTTTTGCTTGTCCTCAAGCAAAACTCTTTAATATGTGGCTTACACTCCCAAATGGAATAGGTAGAAGAGAAGGTTTTGGGCTTGTCGTAGAGTGTCGGGATATCCAAGATCTTTTTGGGTTTTATTTTTATTTATTTACACTCCTATTCGTAATGATTTATTTAGAACTTTTCATAAAATAAATTACTTATTTGGGCATAACATGGCTTTTTAAAATTCTATTTATATACAAGTTCACATACCTCACGGGGAAGTCACTCACACTCGGCCGAAGGTGTATTTTTAGTGAATCACTCGAGAGCGGCATGGAACTTATTCCTACCATAGGCTTGCCAAGAAATCAATCCTCCTCCTTTTTAACTTTTATACCTTTGAAGATATCAAGAGGACTTTGTGGGTTAAGGGTTAGGCTAGGGTTAAAGGTAGGTGGTTGGGTTAGTGGTTAGTAGAAAAAGGGCTAAAAGCGTAACAAGTGTCGGTTTTCGTATTTTTTTTTTTTGCAACTTTTTATTTTGATGAAGCTTTTACTCAAACTAAGTTATTTTTTATTAACTTGTTTGTTTATTTTCTTGTTGCTTCATCATTATCATTTTTTTTTTACGAAGAACCGAACCTGTTACTAAAATAAAGGGTAAAAAAAATGAAAAAGGTTTTGGTGGGTAAAAGGGTTTTTGTTTGGGTGATGAAACGAAAATGTTTAGGCTCAAAGGGGCTAACTAGGGGGATTTTTTGGTAGCTGGTAAAAGAAAAAGAAAAATAATGGTGTAGAAATAAAAAGGGGTAGTCCTAATGCCTCCATCATTTACTTACTCGGGTTTAAGTTGATAAGGACCGGGAATGTATTGTCATGGCAAGTTCTAGAGCCGTAAGAACCAAGCAGCTATTCACACAAGAAATGAAAAATGAGCATTTAATCAAATGATATGTAATTGTGTGCTCAATAAAGGCTCAAAACTCACTTTTGTGGGAATGGGTTTTTTATGTGATCAAGCATATATAATCAAATTTTAAATAAGTTTGCTATGCCTTTTCATAATTTTCTTATGTTGGTTCTTTTTTTATCACTACGCTATCGGTTGTAAATTTAAAAATATAACCTTTTTGAGAACTTGAATTTCCCGAGTTAAACCTAGACAAGTAAAAAATGAAATTTTTGAAAAAATTTGGGGTGATTAGCGGTTCCAATAGAGTTTTGTGTAAGGCTTGTATTTAGGACTTGCAAAATTCAAGGTTTTAGCATCCCCCCCACACTTAAATTACACATTGTCCTCAATGTGTCCCAAAAATAAATTTTTAGGTTGATTAGATGTGTAAAATAGTGTTTAAAAAGCAAAAATTTGTGTTACTGGGCACTGAACACGGCCCCGTGTTGTCTGGGCACGGCCCCGTGTTCAAGTGCCAGTAACAGAATTAAAACAAGAGAAACAGAAGCCTGGACACGGGGGCGTGTTGGGTGAACACGGCCCGTGTCCAGTTACCTGAACTGGGCGTTTTCTGCAGGGTGCTCAGCACGGGGCCGTGTTGGTTGGGCACGGCCCGTGTTGAACCTTCTGAAATGGAGAGAATTGTCGGGTTGTCTTGTTCTTGTGCATGGGTTCATTTTTCTCGTTCCCCTTTTCATCCTTTACCACCATGAGTGTGTTTTATTCATTACAAACCATCCAAACCTTAAAACCATCATTTCATTTCATCATAGAGAGAACTTACATAATCCTAAATTAAAATAAAATTAAAACTTAACTAAATAGGTCAGCAGGTGCACAAGGTTATCATCATAAGTTCTACTTATTTTAAGAAAATTTTCGAGAATAGTTTCCCGATATAGTAGAACTTTTAGCCGAATGATTTCTTCCCTAAACGTTATTTAAAGCCATTCATCGATTTCCCTAGGAAGGAAGAATGCGGCTTCATTTTCCTCCGCAGCTGGTGGTTGAGGGGGAACATTCACCGGGACTCCTTGCACTACTCTTCGCGGAGGCTCTTGGCGCATGGCGTACCATTCGGCCGGAATGATAACTTCGGGTACCACGTTCCACGCCCTTTGGGTTATTATAGGTACCAAAGGCGGGGAGGCGAGAAGGTTCAACCTCTGGTGCAAGAGGTTTACTTCATGGAGACAGCCCTCCAGCCCCACTGTAAGATGGTTGATACGGTCTACCAATGCTTCTTCCACTCCCGTCATTTCATCAATAGCCTCCCTTAGAGCGTAAACATAGTTTACAAGAGACTCTTCTGTTGTTGAAGATCTCCTCCCTTGTCGGTCATTTCTTGAAGATGATCCGCTTGTTTTGCTTGCCATTTTCTGTGAAGGAAACCGAAGAAAGCTAATTTTTTACAAAACAGAGCCCCGGACACGGCCCCGTGTTCGCTGAGCACGGCCCCGTGTCCATTTGCCTGCAGGATTTTATGCTAAGGAGTCTTGAAGTTTTAAATTATTCTCCTGATTTTTAGCTGGTTTTTAGGCTTAGATAATTTAAAATAAAGTTATACAACTAACTTTAAACAAGAATCCTTAGCAAATAATCTTACAAACTTCACATAGAGGGTTGGAATCAAGGGATTTCCAAGCTTCCATGGAGGAAATTTTGAAAAAATTTTGAAAGAGGAGGAAATGAATAAAAGTGGAATGGACAAGAGGGCCCTTTGGAATCTTCTTTTAGCACTTACCTAGGATGGTATGAGTGAAAATCCCAGGAATCTCTGTCTTTTGAAGTGGTCAAAAATGAGCAGGATTCAGGCTGCATTTAAAGAAAACGACAGTGCACTGGACACGGCCCCGTGTTGACTGGACACGGCCCCGTGTGTAGAGGAATTCCTGACACATTTTGTCCGTATTCTGACCAAATCAGCAGAGAATCTCTTTGATGAGCACGGGGGCGTGTTGACCTGGACACGGCCCCGTGTCTGGAGGCTGTCTTATGGAGTTTTGCTTCTTCTAAGGATTTTGTTGAAATCGGGTGGTTCCTTACTGGTTGGAACAACCCCAAAGTGCCTAAGATACCTTAATTGTCCTAGACTAAGGCGAGAACGCAAGAGGTTATCGGTGAGGGTAATTCCTATTTTTATTCTAGGTGGACAAGTCCAACCCTTTTCCGGGCTCTTGTTAAAGAAGGTGTATGCCGAATCGCTCAGGTCTATGTATGCACCGAACGAAGTCGATGGAGAGTCGTTCACGGCACAATCGGCACAGGGACGACTATCGTCCAAGTCTTTGCTAGGTACGAAGGTATTTTCGGGAGCAACGAGGTTGTCGGAATGCGGTTCCAACAATTCTTCATGGTCATCGTCTTGGGGTGGATCAATAAAATCCTTCCTAAGCTCTTCTAACCAATTCTGAATTAGCTTTTCTAGTTGAAATAACTCGTCAAGGAGCATTTCTCCTAGAATATCTGGCTGGGCGCATTCGAGGGAGAGATAGTGCTTATTTTTACTTTCGCCCCTCTTAAGGTTGTAAGAAGTTGGTGGGTCCATGTAGTGGGGCTTATAATTTAGGAAGTAGCATTTTACTTCTTCATGTTCGCCACCACATAATTGACACCACGTACCATAAGAGTGCCGAAAGTAAAAATAATTACTATCACTCATGTTTATGTTAGAAATTACCAACCGCCGGGATCTAACGGTTCTGTTTTCAGTAACTGAAACTTGGGCACGGGGGCGTGTTGAGTGGGCACGGCCCCGTGTTCAGCTTACTGTCTGATGTAAAACAGGATTGCCAGTTCCAATGATTGAACACGGGGGCGTGTTCAGCGGGCACGGCCCGTGCGGAGCTCTGCAGAAGCTGAAAAACTAAGAAAAATCCTAAAAATTAAAAAGAAAAATAAAAAATGATTAGGCCGTTGATTCCTAACTTTCTTAAAATCCTTGTGTCCCCGGCAGCGGCGCCAAAAACTTGATGTGCGTGAAAGTGTCGTATATTTTAGGTGTATATTTTAAGCCCTTTTTAACACTTATTTTAGCCAAGTTTTAAATTTATAAAACACGATATTTTACTAACACTAAACACACATATGGGCAAGTGCACCCATCGTTGAGTGTAGTATAGCGTTGGTAAGATACCGAGGTCGTCCAAGGACACAAGAGCTTTTAGTACCGGTTTATCCTCAACGTCTAACCAAAATAAAAGTTTAGAAAAATGTTTTAAACTAAGAAAAATAAAAACTAACTAAAATGCTGAAAAATAAAAATAAAAGAAAAACAGATAGACAAGAAGAATCACTTGGTTCCGACTCGTATCTAGTATAACCTTTGATTATTTCCGCACTTTTGCACATAATTAAGAGACTATCTTAGTTATTGTAGTAGGCCCCTCTTTTGAAGGTGACGTTACCCTCACCCCAGTAGTTTGAGTCAGCAGGGATACAATCCTAAAAGGGTGGATTTTTGGAAGATAATGAATTAAGTTATTAATGCAGTATTGTGGTAGGCCCCGCTTTTGGTGGTGACGTTACCCTCGGCTAAGTAGTCTGAGTCAGCAGGGATACAGTCCTAAATAGCCGGGTTATAGTATTAATAGTAGTTAACTTATGAGGGGGTCAAAGAGTTTGGACCCCCGCAATCCAATACCGTGAAGTATTGAAGGAGGTCCTACTAAATTTGACCCAGGTCCATTGTAGGACCTCTAAACGCTGAACAATGGCAAGACCTTTACCAAACCGTTCCCTTAACCCCCGACCAGGTAGCCAACATACCTCCATATAGACCGTGGAGATATGAATGGTGAAAATCCTTTATTTTATATAGACAGTAAAATAATGCCAAGATACCACGGACAAACGATAAGGAAAGATCACCTTCAACATAAGTAACTAGTTATTAAAGTCATTAATACAAAACCAAATAAAAAGTGCAAAAGATTAGAAATAAAAAGTATTATACTAGACACTTTGTCTTCACCAAGTGATGTAAGAGACTTAGGCAAACATGGCCTTGATTGTCAAGAACTCTTACGATCAATCTTGGATCCCGAGACGACTCACACACTCTACGATGGACAATGGATGATGGTGGTGGATGATGGTGTTGTGATGGTGGTGGGTGGTGGATGAAGTGTGAGAGAGGTGGTGTGCCAAGGGATGAGATGAAATGAATCCAAGCACTCCTATTTATAGGCTGAACAGAGAGCTGGACACGGCCCCGTTTCCGCTGGGCACGGCCCCGTGTCTGTCTGACAATCTCTCTCCTCATTAATTGTAATTCGCAATTACAATAAATGCGCCTGCTGTACTTTCGACACGCCCCTGTGTCCGCTGAGCACGGCCCCGTGGTGGGCAATAGAAGCTTCTATAGGTTTGTCTTTTCTGCTGCTTCTTGGGCACGGCCCCGTGCTGGCTGAGCACGGGGCGTGTTCAGTCTTCTGATTTCTCTATTTTGCTTTGGAAGGTGCCATTGAGGGGTCGGGCAGTCCACTAATGTTCTTTTCTTGTATTTATGTTGGATTTAGCTGTCTTTTTGCTTCTTTTGCGTTTTTGAGCTCATTTAATCCTGAAAATACAAAAGGAAGACGAAAACACTCTTTTTCCAATATTAGTACTTAAAAAGGGTTAGTTTTATGCCTTATTTGATGTAATTTATATGTTGCATTTTACACACATCATGGACCTTAGACTTTGTGCTAGGGTTTATTCTACAGTTACGAGGCTTAGATGTATGCATTTTCACAATACCGCATAGATGTTTATATCAGTATAGCATGCATTTGTTCCACATTATATCAGTATAGCATGCATTTGTTCCACAAAACATAACTTTGATTTAAACCATGTTTTACTTCAATACCTTGTTTTTGTGCATTTTACATATGGTTTAGGTGATATATTTCACTTACCATACACGATATTTTGGATACACATTACATGATTTACATTAGACATAAACATTTTGACATTGATATACACAATTCATGATTTACATTAGACATAAACATTTTGACATTGATATACACAATTCATGATTTACATTAGACATAAACATTTTGACATTGATATACACAATTCATGATTTACATTAGACATAGACATTAGACATGGTTTTCACACAAAAATTTTGACATTTGATTATACATAAACATTTTACTTTGGTGGTTTGGTTTGAGTAAGTGATTTAAGTAATGAGGCGTGTGAAATATGATACAAGCATGGTGGATACGCCGCTGGTACTTCCTATATATAAGTGCTTGTATGGTATTACATATCGTAGCGTTATTTAAACCATTTCAATTTAGACATATAACATTTTATACAAAAAACATACTTTTCAAAATACATTGTTTTACAAACAACTCATCTGATACAAACTCATTTTACTTGGTTATTCATTTAACCATGTATTATTCTTTTATACATATATATCATTTGGTTTATTTATCACTTTTCAAATGATTTACAAGACAAAGCAAATTACAAGGTTCATCACTAAACATTTTCTTAAACATAAGTCATGAATTCTATTTTCACAAACCCTATGTATCTCACAGGCATTTTTATGCTGACGTACCTATTTTCACATGTGTTTCAGGACATGATGCATAGGATTTATCAAGATACACTTAGGCGGACTTGGGCCTTAGCGACAATAAAAGATGCAAGACTAGTTATTTATGTTATGTTTCTTTGATTGTCAAGACATTGTAACACTTTTAATCAATAAAACAATATTCAAATTTCCATGTGTTATGAAACAATGATTCTGTTATAACACTCCCCGACGTTTCCGTCACGTTTTGTTGTTTTACGTGGTCGGGGTGTGACAGAAAAGTTGGTATCAGAGCCCATGGTTATAGGGAATTAGGTTATTAGTAATGCTTTGACCTAGTCTATAACCTTCCTAGGACCCTAACGCGAGTTTACTTGCGTTTAGTCGTAAAACAATACCGTCACCTATCCTTAAGTGACAACCCCAACAAGAACACAAATTTCAAAACCACCTAGAAAACCAATCATCTGTTACAGGATGATTGATTACTAGGTTTTGAACCCTCTAAGTTTTCAAAATCTCTTTAAAGTTTGGGTCTTTTAATGTGAACACGTGCAAACTGGAAGGGTGAATACCTGTACTCTGAGTTTTCTGTCTAAGGCTAGAGTGTTCTTACAAATCCGCAGAATCGGACCAGTTACTCTTACCTGGGAACTCTTGGGGTGAGTGTTCACTTATAAGCGAGCATGTCTTCAGTAATACATTAATATGACATGTTTACTTTGATTAGTCACCGTCTCATTTGTTTGCCTTAGGTAACAAACAAATGATCGCAATTTTATGCGTTGCCATTTTGTTTTGATTTTCCGATAACATTTCACTTGTTTCTTCCTATGTCTTTCATTTCCTTCTAGAATGTCTCTTCCTCTCAGCAACGGTCAAATGTCCGAGCAAACAGCCAAATTTGCTCAGCAAATAGGCGAAGTGATTCTGAAGACGCTGGATTTAGGCATTGCCATGTCTCGTCTCAACAATGAAGCCACTCAAGAGTCACCAAAGGAAGCAGAAGTCAAGCCTGAACCAAAATCAAGGAAGCGTAAGGCTTCAAAGAAACCCGCAGCAGTTACACCTAATCAAGCGGGACCTAGCCAAATGGAAGCGCTACCAGCTAGGAAGCCGTACTTTGGAACTGCCCCATAGTGCAAACGATGCAACCGTCATCATTCAAACCTCATACCCTGCTTCAAATGTACCTACTGTGGACGGCGGGGACATTTGGTTGACATATGTCACTTTGCTATCCAAAACAAAGCTGTTATAAACCTTGCTGCTGCTCAACCCCCTGCTAGGAAACCTTATGCCGGTACTGCACTGATGTGCAACAAGTGTAATGCACCGCACCGAGCTTACCTGCAGTGTCGTCTGTGTGCATCATGTGGACGACTCGGTCTCCTGGCAAATGCTTGTCAATTCAACCCAATCCAAGGTGGTCCAAACCAACCCCAAGTCAACCCTGCTCCAGCTCGTTTTCCATCTGGTACTTGGTACAACTACGGCGAGACGAGCTATTTCAGGAACAAGTGAACAAAGATTGTCAATGCAAATCTGACCCACGGATGAGCATTTGGCTGAGTATAAGATGTTACTGTTTTAAATCTTATGCTTTTATTTCTTTGTTTTTATTGTAATGTGGAACAATCAGTTTTGTTCATAAATAAATCATTGATCACAAATTCTGATATACAAGTGTAGTTACATGTGTGTATGGCATTTCCCTATAATACCTACATTAAGGAACTATGTTCCTTAAAAACTACTCTTGTAAATATTTTCCCATTCTTGTGTTTACTCATGATTCCCATAGAAAATTCTAAGTACTCGTTTCATTCTAAGATACGAAGTACAGAAAATAAAGTGACATTATGAGTAATCAACATCTGTGCCTTTGAATCCTTGGTTAGATAACTAAGGGTATTTTCAAATCTCATACCCATTACGTTTTGATTTTTCAACATACACAGTACAAGTATTTCAAAAACAATCTTCATGATCTCAAACCATTTCATATAGTTTGAAAACATTTTTTTTCAAATGGATTGTCTATGTTATTTCAAAAACATTGGCTATGTTTTCAAAAAAAAAAAAAAAAAAACCTTCATAATTTCAAAATGTTTCATATAGTCTGAAAACAATATTAACCAGTACATTTTCTTATCAAGTGCATGATTTCGAAAAACATCATTCATGTTTTCAAAAACCTTATACATATTTTCAAAATTCATCTTGCATGATTTTGAAAACAATTTTTTTTTATAAATATATACCTACCTAATACACCTACTTTATGATTTCAAAGGTATTATATATAAGGTTTCAAAAACATTGAACACATTTTTTGAACTCCATGCATAATTTTCAAAAATATTTTTTCTCATACATTGACTTAACCTCCAAACTCTGCTTCATATGTCGCCTTGCCATATCTAGCATCTCAACTTCATAAGCATTTTTACTTTATGTTTTGACTTAATCACATCCAGTGCAAGGTTTCAAAACATCTTCAACTTCTAAAATCAATATGGGATCTTTTTATCTTCACAATTAGACCCTTGTGGATGATTATCATTCAAATCAGAGTCCTTAATTGGATTCATTGTGTACCTTAATTCGAACATTTTGGTTCCTTATAATCGAAATAGAATTTTCCCTTTAAAAGATCTTTCTATCTTTATAGTTAGATTCTTAGAATATTTAAAACACCAATCAAAATCCACTGATTGGATACCTGGTGTGCTTTGAATACATGTGCACAGTTAGCAGAACAAATTAACAAAATGATTCTAAAATCAAGTTAAACAATTATGTGATTATGTGTTTATGCAGTTTGTGTTTTCTTTTATGCATTTTTGTGTTTTTGTATACTCTGGATATTCGTTATCCAAATCCTCATAGAACCTTTCGTATCTTCATATGAGGGATTCGTAGAAGGATATTCAAAAAGGTACTACCCTAAATCCTTATTGGGCTTCTACGTGTTAGCTAAGACCCTTGGATTATATAGTACCACTCCATGATTCATAAGAGACCCTCCTAGTGGTCTAGTAAAAAAGATTGAATCAGAATCTGGTTAAAAATGACATGCGCTGATGTAGCTAAATAGACTCCTTGGTAGTCTATTTAAATCATTTATTGATTTAATTAAAAGGACCCTATGGTGGTCTAGTCAGAATCATCACAAGCTCGTTCATTGCTTTCTTCCCCTACACATTATAAGATGCACTACGTGACTATGCAAGGAATTACGTAATTATGGATGCATACATAATTGCGAAGTTCAGTGCACGGAAACCTCGGTAAGACTTATTATGTGTAAAAACCGATAGTGACAACCATAACGAAATGTGAACAATGTAATAGAGGTACGGTGGACGCACCAATGACGCTTTATATACTTGTATATAAGTGTCCCTCTCACAATCCAAGCATGATGTTATTGTAAAGCTACTAGAAGTTCAGGACTCTAACCAGTGTTGTTTGATCTTTTCAACTTCATGTTTCAAGCTCTCACAAGTTTCCTCTGAATAAATTTCGGGACGAAATTTCCTAAAGTAGGGGAGACTGTGACACCTGGGTCACTGCAACCATCAAACAAATACCAAACGAATGAAATATTGTATTTCATACTTGGGATTTGTACAAATATGTGTATCATTTGCACATATCAATTCTTGTTCGATTTCGGGCTCTAAATCGCTTTCTGGAAGGTTATACGCGCACTGATGAGTAAATATAACCATTTTAATGCAACGAACACTCTGGAATAGTGAAATAGGCTTCACATACCTTAAATAACCTTTACATAACTTAGAAATAAGTTTTGAAGGCTTTGGTATGACAAAATCCAGTTTAATCGCTTACAGGGACTAAATTCGACAAACTGCGAAAGTATGATGATTTGAACTGTAACAGACATTCCGGAACATGACCATGAGTTAAACATACCATAAATATCCTTTACATAGCTTAGAAATAGGCTTTGAGGGGTTCGGTGTGCTAAAATAAACTTTTGGGTCATTCAGGGACTAAAAGCGTCAAAAAGAGCACAAGTTTGCATTTTCGCGCATAACTTACGTTCTGAATACATCCGGACATCCAAAAATTTATGTAAGCACTAAAATATTTTATTTTAGTGTTTGGCATAAGAAAAATTCATTCGTTACGACTTCCGTCGTAATTAACCGAACAACGCAATCGTACGGCCAAAGGAACCGACATCCAAGATATTTTTGAGCACATTTTAAGTTCCCTATACTTTAACTTCATTTTAGAGCTTTGAAATGGGGTTAACATGCCTTAAACGTGTCGGAAATGGCTTTATTGCATAACAGGGACCAAAACTGTCATTTTGCCAAAGTTGATGGCTTACGGACCGTAAGCCATCACCCTTACGGTCCGTAAGCAGTCCCCAGATCAGCAGAATGCAGAAATATTGAATCTAGCCTATTCCACCTTTGCACATGGTTTTGGGCAATACTATGGGCTCAAATGGTTTTGCAAAACTAGGGTCTTGAGGTGTAGGGTGGAGATTGAAGCAAGGTTTTCGAGGAACAATCTTAACGGCTCTCCGAAAACTATAAATATCCCCCCATGTCTTGATCAAAACCCACTTGAATTTCTTGAGAGTTCTCTATGTTGAAGTGAAACCACTTCATACCTGAGAATACTTGAGAAATCAAAGCTTTCGGGGACCCTTTGTAAGTGTTCATTCGTTCTTTTTATTCTTTTAGCGTTAAAAGTCAAACTTTGTTTGACTTTCTGCATTGACCAGTTTATGGTCAATGCGAAGTTCGTTTGAACTTCATAACGTGAGCGTAATCACGATGGTTATAGTCCCTAGAGACTATACCTACTGATTACCACGTTATCTAGGCTCAGTGACGAGTCGTAGTTTCGGCCAAAAGGCGCATTCTTGCGTATTTTGTAACCAAACTACTCTTAGGTATCAAAACCGTTTTCTAAACTTAGTTAAGCATGTTTTAACATGCTTAGCTCGTCACTTTTAGTTTAGTGCTTATATAGGGTCGTAAGGTAAGCAATCTAAACAATCGCTTATACTTTCGAACCCGACCCGTTTGGTCGATCATTAGGATCTGACCAAACACATTTGGTGACCATAGTATATAGGGAATAACCTTCCGAGGTTATACCTTATGGTCGCTTCGTTTAAGTAGTTGTATGATAGGTAGTTTATATGCCTTAGGTAAATTACCAAAATGCCCTTTTTCCGCCAAAATTCATTTTAAGCATATGTAACATAACTTTTGACATCTAAACTGATTTGGAAACAATATTAGAAATGTTAAGGCATATTTTACTTTTCATAGGACTAGTTAGGCAGTCCGAACGCGTTTTACGCGAACGACGCGTTAAAGTAGCATAAGCTACCCAAACGGGTCGTAATGGGTTGTAAGAACTTAGGTTAGGTTTCATTTAGTATGTAGGCTTTGTTAAACCATACGACATGAGTTCCCATACTCATTTGGTTTACGAGCCCTCATTCTATCCGATCCTCCGAATAGGTCCGTTTATTAATGTAGATACCTATATAGGTGCCGTTTGATATTCGTGATCTTCTAGCTTTGCTTGGTGGATATCTAAAGTCTATTGAGCAATATCAAGTGAGTACATAGCCCCTCTTTTACTGTTTTCCAAACTGTTTTGGGGTGAAACACATGTGCCTACTTGTTACTTTCGTGCCTTTCATGTTTTCATATCATATGCTTGTTATGTTCAATAGTACACTTATAGTACATGATTTCATTGTGTTTTTGCTATGTATGTCCTTTGTTGCATACTTAGTACATCGTTTTACATTACATTTTATGCTATGTATGTCCATTGTGTGCATACTTAGTACATCGTTTTACATTACATTTTACGCTATGTATGTCCATTGTGTGCATACTTAGTACATCGTTTTACATTACATTTTATGCTATGTATGTCCATTGTGTGCATACTTGGTACATTTGTTATTCATCACATTCTTACATTTTGGTATGACATTTGGTTTGTTTAAATGGGACAATATACATTCATTAACACCGTTCATGTCGCTCGGTAGTAAGTAGTGGTACCATAGGACTTGACAACTCCCATTCCTGAACCCTAGGTTTGTTTGGGTGGAAGGAATGACCGAATCCGAATACATTTCTAGGTGGACCTTAGACTTTGTGCTAGGGTTTATTCTACAGTCACAAGGCTTGGATGTATGCATTTTCAAAATACCGCATAGATGTTTATATCAGTATAGCATGCATTTGTTCCACAAAACATAACTTTGATTTAAACCATGTTTTACTTCAATACCTTGTTTTTGTGCATTTTACATATGGTTTAGGTGATATATTTCACTTACCATACACGATATTTTGGATACACATTACATGATTTACATTAGACATAAACATTTTGACATTGATATACACAATTCATGATTTACATTAGACATAAACATTTTGACATTGATATACACAATTCATGATTTACATTAGACATAAACATTTTGACATTGATATACACAATTCATGATTTACATTAGACATAGACATTAGACATGGTTTTCACACAAACATTTTGACATTTGATTATACATAAATATTTTACTTTGGTGATTTGGTTTGAGTAAGTGATTTAAGTAATGAGGCGTGTGAAATATGATACAAGCATGGTGGATACACCGCTGGTACTTCCTATATATAAGTGCTTGTATGGTATTACATATCGTAGCGTTATTTAAACCATTTCAATTTAGACATATATCATTTTATACAAAAAACATACTTTTCACAATACATTGTTTTACAAATAACTCATCTGATACAAACTCATTTTACTTGGTTATTCATTTAACCATGTATTATTCTTTTATACATATATATCATTTGGTTTATTTATCACTTTTCAAATGATTTACAAGACAAAGCAAATTACAAGGTTCATAACTAAACATTTTCTTAAACATAAGTCATGAATTCTATTTTCACAAAACCTATGTATCTCACAGGCATTTTTATGCTGACGTACCTATTTTCACATGTGTTTCAGGACATGATGCATAGGATTTATCAAGATACACTTAGGCGGACTTGGGCCTTAGCGACAATAAAAGATGCAAGACTAGTTATTTATGTTATGTTTCTTTGATTGTCAAGACATTGTAACACTTTTAATCAATAAAACAATATTCAAATTTCCATGTGTTATGAAACAATGATTCTGTTATAACACTCCCCGACGTTTCCGCCATGTTTTGTTGTTTTACGTGGTGGGGGTGTGACAATTATTATAATACCGTATCCCAAGCCCGTATAAGGGAAAATAAGTTAAAAGTATTTACTTGAGCTAAAATATAATTTCAATCTCAGTCGTATATCAATCAGCAAGTACAAATAGCTTTTACTGGGCTCCTTAATCTGGAATGAAGGTTTTAATAACCTATTAGATTCTTAACCGGTCTTATTTAAGTTATAACTTAGACCGGTTAGTTTTCAAGAAAGGTATACGGTTCAAAACGCAAGATTAAGCGAAGACCAGATTAGAATGTGACTTAGACCCGACAAGTGTGAAGACTTGTATATAATGGGTAAACTAATCACATTATGGATTTTGAAGTAAAAATAATATGGTTTGACCCGTTTCGGTTAATTCATGCAAACTAGTTACATAAATTGTTCCGAAGGCGTATATGCAAAACGGGTAACCAAAGGGGTCATGTACCAGTTTCACAAGTTAATATGCTTTAAATATGTTGTGATATCAGTAGAATACCTTCCAGTATGCCCAAAATGAGTTTAAAACCAATTTATGCCCCGTAGGGGTATTTTGGTCATTTTAAAGTTCATAAAACGGGTTAAATAGTAATCTGAGGTTCTGGTCTAAAACAATCAGTAGGAAAAGGTTTGGTATCAAAATGTTATGTAAAACTCATTTTATCAAAGAAAATGGCAATTTCGTCAATACCGAATTTATACTAGAACTCTATAATAAAATCAGTGTAAAATTTAATAAAAATCTCCAAAAATCCCTAAATATTATATTACATCAGTGGGTAGAAAGTTTGGTGTCAAAATTTGGGTTTGAATATGATTTATACTAAAAACGTCATTTAATTAATAAAAAGGCTTTCATTTACGATATTGTGCATATCTTTCAATTTAGACCATGAACTGATGTCAAATTTTTAGGATATGTTTATAAATCAGTAATAAAGGTTTTTGTCTTCTCACATTTTCAAACATCTCGTTTTATTGATAAAAGGGCATAATGGTCCATTTTAAGCATTTAACGGAAACATGCATATGAATCAGATTTCTATGGAATCTTATAGTATAATCTCAGGGGGTTATACTAACATGTAAACTAAAGTGGTCCCAAAGGAACTCTAAGGCATATCTAAACCAAGCTAAATCGGGTCAGAACTGAAAGTCAAAGCAAAAGTCTACTTTTGCGACTTTCAGTTGTGAACCGAGCCTAGACTCGGAATTGTCAGGTTGAACATGCTTAGACATGTTCTTATATTATTTACCGAGTTATTTAAGTGTTAAAACATGTTCCATAACCTCTGCATTATCAGTTATGTATTATTTTGCAAAAACAGATTCTGTTGACCTTTTTATTAACAAGTTTGACCCGACAATTGACCAAGTAAAAGTGATAATCAGTAGGTGCCCTTTTAAGGGTTTATTACCTACATAATTACCAACTCATAGCCACTTTCAATTCGAATAATGGCTGGACCATTAGTGATTAATCACTAAGTCAAAGCTTAATTACGATAACTTTGACTTTTGGTCATTAACCTAATAAAATTAAAACTTGAACTAGAAAAGCTAAGAATGCTTACAAGAACTCTTAGCACGAGATTAGAACAGAAGAAAACTTCCTAGAGCTCCAAGAAACTTCAGAGAGTGAGCTTTGAATGAAAATGAAAGTGTGCAAGTTCTAAATGACCAAAATGTGGGGAATTTATAGGAGATTTGAGGTTGCTAATATCATTACACCTGTTTAGGGAGGCTCCCAGATGTTTACAAGCGTTGTAGTGGCAGAATAAACCATCAAACAAGCCCCTAGAATCGAAAACTAGCATGCAAAGGCGGTGGAACTGACTGAACTTGCAGCTGTCCTTTTCTTTCTGATACTGGCACTTCTATGCGGCCCGCGTAAGAATTGATCTCGGCTTACGCTTCCCGCGACAATGGGAAGAATCAGTTAAAAGTTTGCCAGCTTTGCATTTTTGGTCCCTAGTCTATTTTAAGTTTATTTAACTTCCATTTATTGCACTTACGACCCCCATAGTTAACTTTTAAGGGTCTTGGGTCACATTTTAACTCCGTTAAGCTCCCGGTTAGTTGTAAGATCACCCGAAACGTCTTGTTTTCATCGAAACTTCATGAGATTACTATCCAATATTCTTGAAAGCAAAATATACAATTATTACAATGCTTTTGGGATTGTTAAATAGTCACTCAGAGGTAACATTTAACATGTTGACACTTTTAACCCCTATGCTTCGTAAAGTTTTAAATTTAAGCACAAACGGCTTTCAATGTCCAATTATTTTATTCATCAAAGAATACGAACATCTTATGAGGTCATTCAGAGGCACGAGTTTGGCATGATGACACGTTTTGTAACACCCCAACCTGGAAAAGGCTGACGTGTCACTATTACAGATATCAAGTTCAAAAACTAATTCCGAAGTTTAAAACAAAAAGACCCTAATTACATTTTCATTACATTACCAAAAACAAAATCTTTATCTTCACGACACTCTTCACTTATTCCCCACATTTCCCAAATTACCTGTCAAACAAATAAGACAAACACAAAAAGAAAACTACGGCTGAGCCAAAAAGTTGCTCAGTAACGGAGAAATCAACAGTAAAAGTAAGGCAGGCATACAGAAGCAAAACGGATCGATACCGACACTAACAAATCCAAAAGATGGCACTGAAACAAATACTTTTATAACTTGAATTCCAAAACTTATACTGAACAGATAACAGATGCTGAACATAATCAGATGCATATAAACATATCAACATATCATAACAGAGACAAGACATACGTGACAACATATAACAGTAAAACAAGTCTCGTAATATAGAAGCACCCACGAGCCTAAACAGAAGCATGCATGACTATAGTCCATGCGCCGAGATGGTGCGTGTAGGCGTACAAACATTATTCCATCTCAACAGGAGTCAGGAGTCAGGAGTCAGGAGTCAGAGCTAAGATCGATCTATTCGCCTCTAGGGGCCATGTTCTACACAAGCACAAACTAGAAACGCCGTGAACTTTAGTTACGCACCGTCACGATGAGTGCCATGTCGTTGACGCCCCAATGACAAGTCTAAACGTATAATTGCTCGGGTGACAGAGTACAAAGCGTATCAGAAATAAAAGTATCTTGACATGAGTCTAAAGGGAACATGCAATAACGAGCACAAAATCTAAGGTTTATTGCATGCTACAACAAATACTAATCATATAACAATACGAACTGAAACATCCAACGAAAATATCCGTACTGCAAAGTAACGGATTGAATAAAATACTATGATGATAAGGACAGGAATCCGTATCAATGAGTGACGAAAATAAAATGATACTATGATGTAAAAGAAACAGAATCCGTACCTTAATTAGCAAGCAAAGCAAAAATCAAAATCCACTAATCGAGTCGTCCTCAAAATTATGCAAACCTAAACCCCGCATTTTCGAGATCAGTTTATTATTTTATTAAATTGAAAGTTCGTTCTAATATTTTCCTCCGGCGATCACAAACGTACCCATACTAATCTATAAAATATACTAATACATAATAGTAAAATCATTATTGTTGTATTAGTTTTTATTTTAGTAACTAGTCAAAGAATTATTTAGTCAACATCAGTATTATTAGAATAACTCAACCTCATACATACTCATGAACAAACCATGCATTCTATCCTACCACTGACACACATTATTTTTTAAAAATACACCCACATTCATGTATCCCCATGGCTAATATCCATAACACAAATATATTATACGTAAAAGAAAATATATTTTCTAAACATGTAATAACATATTAAAGGTAGCACACATAAATACTTACTTAGATCCCCTGTACACAAAACGCACATATACTTACACACACCTGCAACTAATTAACACATCCACCATGCACACACATAATATTACATACTAACATACACACACACCATATGTTCACAGTAACCACACACAACATAACACACCCTACATACACACATGGATAACCTTGATCATGCACACACATACTACATACGCACATATATAAAACAACTCACACAACAGAACACACATACATATTGAATCAGATTTCGGAACCTTCTTTTAATTCGTAACTCGCAGGTAAACAACCTACACAAACCCCAGACCCTCGATCACCAGAAATAACCCACCCTTAATCCAAAAAGAAAGTCTTTAGCTAAAACATATTAACAAGGGTGATTTGTTTGACTACCTCTTAGATCGAAACAACTAGCGCCATGGTACCGGAAGACGTAGGTGACTCGAGTGGTCCTCACGGTGGTTCAAAGTGGCGGCGATTGCGGCGGTAGTGGCTGGTGACGCCGAAAAAGGTTGCGGCGGTGGCGACTACGGTGGTTATGTGGTGAGGCGGCCGTACACACAGCTTGATGAATAGCGGCTGGATGTGGATCGAAGGATTCGACTGACGGAACTTATGGCAGCAACCGGTAGCACGATAGAAAGCTCCGACGAACAAGGTGATCACGGTGGCAAACGGATCTTGGCAGTAAGGTTGTGCGGCGCGACACAAAGCTCTAGCGAACAAAGTTTTATTGCGGCAGTCGTGCGGAACAATGGATCAAATTAGAAGTGATTATGAATGGATTGAACAGGACGATTTGTCAGTATAACATCCCAAATTCTAAGGCAAGTTAGTTAGCGATTGTGTACGATGAAACGGACTTCACGTGGAGATAATTGTAATGTTGAACGTCAAGTGTGAAAATCAATATCTTATAATTATACTAAATCCCATATGCTATATTATTGTTATATAGTACTATTATTATTCCAACGTGGAAGTAGCATCTATACTATATAATAAAAGAAAATCATGTTTGGGACACTTGTAATTATATTAGGTCATCTACTCTATGGATAATTATCAGTTAGTTTAATATTTTCTAATTAGTTATAGATAATCTCCAACGAAATATTAGTTAATTTAATCTCTTCTAACTATTATTTATATCTATACAAATAATAATAAAAATAAAAATATTATACTATTTGAGAATATCATTGAACCGATATGTGATCACAAGTTTGAAAATAAGAAATTCAAGTTGAAATAATTATGTAGACAAATGATTAATTAACTTAACATTAACATATAAAAAGTAATAAATAAAAAAATCTCAAGTGATCGAATGAAATATGCTTCACATACAATGAAAAAATTTTCTGAGTTATTTTTCGGTATTTTCATCTTATTTTTCTATTTATCTCTTATATTAAATAATAATAATAATATTTTAAACAAAATTACATAAAAATAAATATTTGTTTTTCTATAAATAATTTTAAACAAATATTTAGGTGAGAATTAACGTTTGTTTTTTATATAATTATAAAGTTACATCCCGAGTTTTTTTTTTTTTTTTTTGAACGACCAACAGAATCAATCATGAATACTCTCGGGGCACCCACTGGACCAAATGGAGTACTCCGAGAGTAACCCGAGTCCACAATATACTTTGGAGTTCGGTGATTGAAATTATGGTAAACTAGGAATCAAAGGTTCCCATTTGAAACTGAAATATTATAATAAGTGAATAGTACACCAAAGTTTATTTTTAAAAGATAAATCCTGATGACTGTAAGTGTTAACATATGACATTATATTTTATTCAACACGTGCTTATTTACTATACAGAGTTACATTTATATAACCCGTGTAATACACGAAGTTTTTAAAGATATAACTTTTTATCATTTTCTATGTAAAATTAGATTTAATCAACATAAAATTAGATTTAATCAACACGTGTAATACACGGGGTTTTAAGGATATGTTTTTTTTTATTATTTGGTAGATTTTTCAACCCGACTATACATGGGTTTTTTAAAGATACGACGTTTTTAGTATCTAATATACAAAATTACTTTTATTTATCTGTGTTAATACACATGATTTTTAAAGATATAACTCTTTTTAGATCTATTTAACACGTGTAATTTATGAGGTTTTTAAGGAAGTAATTTTTTTATTATTTGGTAGATTTATTCAACCCGATTATAGACGGGTTTTTTAAAGATACGACGTTTTTAGTATTTAGTATACAAAATTGCATTTATTTAATCTGTGTAATACACATGGTTTTTAAAGATTTAACTTTTTTATTATTTGATATATAAAATTACATTTATTTAACCCGTACAATATACGGTGTTCATAAAGACCTAACTTTTTATTGTTTAATATATAAAATTACATTTATTCAACCCGTGTAACACACGGGTTTCTAACCTAGTTTCATATAAAAAAAACAATATTCGACCATTCAATCTTAGGATTCCATTTTTGCCATATGACAATTGATCGGCAGTCACTCCTAACTTCTCATTCGGATAGTTAGCTTCTAATACAGTTTCCTTTTGAGCGGCTAACAACCTTTCATTCAAGCTGTTCTTCAATTCAATGCTTTTAGCATTGATTCTAATGGGCTTAACCCTTTCCTTCCTGCTCAAGGCATCAGCGACTACATTCACTTTGCCTGAATGATATCGGATTTCACAATCATAATCATCAGTGTCTCCATCCATCGACGCTGACTCATGTTAAGATCCTTCTGGTTAAACAGATGTTGAAGGCTCTTGTGATCAGAATAGATCACGCACTTAGTCCCGTAAAGATAATGCCTCCATAGTTTTAGTGCAAATACAACGGCACCCAACTCTAAATCATGGGTGGTGTAATTCTTCTCGTTTACCTTTAATTGACGGGAAGCATATGCAATAACCTTGCCTTTTTGCATAAGCACACAACCCATACCTGTGTGCAACGCGTCACAATAAACCACAAATTCTTCAATTCCTTCTGGCAATGTCAACACAGGAGCATTGCTTAATTTCTGTTTAAGAATATCAAAGGATTCTTGTTGCTTAGGACCCCAGTCAAACTTTATATTCTTGCGGGTCAAAGAGGTTAGGGGTGTAGCAATCCTTGAAAAATTTTCAATAAAGCGTCTATAGTATCCTGCTAGACCCAAGAAGCTACGAATCTCTGTAGGTGTCTTCAGCTCTTGCCAATTCATAATGGCTTCATTTTTAGCGGGATCCACCTGGATACCACGCTCACTCACTACATGTCCAAGAAATTGGACTTCTCGAAGACAAAAATCACATTTCGAAAACTTGGCGTAGAACTTCCTTTGCTGCTGGAGTTTAAGGATGCACCGGAGATGTTTTTCATGATCGGTTTGACTCTTCGAGTAAATAAGTATGTCATCAATGAAGGCAATGACAAACTTTTCCAGATATGGCTTACAAACGCGATTCATGAGATCCATGAATGCTGCTGGTGCATTAGTGAGCCCGAAAGGCATCACTAAGAACTCATAGTGACCATAGCGTGTTCTGAATGCGGTCTTGTGGACGTCTTCATCCCTGACCTTCAACTGGTGATAACCTGACCTTAGATCGATCTTTGAAAAGTAACTTGCTCCTTGAAGCTGATCGAATAGATCATCGATCCTGGGTAATGGATATTTGTTCTTGATTGTAACCTTGTTTAGCTCGCGGTAATCGATGCATAGACGCATCGATCTATCCTTTTTTCTTCACAAACAGAATCGGTGCTCCCTAAGGGGACGAGCTAGGCCGAATAAAACCCTTTGCCAACAAATCATCCAACTGAGTCCTTAACTCTTTCATCTCAGTCGGTGCCAACCGATAAGGTGCTCTTGCAATTGGTGCTGCTCCAGGAATGATATTGATTCTAAACTCCACTTGCCTATCTGGAGGTAATCCAGGTAGTTCTTCAGGGAAAACGTCTGGATATTCAGAAATAACGGGGATGTCTTCAATATTGGGCTTTGGTTCACCAATGGTTACCTGTGCCTAGGGGTGAGCAAATTAACCACCATAACTGATAACCGAACCATAACCGATATAACCGAACCACTAATAACCGATAACCAATATAACCAATGGTTATGGTTATGAAACTTTGTATAACCGCTCAATCGGTTATGGTTATGGTTATGAAGCTTTAGTTAACCGATGTAACCGAAACCGAACCGAACTTGTGATGTTAACTTTATATAATGGATTTGTGATTTACAAAACCATATAGAGGGTTTTTACTAAGATAAACGTATGTTAGTAACAAAATGATCTTGATGTAGATGTCATTTAATTTGATAAAGAACTAAGGTGTTATGGCCATAATTGTTTTTGTTTGAGAATTACCTTATTAAAAAGAACCCTAAATCGGTAGTTTAACCAAAAAGTTTAGTCTCCGTTATCTTATAAAATAGGCTCAAGCTAAGTTCAAATCGTGCACAACCCTATTTATTTCAAACCTTGCTTGGTTACTTAACCGAAATTAACCAAAACCGAACCATAACCGACTTCATAACCGATTAACTGTAACTGAAGTTTGGTTATGGTTATGGTTACCAAAACTCCATAACCGAACTAGCGGTTATGGTTATGGTTAATAGTAAAAACCGAACCAAACTGATACACTTCGATGCCTTAAGCATAGACACTTGCTTAGGCAATCCATACTGAGTATCTCCTTGAATCATAAGTGGCTCACCATAAGGAGTCTTGATAACCACTTGCTTCTTATCACATACAATTTGGGCTTGGTTATGAGATAACCAATCCATGCCTATCACTATGTCGAATCCTGCTAGTTTCAATGGAAGCAAGGATAGCGGAAAAGAGTGATTCCTAATGGATATAAAACATCCATCTAGAACTGTTGAGGTAGTTTCTCTGGTACCATCGGCCAATTCTACTTCGTACTTTATGCTTAGAGTCTTAACAGGGATATTTAACAATTTACAAAACTTATTGTCTACAAAAGACTTGTCTGCACCCGAATCAAACAATACTCTAGCATAAACATCATTGATAAGAAAGGTACCTGTTATCAAATTGTCGTTCTGAATGGCCACTTGAGCATTCATCTGAAGACCCGAGCATTGGTATTTTTAGCCTCCTCAGGCTTCTTCGCATATTTTGGGCAGTTAGTCTTGATATGCCCCTTCTCATTACAATTGTAACAAGTTGCATCTTTCAATTTCTTGCAATCCCAAGTCTTATGTTCTTTGGACTTGCAAATCCCACATCCAAAGGTCCTTGATTGTGACTGCGATTTCGACTCCAACCTGCATTTCCCAAAGTGATGTTTTTAGCAGGTTTTACATTTGGGTTTCTCACCCGTCTGCTGGCTATCCTTTTTAAACCCGGAACTCTTCTTGTACTCAGAGTTCCCCTTATGTTTCTTATCAGAACGGCGTGAGTTCTCATCCTCACGTTTCCTTTTCCCTTCTTCAGAATTCTTGAGCGATCTCTGCCTAACCGCATCGAGAGTAAGAGATAAGGACATATCAGCCACTGACCTAAAGGTAGTTGTCACACCCCGACCACGTAAAACAACAAACCGTGGAGGAAACGTCGGGGAGTGTTGTAACAGAATTATTGTTTCAAACCATGGATACAAAGAGTTTCGTTTTATTAAATATTAAACATTGTCTTAGAGTTAAACAAGCAAATCAAACATAGACTATTATCATTATTAAATCACTAAGGCCTCGTTCGGTCCTAAGTGAGCATGCATCCTATTCGCAATCAACATTAAGCAACTTCACCTGAAACATATGTAAAAACAAAGTCAGCAAGAAATGCTGGCGAGTACATAGGTTTTGTGAGAGTGTCAGATTCATGGCTCGTTTGCATGTCGAAATAACTCGTACAACTTCGTTAATCGACATTAGAAAACCTTGTTTTGTAAAATATTTGTATCGTAAAATGAATAACCAAATTAAAATAGTTTGGTTATAATTTATAAACCTCGATGCCATGAATCTTAACCCAAAACATTTGTTTTCGTAAACCAAATCGTAAATCGTTCTCGTAATAAAACTCGTATGGTTTATATAGTTTTGTAAACATCGTTGTGTGACATCGTTTAACTCGTTCTCGTTATAGATCATCGTTCATTTGTTTAAATCATTCATAATCGTTCAAAAATCGTACAATCGTTTAATATCGTTCTCGTTCCCAATCGTTCTCATTTTAATTGGGTCGTCTCGCTAATAACATTCAAACCTTTGTGACTCGTTCATCGTTCAACTCGTATTAACAAACCACCAAAGGGTAAGTTAACAATCATCAGGTTTAGTCATTACCCACTTAACCCACACATAACCATGGGTCTAGTTGATAACGGGATTTGTCGGATCCTATGGTACCATAACCTAATACTGGTTGGTTTGGCCGAAATTAATGAATGTCATTCGTTATGTAACTACAACCACAAGTTCATTCACATCATTGAAATCGTTCTTAGTTTTCTATAAACCATCTTACTCGTTTTGAAACCATCGTTAAAACATCGAAATCGTTTAGATACATATGAATCACCCCAAAACAATTGAAAATAGTAAAATAGGGGACTATGTACTCACCTTCGGGTGCGTTTTTAAATGTTAACACAATCCCTCAAATTTTTTATCTGCCCTAAATTAAATAAGAATGATTTTTAATAATCAAAAACCACACTTTGACATGCAAAAAACTACTTATGTCATTTCTGTTTTTAATATATACGAAACTAGACTGTTTTCGGACATTTAAATAAAATGGTTAACTTATTCCAAAAATTCCCAAATTTTTACAGAACGTCTTAAACGATCCAAATACTATTGTGTAAAAATATCGGGGTCCAGTTCGTTACCAATATTTTATAAAAATTCATTTTCCGGACTGAAATCAGATTTATCTTTTTCTGACTGCAGTCCACGGAATAATTTATTTAAAATTCATCGAGAGTCCGATTTACGAAATTCTAGTGAAAGAATTACAAATACATCTGTGGTCATCTACAGTACGAATTGCGTGATCTAACTCTACACAGAATTCAAGTTATGACAGAAAACAGAACGCATATTTTCAGCAGCAAAAATGCAGCTCTAGCTGCTGTTACGAAATGACACTTTAAAATTAGTAATCGGAGTCCAAAAATTATGATTCCAGTGCCATTAGAACCGTATTTCATAATACTTAAATCTAGACTTCAGAAAATAAATTTTTCGTTAAGTTACAGTCTGGTTACAGCCAACTGAAGTTGGCTGTAATTACTAAACAACTTTCTGTTTTCAGTCTTTTAACATTATAAAGTGTGTTCGATTGATTCCGTTAACATGTTTAGCGATCACAACAATACTTACAGCATATTATCACTTATATATTTCAGATGTATCATGCATTATCATATTTCATCATCATTTTAATCACTACTTTATCATATGTTAGATGATGTTCAAGACTTGTTTAAGTTCTTTAGACTTTCTATCTTTTTGATCTTTAAACATCATTAACCACTCAACAATCATGTAAAATGCAAGGATCTAAGTGCTTACCACTAGCACAAGGCTAGGGGAGTTCGAGTGTAGAAAAGTGGTGGATAAAAGAAAACGAGAGCGGTCCTTGAGCTTCCAAGTGCACCTAGCTTACTTGTTCGGTCTCTAGCACCTTTGTGTATATGAAAAATGGCTTGAAGGGAACTTGATGGTGGGTGTATGGTGGTTAGTGATGGCTGCCGAAAGCAAGGGGCAAGGAAGGAGAAGGATGAGGATGTTGGGTGTGTGTGAGAATGGTTCAACACGTTCTTCTTATAACCCCACTCAAGCTTTTACCCATTAGTTCTTATGTCTCCTAAGTACAATACACTAATCTAAATAAATCTTTTAGGAAGGTCTTGCAAGATAATGGAGATCAAATAAGATCTCATAAATAGGCCATGTGGGTCGATTCCTTACTCATGGGGGAGGGGTCTAATGGTAAATTCCAATCAACTAGTTACTTGTAATGCAAATACAAGTGTATAATTAGTTTAGTTAGTTACTAGTATTTTAGGGTGTGATAGGGTGTTCGGGGTCCCTAACTAGTTCGGAAAAAAATAAAAACAATATGTTTGACAGTATCCTTATGTTCCGGGTAAAGTCCGATTGTTCGGTTGGGTATCGTTTCGTTAAAGTGTTTAATTATGTACCGGGTATTTTATCTAGCGTTCAAATCCCGATTTATGGCGTTCTAAATTATTTTTATTATTCTATAAAAATAAACTCACCAAAATATTACTGAAATAAATTTCAGTTGCCAAGACTGGCTACGTTGTCTGTGTTTCGCAGTAAAAGCACTGTGTCGCGCAGAAACACACGGTACACGCTTAAACTTGAAAAATAACGTTTTTAAGCGTTTTAATTTATTTTTCAACACGAACCTGATTAAAATAAGATTTTAATCATAACAGAATATTTGTGGGATATAAATATTATACGGGCGGTCACCAACGTTCGTTTCGCAGTTTAGTTGTAATTAGTTCTTTAGTTCAAATAAACATGTTTTCGCCATACCGAATCCTTCGAAACTTATTTCTAAGTTATGTAAGGGATATTTAGGGTATGTTTGGCATACGTCACAGTTCCGGAGTGTATGTCGCGTTAAACTGATTGCGTTTAAGCACCAGTTTGCGTATAACCTTCCAGAAAGTGATTTAAAGCTTGGAATCGGAATCGGAATTGAATCAAATTGTAAAATCATTAAACGCAATTGCGCACATAATAACACCAAAACACATATAATAACACCAAAGCATAATGTTTTATTGATAGCTGACATTGTTTTACATAATACGATGATTACAGAACACAGTTGTCACAGTAGTAGGTCTAGATGCTTTCACGCTTGCTTTGATTTCCGAAGCTAAACCTCCAATAAAACGAGCTATGCGTTTTAGTTCCGGTATCACCAAATAAGGAACCAAACGAGACATGGTGTTGAAACTCGTAAGATACGCCTGACAATCTAAGTTCTTCATTACCAAGGTCAAGAAGTCAGTCTCAATTTTCTCAACTATGTTGAGGACATAAATTTTCTTTGATTAGAGCAACAAACTGATCCCAAGTCATGTTATACAACGGGATCTTCCCTGTAGCTTGGATTAGGGACCTCCATCAAGCTAAAGCTTCACCTTTAAAAGATTGTGAAACAAACTTCACAATGTCCTGTTCAGCACAACCACTAATATCAACCACTGTATCCATTTCATCAAGCCAAGTCATACAATCGATGGCTCCTTTCTCTCCTGTGAAGTCTCTAGGCTTGTAGAAGACGAAATATTTGTAAGAGCAGGTCTTAACACGCGGCTCTTGATTGAGCACAAACTTCTTAGACGGGATACTTTGCTGATTCGACGAGTGACGAGCATCGTCCTTCTTTGACTCGTGTGTTTTAGAAGGGGGCTTACTATGAGCCACGGATCGAGTCTTAGTGCGTGTACCACTTGATTCCTTGAATTGTCTGTCAAGAGCTCTAGTAGCGGCATTGTCTATTAATGCTTGAAGATCTGCACCAGCTACATTAATTCTGGTGGTATCATTATTCTCTCTCGGGTGGCTGTTAACCTCTTCTGATTCAGCCATGTAGCTTGATTGCTACAAAAAATTTACAATATTCTATTCAGATTTTATTATGAAATCATCATTTTTTATGACTCATTAACCATGGTAATTATAAACCATATTGGTTAATTTGTTAGTCTTATTTATTCAGGATTTTTATTATATTTTATCCTTTACTATAAATCATTAAAGATATTAAAGTGGCACAAAAGGCCTAGTCACAAGGACAAATTTTAAATTATAAGCCATGATTTCATAGGATCGAGGCATTAAGGTTTGAACATAGTTCATTACCTTTTATTGACAGGGAGTCGTAGACTACAACTGTCTTTTTGTCTTAATTGACAATTATTATGGCCTGTAGGCACTTTATCACTAATGGATGTTTAATATATGATCATCTTAATTGATGATTTGAACCCATGATTTCTAAATCATTAGGCTAGATAAGGAGTCTGGAAGAATCCAATATAAGGATGACATGTGTGGCCTTACCGAATCACATCTGCCAGGAGTGCTAACATGTCTTCAGATATTAACAAGGATTTGAATCTTTTTAATTAGGTTTTACCATCATGGCCAGGTCTATGATGACATATAGGCTAGGTTATACCTTTTAAGATTCCTTTAATATATATTGGCAGATCAATTACAAAAGGAATGATATTTTGATTTATTTCATATAATATATTCATACATATGATGACTAATGAAATTTAAGTAAAACATTCCAATAAATTTTAAAGAAGTACATAATTGCCCTAAACAGGACTTTTAAATTAATAACTTGTCCACATAAGGACTAAAAGAAGAAATACAAGTCCTTGCAGGGACTGAATACATGAATAAAATTGTCCACACAGGGACTTAATTGAAATGAACAACAATACAAATAAATAAATAAATAAATAAATAAGGATTTTAATAATCCCTCTTCTTCTTCCCCTTTATCAAGTCTGCCAAACCCTTCAGTAGACCCTGGCGGCTTCTACGCTCCTCCTAAACCTCTCGTTCCACCTGGTTCAACCTCTGAAGGATCTCTTACTGCTGCGGAGGTTGGATCTGTGGCGGCTGCAACGGCTGCTGATGTGGAGGTTGAGGAGGTGGTGGGTATTGATACCCATATGCTTGGTACCCAGATTGGTATGAAGCTGCGAATGGTCCTTCCGGGTGGAGAGCATTGTAGTTGGCGGCCTCGAGGTACGGGTCGACGGCAGGGGCATTGTAGTAGTTGTAGCCAGGATAAGCTAGTTGTTCAAAAGGGTTATACGCCGCTGTATCAGCGTAAGAAAGGATTGGGTTATCATAACCCATGTGTGGTGGTGGTGCGATTGGAACAGAGTCGACTTCTGAAACTGGGTTTGAAGGCCCACCCATTTGCGGGTCTTCATACAGCGGCGGGTAGTGGCTGCCACTGGAGTGTTGATGGGTGCTGAAATGGAAATCCCCTCCTCGCACGGACATCCGTGCACCTGTTCTTCTTCGCCTCGGTGGTTCTGGAGGCAGTTGCTGCACTGGCGGCGGCGATGGCGTAACCGCCTGGAAACGTGAATCCTCAGAGGGATCCTGCTGCTGTTGTGGAGGTGGGTTGAAAGGGGGAGTGAACTCCCAGTGGTATGTGGCCCACCTTTCAGCAAAACTGTCTAGGCCCCTATATGGCGAACCATGAAAAGATGATCCGTCAGAAATCTCGATGGGATGCGTGGGCGTCCCAGTTGGTGGCATCTCAGGATCGGGGTACTCATCCATCTCCATATCATGGGCTTTAGGAAAGTGGTCTTCTGGGCCCAATGGGTTATGGCCCATTGGTTCTTCAATCTGATTTGCCGGGATGAACCAGCTCTGGAAGTATGGGGTCGGGTCCTGGAAAGCCCGGTGTGAACTCGACCGCTGCAACGGTATGAAGGAGTTGTGAGAATCATTGGGCTCGTTTTCTGATTGTGGCCCAAAGGAGTTGTGATACGAGGGCGAAGAGCTAAGTGAGACAGAACGCCTTGCAGGTTCCAGATATGTTCTCCAGTCTTCTTGAGGGCTGGAGCTAAAAGTTGCTGAAGGTGTTCGCCGGTGAGAATGCCCGGCTTCGTAATCATTTGGTGCAGTTATTGGTGCTTTGCCTCTTCCACCTCTTCCTCTGAAACGTGGCGGCATTTTCTTTGATCCTGTCAAAACAAAAGAAAAACAACAAAGACAAAAGCAATTAAGATTAGGATTAATCCTAAGTCCTTTGCCTAGACTCGGAAGTCAAGGAATGTGCAACTATGTCATTGAGATTAAACACAAAAGGCTAGTGTTTAATTCACTCAATGTTGGCTCTGATACCAACCTGTCACACACCGATATTTCCACGTATTACCGGTGGGGAGTATCGTGACGTAGTTGATATCATCATAGTCAATAATCACAGTTTAATGCACAGCGGAAGTCTAAAGTAATAATATTACAAACCGAGTTGAAAGTAACATAAAATATTACACAACGGATTGTAAGTGGATCCACAGGCGGATCTAAAATAAAAGAAATATTGTTCAACAGATTTAAGCATCAAAAACTTGCAAGACTCTTTATTTGATACTAGGAGTAGCCAGCCCATTACGCATAGTACCTGCACTTAACCTTTTGAAAAATACGTCAGTTTACACTGGTAAATACAATTAACTGACTCTTTTGAAAAGTGTTTATAAAATTGATTTAAAAATGCATAAGGCACAAAATTCTTTTATAACTTGGCACAATTATTTAAAATTAATCTTGTATACAGATTTATATGTTTGTCGTCCATTCAGGGCTCGGTTAGAAGATCCGAGACAAGATTAGTAGACAGATTAAAACGGGTTATGCAGGACATGGTTATTAACCCCCCATAGGCATTGCTTAAGTCGTGGCCATTTCAAATGAATGAGCCGAGGATATCCAGGACATGGTCATTAACCCCCCATAGGCATTGCATCAAACAAGACAGATTAAAACGGGTTATGCATCTTTTTAGTCACATTCCGATTGTACGATTTCATACCCGACCAAGCGGTATTATTATAATACCGTATCCCAAGCCCGTATAAGGGAAAATAACTTAAAAGTATTTACCTGAGCTAAAATATAATTTTAATCTCAGCCGTATATCAATCAGCAAGTACAAATAGCTGTTACTGGGCTCCTTAATCTGGAACGAAGGTTTTAATAACCTATTAGATTCCTAACGGGTCTTATTTAAGTTATAACTTAGACCTGTTAGTTTTCAAGAAAGGTATACGGTTCAAAACGCAAGATTAAGCGAAGACCGGATTAGAATGTGACTTAGACCCGACAAGTGTGAAGACTGGTATATAATGGGTAAACTAATCACATTCTGGATTTTGAAGTAAAAATGATAAGGTTTGACCCGATTCGGTCAATTCATGCAAACTAGTTACATAAACCGTTCCGAACGCGTATATGCAAAACGGGTAACCAAACGAGTCATGTACCAGTTCCACAAGTTAATATGCTTTAAATATGTTGTGATATCAGTAGGATACCTTCCATTATGTCCAAAATGAATTTAAAACCAATTTATGCCCCGTATGGGTATTTTGGTCATTTTAAAGTTCATAAAAGAGGTTAAATAGTAATCTTAGGTTCTAGTCTAAAACAATCAGTATAAATACTTATTTTAACAATTTATATCAGTAAGATATCTTACTTATGTGAATTTTATCATTTATGGCCAAACTATGCACCGTATGAGCATTTTGGTCATTTCACATAAGCTTTAAGGGTCAAATTTGGAAATCTGAGTTCAAGACTTATACTTACTGTTAAAGTATAAAAATTTTGATATAACAACAGTAGGTAACAAGTCTTAGGTGCTAAATATGGTTTTAAACCATACTATGCGCCTAATTCGCATAAAAGCCGGTATTTGACGATATTCGGGTTGTTTAAGGAAATCTGAGATTTTGATCAGCCTCTACTGTTTAAAATATTTTATTTAACATGTGAAATCAGTAGGAAAAGGTTTGGTATCAAAATGTTTTGTAAAACTCATTTTATCAAAGAAATGGGCAATTTCGTCAATACCGAATTTATACTGGAACTCTATAATAAAATCAGTGTAAAATTTAATAAAAATATCCAAAAATCCCTAAATATTATATTACATCATTGGGTAGAAAGTTTGGTGTTAAAATTTGCGTTTAAATATGATTTATACTAAAAACGTCATTTAATTAATAAGAAGGCTTTCATTTACGATATTGTGCATATCTTTCAATTAAACCATGAACTGATGTCAAATTTATAGGACATGTTTATAAATCAGTAATAAAGGTTTTTTTCCTCTCACATTTTCAAAAATCTCATTTTATTGATAAAAGGGCATAATGGTCCATTTTAAGCATTTAACGGAAACATGCATATGAATCAGATTTACGGAATCTTATAGTATAATCTCAGGGGGTTATACTAACATGTAAAGTGGTCCCAAAGGAACTCTAATGCATATCTAAACCAAGCTAAATCGGGTCAGAACTGAAAGTCAAAGCAAAAGTCTACTTTTGCGACTTTCGGTTGCAAACCGAGCCTAAACTCGGAATTGTCGGGTTGAACATGCTTAGACATGTTCTTATATTATTTACCAAGTTATTTAAGTGTTAAAACATGTTCCATAACCTCTGCATTATCAGTTATGTATTATTTTACAAAAACAGATTATGTTGACTTTTTTATTAACCAGTTTGACCCGACAATTGACCAAGTAAAAGTGATAATCAATAGGTTCCCTTTTAAGGGTTTATTATCTACATAATTACCAACTCATAGCCATTTTCAATTCGAATAATGGCTGGACCATTAGTGATTAATCACTAAGTCAAAGCTTAATTACAATAGCTTTGACTTTTGGTCATTAAGCTAATAAAACTTGAACTAGAGAGGCTTAGAATGCTTACAAGAACTCTTAGCACGAGATTAGAACAGAAGAAAAATTCCTAGAGCTCCAAGAAACTTCAGAGAGTGAGCTTTGAATGAAAATGAAAGTGTGCAAGTTCTAAATGACCAAAATGTGGGCTATTTATAGGAGATTTGAGGTTGCCAAGATCATTACACGTGTTTAGGGAGGCTCCCAGATGTTTACAAGTGTTGTGGTGGCAGAATAAACCATCAAACAAGCCCCTAGAATCGAAAGCTAGCATGCAAAGGCGATGGAACTGACTGAACTTGCAGCTGTCCTTTTCTTTCTGATACTTGCACTTCTACGCGGCCCGCGTAAGAATTGGTCTCGGCTTACGCGGCCTGCGACAATGGGAAGAATCGGTTAAAAGTTTGCCAGCTTTGCATTTTTGGTCCCTGGTCCATTTTAAGTTTATTTAACTTCCATTTATTGCACTTACGACCCCCATAGTTAACTTTTGAGGGTCTTAGGTCACATTTTAACTCCGTTAAGCTCCCGGTTAGTTGCAAGATCACCCGAAACGTCTTGTTTTCATCGAAACTTCACGAGATTACTATCCAATATTCTTGAAATCAAAATATACAATTATTACAATGCTTTTGGGATTGTTAAAAGGTCATTCAGAGGTAACATTTAACATGTTGACACTTTTAACCCCTATGCTTCGTAAAGTTTTAAATTTAAGCACAAACGGCTTTCAATGTCCGATAATTTTATTCATAAAAGAATACAAACATCTTATGAGGTCATTCAGAGGCACGGGTTTGGCATGATGACACGTTTGATCCTTTTACTTGCATATTTACATTGTTTGACAACTCTAGTCCCTCAAGGTCAATTCATTACACGTTTAAGTCCATGACACGTGTCTTTATTACATTGGTCGTGATTTTGCGAGGTGTTACAACCAATTATCTCGAAACAGCGATCAACAATATGACCTAACATATTGCAATTAGTACACTTTAAATTTGAGTTAGGTCCCCTAAAGTTGCTTCTTCTAGAGTCAAAATTCTGATTTGTCTGGTTTGACTTAGCTACAAAAGATACAGACTGACCCTTTGACCCACTACTAGAGAGTCTATGTGACTCTTCTCTCGAGATTAAAGCATAAGCAGCCTTGACAGAAGGAAATGGTTCTCTTGTCAAAAAATTTGTCCTCACAGGTTGATATACGTCATCTAAACCCATGAGGAATTGCATTAGCTTGATTAAAGTTGAAAAATCATTGTAGTCTTAGGCTGCTTGACAAGAACATGAAGGCAGATGCACCATTGCATCAAAGTGCTTCCACATAGTTGTCAACTTGTTATAATATTCAACCACAGAACTACCATTTTGTGAAATACAGTTAATTCGTTTATACAAGTCATAGACAACAGAACCATCTACCTTATCATATGTTTCTTTCAAGTCTGTCCAAACTTCTAAAGCAAGTTTGGAAAAAAACATGTCCTAAAAACAACTCTCCTGACACAAAATTTAACAACCAAGTTAAGACCACAAAGTTGCACCTATCCCATTGAGCTGCTAAAACATCATCATCATTAGGTTTTTCATACTTACCATTTATAAAACTAAATTTATTTTTAGCTTCTAGTGCAAGCTTCATTGCACTAGACCAAACAGAATAATTCTTAGTGCCTTTGAGTTTTATGCTAACTATAGTTAGGGCACTTGAGTCATTAGGATGAAGATAAAGAGGGTTTCCTATATCTAACTTGCTAATAAGAGTAACAGAGGTTCCTTCTCCATCACCCATGATGACAATCACACAAAGAGAACACGAACAACATATAACTGATCACAAGGTTATTGACAAATAACACAAATGTAGAAGACAAGCAGAGAATAACAATCTAGGGCGAAGCTGAGTCAGGGACCAGATTCCAGGTTCGTCACTCAATGGTGCCTCGACAAGCCTTTACTCAGGAGCCACACCTAAACCTATAAACCCAGCAAAAAAAACAACAAAACAGATGATAACAACAATAACCAGAACAGAACAGATACAATAACAAATAACAAGTAGACAATGCAACTCACAACAAATAAGTCTAGACAATGCAACAAATAACAAGTAGACTCGATCAAGTGCCGGTCCGACTAGCCCGGTAAACTGGGGATGCCTAGACACAGATACAATATGATGCAGAACAAAGAAAAATAAAGAACAAGAGATAGGACAGATCTTACAGTGGGTGCAAAAGCTCCAAGAAATATCAGACTAGTAGTTTTCAAGAACTACTAGACCTGATATAGAAGACAATAACCTCAGATAACACTACTGGTTAGTTTGCCCCGAACCTTCAAGAGTTCGAGAGACTAATGCAGAGTGCAAAAGCAAGAAGACACAAAGAAACCCTAAGTTAGGGTTTCAATTCAAGAAGCCAGATACACCTCCAACAGGAACAGATCTAAGCAGATCTGTGGTCACCAAGGATTTCCAAGCACAGAAACCCTAGAACAAAGAACAACAAGAGTATTCAACCAACAAACTTTAACACACAGCGAAAGACCAATTGATCATCAATATGAGCATGGTGGCTCTGATACCATGTTGAAATGATGGTATATTGATCAATCGAAACAACCAACACCAAAAATAAGAACAACAGAATGAAGATGTAGCGACAAAATCAGGCGACAAAACTTTTATTAGTTAACCAGCCCAGAAAAACTCCCAACCTCCCAAAGATCTTACAAAATGTAAGATCAAAAATCAACCAATACAAAATATGTAATCAACTGATAACAATCAGTTGATTATACAGAACAATACAACTTAAATGAACAATACAACCTGATTTATAAAGATCCACAGGATCCGCAATGCAGACGGAACAAACGATGATGCAAATCTTCAACAGGTCTTCATCATATCACGAACAGACTTGAATGAACATCAATTGGAACGAGAGTGAATGAAGCAGATCAATTCACAACAGGAACGAAGAAGTCTGAAGGTGTGCGAACAAGAATGAGAAAGTTCTGGAACCCTAGTAGCCAAGAGTGCTTATATATGCCCTGCACTTTTGATATTACACTTAACCCCACAACTATAAGGGATGATGATCGCAACCCTTCAAACATTGCACTTTGCACCCCCTTTGCTTCACCAAAACGTACAGCCAGTTACAACAACTTAACAGCTCATAACAACCAGGCCAACAGGCCCAACAGAACATAACCACTAAAACCATATGAATGATAAAGGCCCAGTTCACTATTTTAACATAAACCAAGAACCAACTCTCTGAATGCATTACAAAAATTGGGTTGAGTTATCTTACACAATTTCCTAAATTTAAAAAGGGTATAAAAACATAATGGATCACAGTATATGACACAATGTCAAGCAAAATATAGCATAATGTCGGACAATGTAACACAATACTGAGCAAAAAAGATGCAATAAATCACAAAAAAGACACATTGACGAAAATAAAATTAAAAAAAAAACACAGTGCCAAATTAAAAGACACAATGATTTGAAACAAAAATTCTAAAATCTATATGCTAAAAAATCTAAAAGTGAAAATCTAAAATCCAAGATCGTAGTGTTCGGCGAGACCCTTACAATGCCGCTAGAATAAGTTCAATCAGAGTCCCTTTGATACCCTTCCTACGATTTCTTAGTTTTAAAAGACTTTGTATTCGAGCCCAATCCTACAAAAATAATGATATTTTTCTCAACTTTCTATCTCTAAATGAGAGTTCATATATTTAGCTTAGATTACACTTGACACAGAATTTTCATTGTTCTAATCGGGGACCAAATGACTTTTTTCTGTTTCTTGTAATAAATACCTCAAAACGATCACGAGTACTAATTTGAGTTCAATTCATTGTTTTCTAGTAATCAACAAACATGTTCTGAGATTACTTTCTTTTTCTTCTTTATGTAATCATAGTATCAAATGATCTTGATTATCAAAACAAGAAGCTTAAAGCTGTTCAAAGCAGCTGATCGTCGTCAACTTACTCAAAAGCCAATTAACCTATATAGCTAGGGTAAGTAGAGTATCGTATCCATAAGGTGTATGTGGCCAGTTTTATATATTTTATTTGCTCACGAAAAAAAATTCAAAGATTTGATTAATGATGAACTAAACTAAAATTAACCTAATTTGCAATTACACTAAGCAAGACAAACGGACAACAAACGAAACACTAGACGAAAAACAAGCGATCAAATCTGTGTTCGGGTTTGATAGCACAATTAGTAACCTAAAATTCTGAACCAAAATGAAAACTTATATATACATAACTTCGATTAAACAAGAATAAGATGTATAATGAAGGACCTCCAATTGTATGTCTAAGCTTACAACGATAAACACCGCTACAATTAGAGACTGTACAAGATGATCTTAGTCAAGTTTCAATATATTGACATAACAATTTTTTCATATATCTAAACATTTAACGAATAAACATCGATAAACTAAAAATACATAAAGTAATTCTAGTTAATACACCTTTGAACAAACAAACACTTGAATAAAACAAATGAAAACATTAAATTCGCTAAAGGCCTTTAACAAACACAATGTAATCATGTTCAACATAGATTTAAAACGTTGATTGAACTATGTGGCACACAAACTTTACACCCAGTTCTGCTTTTGATACTGTTGGTTTCCTTGTAACAGAGACTGTGGACCTACTTAGTTGAGTTCAAAGGGTCATGCATAGTAACATTATAACCTCGCGATCTATGGATGTGGTTTTTAAAAAACTCAGTTTTGTTATTCAAAAAGGGTTAGCGGCACAGCTTGTGCCCGTTTACCTTCTATCTCGATATAATTTCAATTTAAGATTAAACGAGAATCCTAGATCTGTTGGAACGACTCTACGGCAAAAATTTGCAGATTAACCAATCTTAAAAACAGAAGAAGTAAATACGGTCACCATAGAGTTCATCTTCAATCCTTTCTATCTCGAGCTCTGGGTCTTTTATTAGTTCGTCCTGGTAAAACCCTCAAACAGTCAAACAGCGACTTTTTTTTCTGAAATGAAGACCCTCGGTAACACCACATATAGACTCCATATTTTCTTTTTAGTTATTAACTCTTGAAATTTCATTATGTTCTCTTTCTTTTTTGCGTTCCCGTAACAGTTCACCCAAAATAAAAGCCCATTTGATATTTATAATTTATAGTAATTGATATCTTAAGCCACATTGTATGTATATTTAGCCCACATCCCTTGATTTCTTAATTTTCTTTTTTCTTCACGTGGACTTGTATTAAGCACATTTGGGCCTGGGTTAATTTTACATAATGGCCTGATCTATTACAAAGTTGAATCAGCCCAAATAAATTTCTATTTCTATTGAATTAAATTAAAACCCCACTTACCCTCTTAACTTTATGTCTTTATCGAATTATTTTTTCTAAGTATAACTATAATGCATGGTTTAGCCAAATACTCGTTAACATCTACAAAATAAAAATGACATGAACTAATACGGTTTCATCAAAATAAAATATCAGCGTATCTAATATGCATCGATCAGCAACGACGCTATGTTTTTGTCAATGCTGTTTTGAAATAATAGGAACTTTAATTTTCTTCCGATATTTTTTTTTTAATCTTCAAAATGGATCTTCTGTTTATATTGAAATTTATCTCTCTACATTTTCTCTTTAAATTAGAGTTGTAAGTTTTTAGTTTACACAATAGATAGAACATATATTTATAAATCATGTTGAAACTTGTTATGCGTTAATTAGGTATTTGTTTTAAGTAATGTAAGCATTTAGTGACATCAGAACATCTAGAGAACATTCAAGATTCTAAAACTTACCTTTATAAACATAACCAGAGCTCTAATGGATAACATGCCCCCATGACAGCGTTCCAGTTGTATGGATGTGAGAATCTGTTGTAGATGTCTGAGAATCAAAGCTCGACAACACCCAATTAATATGAGACACGTGATTTACCTCCCTCATGTTGGTTGTTGGACCGGTCGGTGGAGGCGCCTGGTGTTGGCGTACACCATCTAATGGATAACCTAGAAAATAATTGTCTCGAAGGTATTCCCATTTGGAATATGAGTCACTATGTTGTGGTATGGTTAACCGTTTGTGGTATGGGAACTAATATAGGACTTGGACCGAATCTAATTTCCAACATGTAAAAGGTCTAAATTGAATTTCATTGGGCTGGTCTTTCTAAAGCCCATTTGTTAGGGCCAATGAGATAAGTTTAACACCTTTGCTTATGTTCCGGGTTTACCTAGTGCCTAAAATTACCATCTTTCCATTCTTTATTAAAAAAAAACTAGATTACAAACTCATACTCATTCTTTATTAATAAAAAACTAGATTACAAACTCATACTCATGTATTACACCGATTTAAAGATGGAATCTTTACAAGGAATGTCTGCATAAATTTACATAACTGGGTTTTTTTTGTACATACACAAATTAACCTAACTTAGGTATTCTTTTTTTTTCAGGGAAGCAATGAAAGTAGGCGATCATTTACTATCTGTACAACTTCGTTCGTAGCAAGTATGACTTTGTTATGAAAATATTCAGATTTTTTGAAATATTAAAGAATAATAGCGGTCATGTGGTATGTTGATAGAAAATGTAAACTGCTATGCTTTGGTAAAGTTAAAATTATTATTAGCGGTGATGTTTATAGATTGACATTTAGATGAATATGGATAGCTTGTGATTAGCTATTTTTTAAAATATTGAAATCCTGATACGGATTTCAAAATTTATCAGGATTTCAATATTTTAAAAAATAGCTAATCACAAGCTATCCATATTCATCTAAATGTCAATCTAAAGGTGGAGATGTTCTCCGATTGATCGGATCCCTGAATGAACAAAACTTGGGACATGAGAACCTAATTATCCTTACATCATTTAATTATTAAAGTTGTTGAATTTAATTTAAATTTAAACTATTTATCATCTAGAGTATTTAAAATTGCTTATTACATTTAATATATCATTTAACTCATATACAATTATATTTAAAAATAAATCCCGAAATTAGAGTTCGAAATACAAAGGTGGAGATGTTCTCTGATTGATTGGACCCGTGAATGAACAAAATTGGGGACATAAGAACTTAATTAATATTACTTTATTTTAAGTTTGAAGTTGTTGAATTTAATTTAAAATATAAATTGTTTATCATCTAGAGTATTTAAAATTACTTATTACATTAAATGGGTGAGAGTTGACTGCAAAGTCTATTTTTCCTACAAAGTGTGAAAAGTCATAAAACATCATAATGTCAACCATAAAACACTCAAAACCCACAAATAACAAAGTGAATATTACTGAAACGTCATATTTGTGGGTTTTGTGTTGTGTTTTCGATGATAAGACTTTGACTTTGAAATGACTAATATTACTGTGTTTTATGTTGATTATCATATTGTTTTTATATTTCATAGTTCTATGATATTGTGTTTGAAGTCTTTATGGACTGTTAGGGTTTTGCTATTGTGTTTTAGTGATCTTCACTCTGCTATTTGTGGATTTTGAGTGTGTTTTATGACTAAATTGTGATGCTTTATGACATTGTACACTTTTTAGGAAAAATATACTTTGTAGCCAAACCCACCCTACATACAATATATCATTTAATTCATATACAATTATTATTTTTAAACGGTATTTATTTAATTAAAATAATTAAAGCATCTGTAGATAATTTATTTAATTACCATATTTAATTCATTAAGTAAAGTATCATACAACATCTCAAGTAAAACAAAAGATATAACATATTATTCAAATTGCTTATATGGTTATCTTTTGTGATGATAAATATCTATTATATTTAATATTTACCATAATATTTAAACATAATGTTTACATTAATATTTACCATAATCATAATCTTTTTCTATTATCTTAAATTGACACTTTATACACTTGGCTAAATTCTTTTGTTTATTAATACATAGTTATAAGTTTTTGAAATATGTAAGCAATTGTGATTTTAAATTAAAAAAAATGTGTTTGATTTATTCTAAAAATAAAATTAGTATTGTAGTAAAGATATAATAATTTATGAATGTTGTAATATCAACAAAGTAAAACATAAATAAATAATTCATAGGTTATCAACTAAAAGGGTTTATGATTATACATAACATATGATACGGTTGGCTAAAAATAAAAATATGGTAATTGGATAATTGGTTAAATAATAAACAAATGTTTTTAATATAATATAACAATGATAATATTAGATATTAATATAATATGTTAATACTATTATTATTATTAATAAATTAATATAATTCACAACACATTTCAAAAAAAGAAAAGAAATGCATTAAATTATTAATTATAAGTTAGATACCCATTAAAATTATAGTAGAACGAAGTATTATATTAATTATATTTGACTAATATATTATACATATTAAAAGAAACTTACGATGAACAGTAAGTTTTCTTTTGTTTTTTTTTTTTTCATTTTTTTATTGTCTAATGAATTTGATAAAGTACAATAATATTGGCATTATCTATGTAATGTTTTTAGATGTTAAAACAATTGTCAATGGTTTTTTTAAACAACTGTTAATTGTTATGGTAGAAAACATCAAGAAAAGTATTTTAATATATAATAATAATATATAATAATATAATATATAATAATAATATTAAAAGAAACTTATGATAAACAGTAAGTTTTCTTTTGTTTTATTTTTCTTTTTTTATTGTCTAATGAATTTGATAAAGTACAATGAGGATGACTGCATGATATTGGCATTATCTATGTAATGTTTTTAGATGTTAAACAATTGTCAATGGTTTTTTTAAACAATTGTTAATTGTTATGGTAGAAAACATGAAGAAGAGTATTTTAATATGTGTATATATTAGGACTTTAATATTGGGTTTCCTTTTTTTGGTTGCTACATTAAATGCCAGTATCATATAACGCTAAAGCGTGTGGAGGTCATGGTTGGGACATGATTCGTCATGTAAGAACATGAATGGAAGGCTATAACTAGGGATGGCAAAAAAGCCCAAGCCCGATGGGTATACCCGAAACCCGAAACATACGGGCCAGGTATACCCGAAACCCAATGGATATGGGCCGGGTACGGGCTTAAAAATAGAAAAAATTCGGGTATGGGTACGGGTATGGAATTTAGTGATACACGCCCGATACCCGGCCCATTTACCCGAATAATACCCGAAAGTATCATATTATAGATTTCCATATATATAAACTTAGTACATGTACTTATTACCTTCTCTATAGTCATATGTGGATATGTATTTGGCAAGTGTTTAGTGAACATATAACTTATTTTTGAGCATGTATATTGGATATGGAAGCTATCACCCTTTATTATGTGGAGTTTTTATGCAATTAGGTGGTCCTAATACATTTACATAATTAAGTAATCATTTTAATTTAGTTTAGTGTATGTGGTCTGAATATGATATGTAAGTTATTAATCATATTTTCATTTGTTATAGTCATTAAAATAGTAAATTGTATAAACATCAAGGTAAAAATTGCACATTTGTCCTAACGGGTATTTTTAAGAAATTAATGTGTATATTCAATACCCGCGGGTATACCCGATACTCGACAGGTAATTATCCGACGAGTAACGGGCCGGGTATGGGACAAAAAATTACAACCGGGTACGGGCCTGGGATTACCAATACCCGCCCAAGCCCGGCCCATTGCCATTCCTCACCACCCCCTCCTTAATCTACCATGGTTTTCATGGATTAAACCATGGCAACCATGGTCCTGCTTTTCATTATTCAAGTAATCATTTCCTTTTTTCTTTAGATAAAGATAAATTAAAATAAATAAGGGGATAGTGTTTTATATTTTTTAAATAATTTACTTTTTTCAAAGTATATTATATATTCTTTTATTTTTTTTAAAACTTTTAATTATAAATAGTAACTAATAATTCTTAAGTGTTTGTTTTTCTGTTATTAACATTTTATTTATCAGTTAATTTGTTTTTTAGTAATTAACTTGCCTTTGTACTTTTTTTTAAAAATTTCTACATTTGCATCTATGTTTATTTGACTGCACGTTGTGACAATACGTTACCACAGGCATTGGATTGGTATCAGTTCAGTTCCTTATAGTACCCGTTTGATACATGCACTCAATATCATCGACCAATAAAGATAAAAACGAACACCGGTACAAACACCGAGATTGTTCGAACGATATCGACCTGTTCGTATTGTCACGGTACTGGTACTGATATTCATTTATTGTTTCAGACAAACTTGTATAAATGAAAAAAAAATTAACCAGAAACCATAAAATGAATACATCTATCGGTACTAATGATGTTTCGTACAGTACGGTAGCGATACAATATCAATTTATCGAAAGAAAAATAAAACAATCAAAATAAATACCGATAGCGAACCGATTTAGTTCGTTCGGTTTCGGTTAACTACGATAGCGGCATGGTATACGTTATCAAACAAGAAGCCATAAAAATGAATACACACATGTACCAATGTTGTTCGATTCGGTACAGTATGGTAGCGATGCCGTGTTAGATTATCAAAAACAAAAACAATAAAATAAATATGGTATTATACAAATGTTGTTCAATTTGTTTCGGTTCGTTTTGGAACGATACCGACACAATATTCGTTTCAATAAAGTTTATATCACAATGTTGACAAAAATAAACATAGAACGCAAACCAACCGAACCGATATCAACTGAAAAACATTGGTAACATTATCGATATTCGTTTTTATTCTTTTGGATTGATATTGGGTTTTTTCTTTCGATTAATATAGTGAGTGTCGGTACTGTAAGGAAACAAACAGATACCGACTGAATTCCCGCCGCGAAGCGCGGGGGAATTTCACTAGTTATTATTAAACTAAAGGAGAGAATGTCACGTGACATTCTTTGGAATCCCTTTTTAGAATTAGATTTGCGTAGATCCCATCTTTTTTTCCCAAAAATAAATAAAACCTAGAACATATATATGACCGGATAACTAATACCAACACGTGTGGCAATAAAACCATAACTACATAACCATACAACTTGTAATATGAGGTCTTATGGTGTACCTTAACATCTAGGTCATACAATCAAGTATTGTATGGAGTATGCGATTTACACCTGAACATAGCCGCCAACCATCGTAGACGGGTGGAACTAGGGAGAGGGACACCCACCCTATTTTTTGATTCTCCTACACATAATCAATCATAAATTTGAAATCTCCGGCAAGGGCGGCTCGACGAAGAAGATTAACGTTGCTTAGAGGGCAAGGTTTAATCGGCTCACACACTATCGTGAATCTTGATATAACATCTCTTTCTAATCGATTTTTCTGCTTCATCCATTCGCTGTCTTTTCGGATTCCTTTTCTTCTCTTTTTTTTTTCCGGTAAGTTCTATCCGGTCCTTGATTGCTTAGTAGGTCCGTTATCGATCGCGGCTATCTTTATAGTTGAGCTAGATTGGTACGAATCCTATTAACCTTTTAAAGCGCCGCGATGACGAACACCGGATTCGGAAACTCTCACAATGGTGGTTACTACGATCACCGGAATCAGGAAGAATACTGGAGGCATGAAGGTGAAGATAACTAGCACATTGCAAAGTACAAAGGCAGAAGACTTATTAAAGACGACGTCGGTAAACCTCCGGCGGGCCTTCTGAGGAATAGCAAGGAAACCACTTTCTTCATTGGCAATCTACCAGATGATTGTTCCAGTTTTCTCCTTTGGGATGTATTCGCTGATTTCGGTTCCATGTCCGATGCTTATGTCCCAAGGAAAAAGGATAAGTTTGGCAACACTTTTGGTTTCATCCGGTTCACAGGGGTAAGGGACGCTATTTCATTTCAGAATGAGCTGGGTACGATGAAAATCGACAGACGCAAGATCTCCGTGAAGTTGGCAAAATTCGAAAAGGTGTCAAAAAATGGAAGACCTATATCCAGTAAAGGTAAGCGGCAACAGACTCGGGGGCATGTAAATAATTTCGATAGAAATGAGCTTAAAATGGTGCTAGGAAAGACTACAATATTGGAACATCCATCCACAAGGTGCCTGTTACAGATGCCGATACCGGTAAACAGCCACACACTGTCATTACGTTGATGGACGCGGTAGCTCAGGATATTTCTCCAGAACTTCACTTCCAAGAAAGCGAAGCTTCAAGAAACTAGAGATCCAAATCACTCATTGGCCATATTAGAAATCCGTATGATCTGAAACATTTAGGGGCACAACTTGAATAATCCGATTTGATTGGTTTCTCACTGCAATATCTCGGTGGTTTAAGAGTTCTACTGAACTTCCCTAGTTCAGACCTGGCTCTTGAATTTCTCAACGGTAAAGATGGTTTGTGGTCTATATGGTTCTCGTCTCTTAAGCAATGGGCATGTCAACATCTACCATTTGAAATGTTAGCTTGGATTTCCATAAGAGGTGTTCCCCTATAGCTTCGGGATTCGACGGTATTTAATCAGATCGGAGGGCTAAAAGGTAGAGTCATATCACCCTCAACGGCTTCTTCTGACGATTTTGATTTATCAGTTGGTAATCTATGCATACTTACTAAGGATGTCGGAAGAGTAAATAGTAAATTCACATTCAAATGGGATGATAACCACTACTCAGTTTGGATTTCTGAAGAAAAAGAATACATCGTGCCGGATTTCACCGTTAAATATCTGGAAGGGTCATCGGAAATAATTCCGGCGAAAGAAACTGAAGGGTCTAAGTCCAAATCAAAAGGGAGGGAAGATGTAGAGTTTTCCTCATGCATGCAAAAAAATGGGGAGGCAATTATGGTAGATCCTGACAAGTCGGTGGCTTCACAATCCCCAAGCAACCCTCTCTCCAATTATGACTGTTACAAAAAAGAGGTTCCACCAAATTGTGTTGACAATTCGTCCCTGGGCCCGTACGACACGCCCCCACCTCCACCCCGTTTCAGGCCTGCCAGCTTATGGGCCACAAATTCTGTTATGGGCCTCAATGAATTGTTCTACGAGGATGGCTGCATTTTAGAGACCCCACCTTCCAAGCCCAACTCTCCCATACCCGTTTCATCTCACACTGCCAATCAGGTTTCACCCGATCCGTTTAATATTATGGATCGTCTTAACTCAGAGAAACAGGCTGACCACCCTATTGATCTTAATAGCCCCCATCTTCCCCAAATCACATCCCTCCTCAGGTCTCTCCAACGGCTGGCAAGAAAGGACATCCTCGCAAACAGAATTTTTTTTTCCATCGGTCAAGATGAAAGATGCATTATGGGTTCCTAGAATGGCAGATCGATCCAAACAGAAAGGGAAACCAGGGTGTTGAGTTGATGATTGCTCGAATGACCATTCTTCTCACACAGTAAACTCGGGGTCATCGCTTAATTCGGAAAGCACGGATTTAGAAACGAGACGAACTAAAGAGATCGGCGAACGGTTGGGTTTTAATATGTCGGGAACAGATGACAAATTGAAGCATCATGTTGTCTGCAATCAGGTGTCAAGTGGTCATCAATGAATTACTTATCCGCAAACATAAGGGGGGCAGGTGATCCGATGAAATCGGAACACATTAGAGAACTAAGAAGAACAAACAATATTGGCTTCATCACACTACAGGAGACACAATTCTCAGACTCGACAAACCTCCAGGTAAATTCTTTTTGGGGAAATTCTCCTTTTGATTCAGATTTTGTGGATGCAGCAGGTAGATCTGGGGCCTCTTAAATATTTGGGATCCGGATGTTTTTATTTGTAAAGGGTCGATATCCAATAGGTTTTTTCTGGCTACCTTAGGGGAATTGAAAAATGGGGACGGTGAAATTAATATTGTAAACGCTTATGCTCCACAAGACGTTACTCTGAAAAGGAACCTCTGGTCAACCCTCAGTGATATCATGTCATCATCTAGCGGCATGTGGATCTTTCTGGGTGACTTCAATTGTGTTCGGGAACCATTAGAAAGGAAGAATTCGAGATTTAATCCTCAAGCGGCTGAAGACTTCAATCATTTCATCCGCACCACCGCTTTATGTGAATATGCCATGATCAGCTGTTCGTTCACCTACAGATTGGACGACGGCAAGCGACTTAACAAAATCGATAGAGTTCTTGTTTGTCAATCCTTCCTCGCCAAATGGCCATCAGCGATTCTTACTGGCCTACCTAGGTTCCGTTTTGATCATAGACCATTGTTGTTAACATGTTCAAAGGAAAATTTTGGTCCTCCTCCCTTCCGTTTTTTCAACTCATAGCTGAAAGAAGAGGGGATATTGTGAAAAAAGCTCATGCCAGCATCGTCCCATTCAATCTACCGGATAAACTGCTGGCTGCAAGACTAAAAGCCATAAAATTGGCTTTAAAACAATGGAGTATGGGGGTTAAAGCTAAGAATTGCGAGGCTTATTCGAAGTTGTCAAAAAAAAGTGGAAGCACTGAACCTAAAAGCTGAATCCAGCGAGTTAAATGAGACCGAGGTGGAAAATAGGGAGTTGTGGGTAGAACGATTAAAAGAAATTGAAGACGCCCGTCATGAGGATCTAAGGCAACGTGCGAAGGTTAAATGGTTGGTGGACGGAGACGAAAATTCCTCATTTTTTCATGGTGTCATCAAAGGTCACCAAAAACACAATCGAATCAATGGACTTATCTTCAATGGGATTTGGGTTTCGCAACCTGTTGATCTTAAAGCTAATATAAAAGAATATTTTGCCGACTTGTTTAGGGAAGAGGATCTAAATAGACCGACTTTCTCGAATAGTGGCTTTAAGGTCTTATAACCGCCTCAAACATCGTCTCTGGTAAAGCGGTTCTCTATTGAAGAAATAAAAAATGCCGTCTGGGAATGCGGCGGAGACAAAACACCGGGACCCGATGGCTTTACCTTTGGTTTCATAAAACACTTTTGGGAGATTCTTGAGACCGACTTCGTCGTCCTACTGGATTACTTTTACGTGCATGGCTCGCTTAGTCGAGGATGCAACTCCACCTTTATAACCCTCATGCCAAAAGTGGATAACCCTCAACTGATTAACGAATTCCGTCCCATCAGTCTTATAGGGTGTATCTCGACAGTTGTTTCAAAAATTCTTGCCAATAGACTCAAAAAAGTGATCTGCGATTTGGTAAGCGATTCCCAAATGGCATACATTGAAGGGAGGAGTATCTTAGAAGGGCAACTGGTTATAAATGAACTGGTATCTTGGGGGAAGAAATATAAGAAAAAAATGTTGCTCTTTAAAGTGGACTTCAAAAAAGCTTTCGACTCTCTTAGCTGGGATTTCCTTGATTCAGTCATGCAACAAATGGGCTTCCCCGTATTATGGCGTAAATGGGTTTCAGGCATATTATCCTCAACTAGAACGTCCATTCTAGTCAACGGATCTCCTACTTGCGAATTCGAGGTTCAAAAGGGGGTACGCCACGGTGATCCGCTTTCTCTGTTACTATTCATCCTTGCCATGGAGGCATTACATGTAGCCTCGGTAAATGCCAATATGGAAGGAATTTTTAACGGTGTAAAAACTCCAAATGACGGTCCAACGGTGTCACATCTTTTGTACGCCGATGATGTGCTTTTTATCGGTGATTGGTCCTTATCAAATTTTAATAATCTTGCTAGACTATTAAGATGCTTCCATCTCGCCTTTGGTCTTAAAGTTAACTTCAGCAAAAGCCTCCTTTATGGGGTGGTAGTATCTAGCATGGAGTTAAACAACATGGCATCGATTCTTAATTGCAAATCGGGATCTTTTCCCTTCAATTACCTTGGTCTCCCGGTTGGGGCAAACATGGGTCTCGCAAGGAATTGGAAGCCGATAATTGAAATGTTCGAAAACAAACTCTCATTATGGAAGGTTAGGACGTTATCTTTCGGCGGCCGAGTAACTCTCATCGAAGCGGTCCTAGGTAATCTCCCAACATACTACTTCTCGCTATTTTGTGCACCACTATCTGTAACCAAGTACTTGGAAAAAATACGTCACAAATTCCTTTGGGGTGGGTGCCTAGAGAAAAACAAAATCAGTTGGGTGCCATGGTTCAAGGTTGTTGTGGCTAAGGATGAGGGGGGCCTGGGTATCGGAAGTCTCGCCTCCACAAACAAGGCCTTGATGGTCAAATGGTGTCTTAGGTACAAGAACGAGAATTTATCACTTTGGGCCAGAGTGATCACGACACTTCATGGCAGGGTCAGGTGTCATGCCACTATTCCGGTCAAAAGGTCGATTGCCGGGGTTTGGAAGTCCATTGTCAATTTGGGTAGGGTAACACAACAACCGACAGTAGACGTGAAAGCAAGGATGGTGCCAAGCCTAGGGGTAGGGGATAAAACGCTCTTCTGGCTTGATACTTGGGTGCGAAACAGGCCCCTCCGAGACGAATTCCCGTGTCTATTCGCCTTGGAATCCGACAAAAGATGTTATGTCAAGCAGCGATACAAACATAATCTTGATTCTGTGGAATGGTACTAGGGTAGCTCGACACCGTTGTCTCTACCAGAGCACATGGTTAACTGATCGTACTGTTCCAGGTTGCTTAGCTCTGCTGGGCTTGGGTCTGGCCCTGATTGTTGGTTGTGGAAAACGGGCTCCAGCAGTGACGATTACACTGTCCGATGTTTAAGAGCTGAACTCGACCATATAAACGTCATTCCAGAAACAAAACTACTTTCTTGGCTTCATTTGATTCCTAAGAAGGTTAATTGTTTCCTTTGGCGGGTTGTTTTGGATCGTATCCCAACTAGAGACGCATTGGTGGCTCGTGGAATATCACTTCCACATCATGGCTACGCAATTTGTAATGAAGATTATGAGAGCTCGAACCATCTTCTCATCTCTTGTGATTTCGCTCAAAGTGTTTGGACCGTAATTCTACAGTGGCTTAAGATTCCATTCCCTCGTTATTTTATCAGCATTGTACAGTTGCTGGAACTTGTTTCAGCCGAGAAGGTCCATAAGGGTACAAAAAAGGCGGTTGGAATGGTTATCGCTGCAACATGCTGGAATATTTGGAAGGCGAGAAACGATTGGATTTTCAAGCTTCGGCAACCGCAGCTGCCAAAACTGATAGGGGACATAAAGGCCGACTCATATTACTGGGCGAAATCTCGAGCAGGTTACACGGATCTCAGCTGAGAAAAATGGCGAGGCTTCAAATTTTCCGATGTAATTTTGTTTGGCTGGATCTTTTTTCTGTATAATTTACTGCTCTTTGTTTCTGTACTGTACTGCACAAAGCATCTTGCTTGTGCTTTTTTATAAAATCCGCCTTTCTCAAAAAAAAAATCTAGGTCATTAAAGGTGGCATGACATGTTAACCGACATTGCACATTACTCCCTCCTTGTGTTAATCTAAAACGCTACACAAAGTCAGAATTTGATTCTCACGGTTAAAACCCACTAATCTTATTATCAAGGAAACTCTCTCAAAACCTTGAATTACAATTTTCCATACCAATTTGGTTGGTATATATAGCTAGCCTAGACGCGTTAGACTAAAACTAGGAAACCAATTAATTAATTTACATAATAATTATCTAACACACTTTCTAACCAAACACGTATAGGAATCTAGATAATTATCTACCAATTAATTAACTTGTTGACCAAGTTAATATCTTCAGATGTTCCTTCACGCACAAGGCCACGGTACGACTCTGTAATTCCCAACAACATATTAGATTATGGAGTATGGGGCTTGGGTTGGGGGAAAACGCCCAAGCCACCACCCCGGGTGGGCTTGGGTTTGGGGCGTGGCCCTTGGGGCTTGGGTTTCAAACCGGGCGTGGGGCGATCTTGACATCCTAGCTGGCTGCCTCCCATTCACTGACCCCGCCATGTCATAGCGGCCATTTGAAAGTTTGAATTTTAAATTCAAACCGTTTGGCTACCCCAATCCGCCACCCGGGTCTCCCAACAACCCCTATAAATGTAACCCCCAACCCCACCTGTTCCCCCATCCCAGGAACCCGCTACCTCACCGGCTACCCACTTCATTCCACGAACCCGCTACCCCACGGGCTAACCACTTCATTCCACGAACCCGCTACCCCACCGAAGAACATGGCTTCTTGGACTCACGAGGAAGAATTGGCTCTCGTCACAAGCGTCGTTGACGCAATGAAGGGGCGGCCACCGGGCCAAACAAAATATTGGCCGAAATCATTCGCAACCTACCGAAATAACGTCGGTAACGACTGCCACAACCTCAAAGCGTGAAAACACAAATGGTGCGAGCTACAACCCAAGCTCGATCGTTTCAAGGCTTACTACGAAGCCGTTCCGAGCGGCGAGTTAAGCCACGAGGACCGGGTGGCGGTGGCAAACATAGAGTTTCGAGGCAAGGAGCGAAAGGCGTTCGACAAGATCGCCCTTTTTGAAATTTATCTAACGCTCTAGGTTTGTTATTTTGTAATTTTTAGAAATTATGTAATTTTTAGGAGTATGTAATTTTTAAAATTTTAATGAAGTTATAGGTTTTTTTTATAAATTTTGTGTGAATTTTATAAATTTTTTTTAACTTTTGTTTTAATAATCTGCCACACGGTGCACCCAACCCACGCCCCGCCATACCCCGCGGACACGTCACTAGGCGGTGGGGGGCTCCCATTCCACGTGTCAACAAATGCCACAACCCAAGCCCCACCATACCCCCACGGTCTTAATAGAGACTATTTTTTTATTTGATACACCAAAAACCATTTAAAAATAGGCTAGGTGGAACTAACAGAATTAAAGCATTTTCTTTGGGTGAGGTGGAGTGAAATGAGAAAAAGTGAGTGATATTGCACTTAGTTGGAGTTGAGGAGGGTTTAACTATTCCAAAACACAAGGCCTCGTTAGGGATGAGCAAATGGTACCGGTACCGACTTTACCGAACTGACTGCATTTTCGGTACCGACTCTTGACATTTTTGGTACCGGTCAGGTACGGTACCCGTATTTACCGGTTTTTACAATAAACTACCGGTACCGTACCGGTACCGAACCAGATATATTTGGTACCGGTACCGGTATCCACTTTTAAGGATTTTCGATACCGATACTTTCGGTACCGGTTTGATAACGAACGGGTACCATGCTCATCCCTAGACCTCATAGCAAGTGGTTTAATGACTACACCTCGTCGCTGCCATATCTTTGGCTTTATTAATTTTTAACAAATGATTAGGTCCTTTAATTGGTTTTCAGATAATCTTCTTAAAATGTGATTCCAGTGGCGGACCTACTCACATTCGTGGGCGGGCGGCCGCACCCCTTATAAAAAAGAATTAGTGTATACTTTGGGCAAAAAACTCGGTCGCACCCCTTAAAAATATTGTTAAACGCCTCATCCGTACACCTAAAAAATAATTTCTGAGACCGCCACTGTCTGATTGCCTTTTGGTTAAATTGTTATGTGCACATGTTTTATGCAATTGTAGTTTACTCATAATTGATCCACCTAATAATTAAACAATCTACAATGAGAGTTTTGAATTAATCCACCCCCACTTATAATGCATGCTTATAAGTGATTGATGCAGGAAATTTTTTCATGAGGTGTGAAATATTTTTAAAAATTTTAGACCTTTATGTATATAAAAAATTCGGTTCATATCAGGTCCTATCGGGTCGGGATATGCAAAACAAAATAATATCAAGCTAAAATTTAGTTAATTATAAAAAACATGTCAAACGTCACTATAAACATATTTAAAATGTTGCTCTACGGGTTTTTATTTTTTAAAATCTATCTTCATCTAGTGCTACTTTTCTAAGCAAATATTTCTCTATATAACATATACAACTAATTTGCAACACTAAACACCTAAACAATCATCACCAAATTTCATAATTTTCAACTTTAAAATCAAGCCCTAGTTTTAATCACTACTAGAAAATACACATTTTTGACGCACATTGTGCGTCATAGAACGGTAATTGTGACACGCAAAAGCGTGTCGTTGATTGAGGAGTCATAAAATTAACATGACATGCATTTGTGTGTCATGTTTTTATAACACATATTTAATGACACACATTCATGACACCTTTTAATGACACACATTCATAACACTTATTTTATGACACTTTTTAATGACACACATTCATGCCCCTGGACACCTCAGCAGAGAACACGAACCCAAACACCGAGACAAGGGCGTCAAAACACGGCACCATGGAAGCTTTTGCCAAACCCTTAATGGGCGTTAAAGAATGCAGTGAGAGGTAAGAGAGAAATTGAAACAATGCTTTCTAGCCAACCACGTGATGCCACATCACCCACCTTCTTAGTTAAACCATTATACCCCTGTGAAGATGTAGTTTAGTTAAAGCCCAACTTCATGTATACATGAGTACATGACAATGACATGGGAATAACTTTTGCATTTTTTTAGTTAACTCATTACACTTATCCTTATAGTTATGTTTTATACACATATTCGGAATCCATAGATAATGTTTATTGGAAATTATGGTGGTCAACGAAGCTTGTAGATGTTTAGAGGGGATGGGGCGTTCATTTCCCAACCCGTTTCCTACCATACCATAAATCAATAATATTGTCACATCTCATTTTATTCCCGAACTTGTTCAAAGGGGCGTGCGGGGTGTTCTAAACCCCCATGCTTCTTAAAACAGCATCTTTTCCTTTCTTTCCACTCAATCCTCAACCCTCATCCCCATCTAGCGTTTCTGAACCCGTGGATCCCTCATCTCACGTGAAAAAGTAGATTGTGGTGGTGTTCTAGTTGAACCCGATCTTATGTCTTGTGAACGCCCAAGATGGCCTTACTGGGTATGGTTAGGATAGGATGCAAGGAGAGTAAAACTAACTTTTATACTAGAACTTTACGCAAAATATACGCCAATATGTAACGCCTTCGATATTGTATTATTTAATAATATAAATTATCTATGTTTTTTTAGTGGGTAAGGGCCTACTAGGTATGTACAGAAACTAAAAAGTGCCTGAACGCTAGGATAGAGGAGTGGAGATTAGCTTTAGAGGGCAAGGGCCTAAGTATTAGTCGATCTAAGACTGAGTATCTACACTGTGATTTCAGTGGTGTAGCCGATGACGATGACACCCAAATCACCATCAAGGATCAATTGGTCCCGCAGGTTACTAAATTTAAATATTTGGGGTCGTTTGTACAAAGGCATTGTGACATAGATAGTGATGTAACCTATCGCATACAGGTTGGCTGGTGTAGATGGAGGGCAGCCAGTGGAGTATTGTGCGATAGGAGGTTCTCTACTAAACTAGAGGGAAAATTTTACAGGGTAGCAGTTAGACCAGCTATGCTGTATGGAACCGACTGTTGGGCTATCAAGAAGACACAAGCGCGCAAGATGGAGGTAGCAGAGATGAGGATGCTGAGGTGGATGTGTGGACACACGAGGTTGGATCGGATAAGAAATGAGGTTTTTAGGGAGAGATTAGGAGTGGCTAGTATAGCGGATAAGATTAAGGAGGGGAGATTAAGATGGTTTGGGCATCTGAAGCGGAGACAAACGACAGCACCAGTTAGAGTAGTGGAAACTCTTACTGTGGAGGGGAAGAGAGGAAGAGGCAGACCCAAACTGACATGGGAAGAGCTATTTAAGCATGATTTACTAGAGTTGCATCTTTCTGAGGACATGGTCCAAGATAGGACCTCGTGGAGGTGTATGATTAAGGTTAAGGACTTCTAGAGGATACTGTAGTAATGTTATAGGTGTATTTTAGGGAAGTATGTTTTCTTATTCTTTTAAGTGACTTTACCGACGATTGACTTTTTGTGTATAAGCCCGAATGATGTTGTATGTTATTATACATGATTTAGATTATACTCTGTCACTCTGATCACTTTCTTCGTATCGGTGACTTCTTTTTTCTATAGTTTATTTTTCTATTTTTCTATATTCTTGGACTTGATGTGTTGGTTTGCTGTTCGTTTTGGAGCCGAGGGTCTCTTCTGGAAGCAGCCTCTCTATCCATAGGGATAGAGCCAATATCTGTCTCCATCTCACCATCCCCAGACCCTATGAGTAGCTTTGCTATTTGTGAGATTTACTGGGTATGGTTGTTGTTGGTTGTTGTTATTTATGTTTTTTTTTGGGTTAATAGATTTAAACACCCCCAACTATTGTCATTTGGCCATTTGGCCGCTGACACTCTCAACTTTGACTTTGGCTTATACCACTCTCAACTTAACACTTGGGTTGCTGTGTCACCTCGCCGTTAAATAAACACTAACTGGGTTAGTTCTTTTTGCTGACGTGGCCATTTTGTCCAACGTGGCATGGTGACATAGCCTGTTTTTATCCAACGTGACCATTTTTGCTGACGTCGCCATTTTGTGGCCAATGGTAGTTGAACAAGACTGAATCCGACCTATGTGAAACCTGAATCAAACTGAACCAAGCTTCGTTCCAAAACTGAGCCACCCCTCACCACTGTTGCCGCTGTTTTTCGACGGCCGGAGTTTGTCTCCGCCGTCCGTATCCACCACCACCTGGCCCACCGTCACGGCCCAACCCTCCCAAAACCAAACCAATCACCGGCGGCGGATTTCAACATCTAATGATCAATCTCTAAACACATTTCCATATGAACAACAAAACCGATACAACTCATAATCTCAAAACATATCATTCAACGAAATCGAACAAAAATTACAAAATCAAACTACTAAAACTCGTTAGCTGATTGCGGAATCAAATGAAAACCTTCAGTTGATCCAGATTCATCCTTCTCAGCACATAACAACACGTTATCCTTCCGTACATCTTCAACAGCGATTTCACACTACAAGTCCTCTGTTTCCTAACCGCAACCGATCGAGTGAGAAAATGCTTATCAACGGCGGATTTCACCGGCGATTTGGCGGTGAAAATAGGTTTGTGGTAGTGTGTGAGAGAGAAAGTGCAGAAGTGTGGAAGGTGAAACGGCGGATTTCACCGGCGACGGCACCACTGTTCCCATCCTCAACATCACACCACCCCCTGCGACGGCACCACTGTTCCCCTCATCAACATCACCTGATCATCATCATAACCCCGTTTTCCCCCAAAATCAAAACCCATCGTGGTTTTTTTTTTCGATATCATCTCGAATAGGCTTCTAGATCCAGATTAAGCAGTGGTTTGTGGTATGGGGTAGGTGGTCGCAGTGGGTGGTGGCCAATGATTCTTGAACAGGGGGTTATGGTGGTAGGGTGGATGGCAGCGTAGGGTTATGGTGGGGTGGAAGGCAGGACGGTGGTGTGGGTGGATGGTGGTGGTGTTAAGTGTGAGAGAGAGATAGGGGGAATATAAACTGATTGTTATATAATAGAAGTTTTCATCAGCATGGCACCTCATTAAAAACACGCCACATCATCTAAAATCAGCCACGTAGGACAATAAAACTAACCAAGTTAGTGTTTGGTTAACGACGGGGTGACACAACAACCCACGTGTTAAGTTGGGAGTGGTGTGAGGCAAAGTTAAGGTTGAGAGTGCCAGCGGCGATATGGCAATAGTTAGGAGTGTTTAAAACCATTACCCTTTTTTTTCTTTTAATTCGCATGGTCATCTATAGATTCAATGTATAAAGGATCCAGTTAGTGGTTTGAACTAATTAATCTCAGAGTTATCAATATTTTCAACGTTTACTAACGAGAATAGCATATATTTATTATAGTTACAAATTTTCACAAAGTTGCTAACACAATAACTTGATAGAATTTTGTTATTTTCTTTTTAAATTCTTATTTCTTTTTATATTTTTGTTCGGACTGCTAAGGAAAAATTAAGAGATTCAAACTTCAGAATATTTTTCCAATAACTATATACATTTGAGTTCTATGTAACATCTACAGAAAGAACTAAAAACAGGTAATAGATAATTTAGAAGCTATATAATGAAATACTCTAATAAACATGAATCGTAGATTTCTTGTCGATTTTATTCTATCTTTCCACTCATCCAATGCACATGAAATTCTCAAAGGCTGTTTCATCCATATCTAAGTTTTGTGTACGTCAACTTATCCTTTTCATCTATATATGAGAACATTACGTATTGTTATACTTAACATATGTGCATTCTCTTGTCTTTCCTATATATGAAAAAAGATAATATATTACTTATATATTGTGTGCCCGATTATAGTCGGCATCAAGCAACTTACTCTAATCGGACGGATGCGATCCTCTACACTGTACACATCACTTCTTGATCGAGACTCCGTTTTCTTGTTTCGCCTTTTGTCCTTCCCAAAGTATTTTAGGACTATTGAAAACACAATTTTGGCACAAAGAAGCTAACTTCCAAACACGACCGGCTTAAAATGGGAAAAAATTGAACCCTTGAGCATGCTTAAGAGCCATCTCACATATAAAATATAAACATTTTTGGCTCCTTCAAAGCTTCCCCTAATATTATCCAAGATATTCTTGTAAACTTGTGTTTATTTGTAAATGAAATAAAATTTGTCCATTTTTTTTAAATTGAAAAGTAACTTCTTAATATGACACAGTTAAAGTCAAATATTAGATGATTTTCCAACTTTCTTTGTCATTTAGGATATATGAGTATATGCTTACATGAGTGTGTATATATAGGAGCTACAAAGTGTAGGTCTTGAACTATGTTCTTAACATATGTTCATCAGTAGATTTATAAGTGAATTTCTTTGACTTCGAGCTTCAAAACCTCAACTCATCAATGGAGTTTCCTGCTGTTTTTCTTGTTGGTTATCTTATGTTATCCTGTTTGGAACCAAGTTCCTATGGGGTCACCTTCTCTTCGCTTCATAAGACACTTATAGTCTCAGCCTCATCTCCACTAGGCCTTATCTTATGTTTCCTGCTGTTTTTCAATTCAAGTTTAAATTTAGAAGGTTAAACTACGGGTTGTTAGGCCATGTGTAAGGACACAAGTTAAAAATTTAAATATGGTAATAAATTTTCCATCACAAATGCGTAGCAAGTTGCTACACATTTCCTACGCAATAAATTTTCCAACACAAATGCGTAGCAAGTTGCTACACATTTCCTACGCAATAATTAATAATAATGCTGATTAAACATTAAAATATAATCTAAGTATAATAATAAATATTTCGTCATAAATCCGTAGCAAGTTGCTACACATTTCCTACGCAATAAATTGTAGGTCCACCCGGAGGATTGAGTAACCTCTATTCCCTGTTTTCCGACAAACCCGAAAGTGCGGAATCCAAACGGGTAAGTTAAACCAAGTGACGAACACGTAAAACACAAGATTCACCGATTAACACTCCATTGTATTAATCTAGAAAACGGTTACAATACAATGTTTACAAGATGCTCTCATAAACTCTCAGTGTGTGTGTGTTTACAGTGTTCGCTCAAAGAAATCTATTCAGACTTCGTAACTGTGTTCTGTCTGTTAACTGAGTATATATACCAAAGCACATGACGAAATCAAAGAGGCCGACAAAAACACATCGACGAAATCAAGACCTCAACGAAATCAGTGGATTTCGTCACATATGAGGTGTTTTCGTGAACATGGGGATTTCACCAAAAGTGTTTTCACCACTAAGGTGATTTCGCCCAACAAGTGTGTTTTCGTCACTTGTATTGGGCCTTTGATTTGGGCTTTGACTTGGTCATGTTGTTGGGCTGCTTCAATGATCCAAACAACAAACAAATAACAAACAGTAAACATACAAACTATACTAACATGTATACTGCACACACGCAGTTACATGTACATGAACATTACGAAGTAACTAGCATACCGAGTCAAGACAGGAGGATGTCTTGACTACGGTCTTCACTTCGAAGCCGAGTCGAACCGAGCCGAGCCGTATCCACATAATATGTATCAACAAACTCCCCCTTGGATGCTTCTCGCGAGGTTCGTAATCTCGTTCTCCATCTCTTGATGGTTCATTCATTCTCGGAAAGGATCTTCAAAGTCTTCACGCGTAGTGAGTAGAAAGTGTATCAACAAACTCCCTTTTTCATTTAGGAAGTGTATCAATAAACTCCCCCTTTGATTATGCTGTGAATCTTTCGATCTTCAATGCTTTAGATCCTTGTGGTGTTGATGAGTGATCAGCAGCAACTCAATCATCTTAATCATTTGAGTGCCTTCACGTCGTGTCTTCATTCCGAAGCTTGTCATCGAACATGTTCTCCTCGCCTTTAGCATCTACACATGCAAGAAAGCTAAACACGTATGAGAACAACTGCTTGGAATATAGTTAACATAAAACAAATGACACACAGGTGACCAATTCTTATTCAACTACCGTCCGACAGTTAGTTTAAAAAGTTAACAGATTTTTCAATTTTAATTATTAACTTTCAAAACTTGCAAACTCTGACCGTTTATGAAGATTCAGTCGTTTTGGTTTTCGTTTTCGTTCAGGTTTCAGGTAACGAAGACTTGAGTTCCAACATCGGTTAATCAAAACTAAAGCAGAAATAAAATCTTTTTGACTTCTATAAAGTTTATATTAAAACACACTTAAAATCTTTTTAGTATTTTGAATATTTCAAACTTAAAGACTGAAAGCAGTAAATAAATATATACAGAGTTGCAGAAACTAAGAAAAGTAAATATATACAAACATTCTTTTTGCGAGTTTCGAGGGTAAGAGAATCATATCAGTGTACGGTCATGCCAAAACGCTCTAGTTGTTCTCTTTGTTAACATTTAGATAAACATCCTATAAAGATTATCGGTATTGTTATCCACATAAGCTCAACTTATCATATGTAATCATGGCGAGGGGATACGTTAAGGTATGATTTATACTTACCGACCGGTGTTCATCCACATCACGACACATTCCCGTATCAAGGTATGCACGAGGGTTCATCTTACTGGTGAGTATACCATTTATCATCTGTTTTTCCGTATAAAAAGATGTGAGTAACTCACTTATTTTGATTGAAAACAAGCCCTATGTGATAGAATCACTTATTGATGAGGAACTTGATTTTCAGATGCATGAAGGGCACAAGAGCAAGTCCGTGAACAGGTCAGTACTTTTGTACAGCAAAGAGACGAACTTGACTCCCGGATAAATGTGATATATTATCACTTGTTTTGTGGACATGTGATTGTTGATCACTTATTGAGGTCGTATGCAGTATGTACACGTATGTATGATATCATGGAAGATCTAGACTTCGTCTCCGTTTGTTTCGGTAAAAGAAACAACCATGATACCCAGATGATAAACAGCATAAAGACCACATATCTCAGAACCTCGGCATTCTCTCAAACGAAATTTCGGTACTAAGACCATATGCCAATGAGTGGTTCCCACACAGTCTTCAGTGGATTTAAGTTTATATCACCCTGCACACTTTAAGATGATTGTGAGCCTACCGATACATCTTATATAGAGCTGCTTAACATTTTTCATTTTGCGTTTCAGTTTAAAAAGGTTTCAACAGACCACTGATGTACTATCATTTTCTCCTTTGCTCGCCAGGAAACTCATTTTTGTTTTTCTATTGTTTTTTAATTTTGAAATTTTTCAATGTTTTTGAATTTTTCAAACTTGGATTTACTCCTCCTAAAATCAACAAACTTACAATAATTTTAAAAACACAAAGATATTTACAAAAACGATTTTCCGATGTGGATTACTCTTGCTTGACCTTAATGCCATTTACCAATAATAAAAAGTCAAATCTTGATTTATCAAATGCTTTGGTAAAAAGGTCGGCACGTTGGTCATCAGTGTGGACTTTAACAACATCGATTAGCCTTTTATCAAAGCAATCACGTATGAAGTGATACTTAATTTCGATGTGTTTGGTCTTTGAATGCTGCACAGGATTTCTAGTGATAGATAAGGCAACAGAATTATCGACTAAAATAGGAGTAGTTAGGAATTCAAAACCGTAATCGCGCATTTGCTGTTGTATCCACAGGACTTGGGAGCAACAACTTGAGGCAGCAATGTATTCGGCTTCACAAGTTGATGTAGCGACACAAGTCTGCTTCTTGCACTGCCACGTTACGAGGCGAGTTCCTAAAAACTGGCATCCAGCCGTTGTGGATTTGCCGTCGATTTTGCATCTGCCAAAATCAGAATCACTGAAAGCGACTAATTCAAAGTTATCATCTTTAGGGTACCATAGACCGGTGTCTGGGCAACCCTTCTGTCACACCCCAACCGATGGCGGAAACATCGGAGTGAGACGAAGAAAGATTGCTCATCACACATAACGCTAAATTGAGACAATAGAATTAAAGGTAAATTGATTTCTTTCATAAATAAATGTTACAATACATGAAATTTGAATTACAACATGTTAAATACAAGAAGAACAATACGACCACAAATATGACATTTATACAACGTATTTAATCTAAACGTCTATATGTGTATCTAGGTATCAACGCTACTTCATTTCATAGCATCATCATCCTCAACCTGTAACATGTTTAAAATAAAGTTCAATGCAAAAGCAAAGGCGAGTATACAAGTTTGGTACATACATAGCAAAAGATAAGTTTTAAACAATTCCTCATAGCAAGCATGTGATTCAAGATAAACAATAAATTTGGCATGTGTCTAACATATCAAACCAATAATGAGACGGAAGATGCTCATGACATAACCACAAGTCTACGGGCGGGTCGTCAATCCTATAGCGCTACATATGTCACGGTTAGGCTCGTACGATGTTAATGATAAGTTCAACACATAAGAATCACCCAAGTTCAAAGTATCAAGCGATCACGTATACAAGCATGTTATAGGAATGTTCATGTGTTTAAGCAAAATGTTCATGTGTAAGTTTTTGATAAGTAAACATGTTACACCCCAAAAGTGGTAAAAGTAAAGAGGGGAATACGAGTATACTCACTATATTGCATATGCTTTCCGATTATCCAATTGTTGACGATTAGAGACGTAGAGTCCGAATGTATAAGGGTTCAAGTTCAAGTATGTTTAGAGTCGAGATTCGGAATAAAATAACATGAAAATAACATATGAAAATAACATGTGAAAATAATCGTCTTCAACACATAACACTTGTATGACACTTGGTAACCATAAGGGTTATGATAATGTTTTCATGAGTTGAACACCCATAAGAATCGTAACAAGGTTTAGGTCTTAGATGATGTCCTACTACTTTGACAAATGAACATGAGTTCAACATCAAAGGTTCGAATGTACATAGATATTATTTAGGTTGTATAGTTTACATTATTAAGTCCAAATGTGCGAGTATTTCAAGCATGAGGTAGAAGATTACATCTTCATTTAGGTACCTCGTATGCGTTCACCACTACACTTGTTGTAATAACAAACAAGGAGGGTCATGAACTTAAGATTAGTACATTAATATAAACATTCTAAACTATGAGAAATCATCAAATCATGTGGGGATTTTATGTTGGAACAACCCAAGTTGTTCCATAATCACTCCTATATCAAGATGAAACTTGAACATGACTTGTGGGTGAAATTCCCTAAACAAAACATAAAGTATTTGAGGTTTAGTCCTCTGATTTCAAGTGTCTCAACCTTTTTTTTTAAGCCTAACCAACCATAAGAGAGGTTGTAAGCATTGGGACATAGGTATGAGATGTGTTAGACACAAGTTGGATAAGTTTAAACAAGCTTTTGAAGAACTTAAAATAAAACAGAAAGTTTTTGGATCATTTCAGGGCAATTCCAGGTCTGATTTCTCCAAGGAGAAGTCAAGGAATCGAACCCCATGATTATCCAAGCAAGTAGGAAGAAGAATCAAGTAATTTCGTTGAGAAATGAGCAAGTTATGCTCACTTTGGTAAAGGTGTATGAATCTGTCCGAATTTCTGAAATTTACAAGAACTTGAGAGTGTTTGAGAGAGATTTGAGGGTTGTGAAAGTGTAGAAATGCTTGGAGAAGAGTTGCATTTATAGTGGAAGAGGTTAGAGGTGATTGGAGGTGATTAGAGATGGATTAGAGGTGATTGGGGAGTGTTAGAAAGTGGGATTTCGTGCCAAATTCGCGTAGAACAACAGCTGATTGTGTTTTCTGGGTAACTGATGCCCATGCGGGCCGCGTGAGAGAACAAGGTAAGTCGACACGGGCCGCCCAGACTTACTTATCCGGAAATAAGTTTCAATTATTACACTTTAGCCCCCAGACTTGTTAGTTTGATGTTTTTAGGTCTTTTAAGGACTATATATGCCACAAAAACATAGTTTGGGATAAATTTAAGTATGAGGAGTATAAACCAAGTATAATTAAGCGTATAAGCATTAAAATCAAGTGTCGTTTACGTTCAAAACACGTTTTATGCATAAGTTTCACGTATTTACAAGTTTAGCACCTAGTTTCCAAGAATTTCGAATAAGCATCAATTGTTCCACGAAATTGAACATATGAGCCTATATAAAGCATGTATATCATGTAATTAACAAAATACGAGTTTTATTCATGATCCAACTCTCGGATTTTACAACAGTTACAAGGAAAGAACGAACACAAGGTTTCCAAAAATAGAGTTTTAGGCAATGGTTTCTAAATATGGAAAGTATGAAAACGCAGGGCGTTACACCTTCAAATAACGAAAAATCCTTTTTATAGCTGCAAGATGTGAGGCCTTCGGGTTCAATTGATATCTGGCTAGCAGGCATGTTGGATACATTATATCAAGTCTTGATGCTGTGAGGTACATAAGGGATCCAATCATCGCGCGGTAGTATGAAGAGCTAACAACTTCACCCTTCAAGTCTGGATTGATTCCGTGATTTTGCTACAGTGGGGTACCAATGGGCATTGTGTCGGACATCTGGAATCGGATCAAGATATCTTGGACATACTTAGTCTGAGACCTCGTTTGTTGCACTTGCAAGCCCAAAAAGAAAGTCATCTCCCCCATAGCGCTCATCTCGAATTTATCCTGCATTACACGCTCGAAATCCCTACACATAACATTGTTAGTAGAACCAAATATAATATCATCCACATATACCTGAACCAGTAGAAGATCTCCATCTTGTTCTTTTATGAAGAGAGTGCAATCGATAAGCCCTCTGCGAAATCCGTTCTCCAGCAGATAATTAGATAAGGTTGCGTACCAAGCTCGCGGTGCTTGATGTAGACCATAGAGAGCTTTGTTCAGCAACCAAACCCGATCGGGATGGATAGGATCTTCAAAACCTGGAGGCTGTTCAACATACACCTCTTCTTCCACTAGACCATGTAAGAATGCACTTTTGACGTCCATCTGGAAAACCTTGAATCCTTTGAATGAGGCATAAGCCAGAAAGATCCGAATTGCTTCCAGACGTGCAACAGGTGCATATACTTCGTTGTAGTCTATACCTTCAATCTGACAAAAACCTTGAACGACCAATCTAGCTTTGTTGCGAATAACGATTCCAAGGTCGTCCTTTTTGCATTTATACACCCAACGGGTACCAATCTTCTTATAACCAGCAGGTTTCTCTACGAGTTTCCAGACACCAAGTTTCTGGAATTGTTGCAGTTCTTCCTACATAGCTTCAACCCAAGAGTTATCTTTCAAAGCGTCTTTCCAAGTTCTTGGCTCTTCCTGTGAGACATAACACGCGAAAGACCAATCGTTTTGTTGACCAGATTCTCGAATCGCCGCATACAAGCCTGCGTTGTTGTTGTTGCGCAACATGTTTCTTGTTTGTATGCCACTTTGTACATTGCCTATGATGTTTTGTTGAGGATGGGTATTGTGTATTCTAGTTTCTGGGTTATCTGGGACAGGAACATTAATACCCAGATTGTTGAGATTGAGATCAACAACCAATTCAATACCCGGAACTGACGAAGAGGATGATGCAGTAGCTTCAGCTGTTATAGGGGTGTCCACTGGAGGTGTAGCCTCTGAAGTACCATGAACAGCTGGTGTAGGAGCTTCTTGATCTGCATCTAGAAATTCTTCATCCTCTGAAGATTCGTTCAGTTCGGTTGCATCATGAAAATCCTCATTGTCGAGAGCATTATTGTTCACTGAAGATGGCTCTTGGTTGACAACAATTGGACGAACCAACGGTGAATCTGTTGCGTTGTCACTCTCGAAAAACATCCTTGCCGCAGCAGTTTCTTCAACTGCTTCAACATTGATCGAATTGAAAAAGTCATCGTGCTCAAACATCCATGGTTGACCAGGACATCTGACTGGCAATGTGTGCCTTTGTACTCTGACCTCAGACCATTCTTCAACGCTTTTAGTCTCTAGATTCCAGACTCTTAAGTTAGGGGTGGCATAACCAAGAAAGTGACCTTCAATAGCTTTTGCCCCAAACTTTCCATTAGGATCGATCATTGTGCAAGGAGCTCCAAACGGTTCAAGATATGACAAATCTGGTTTCCGTTTGTGAAGAAGCTCAAAGCAGGTCTTGTTGTGCCTTTTGACTGTAAGGACTCGATTCATCGTGTAACATGCGGAGGCCACAGAATCACTCCAGAATGGAATGGGCAACTGCGACTCTACCAACATAGTCCTAGCAGTCTCGATCAATGTACGGTTCTTACGTTCAGCGACGCCGTTCTGTTGAGGAGTATAAGCCGCACTAAATTCGTGAAGAATGCCTTTTGACGTGCAAAACTCCGCCATGGCTTGATTTTTAAATTCAGTACCATTGTCGCTGCGTATCCGTCTAACCTTCAACTTATACAAATTCTCAATCTGAATGATCAAGTTTTTGATGATACCGAAAGTTTCACTCTTGTGAGCCATAAACGCCACCTAAGAAAATCTTGAATAATCATCCGTTATCACGAGGCAATATTGATCATTCCTGATGCTTTCATGCTTGACAGGACCAAACAAATCCATGTGCAAACGTTCAAGAGGAACTGCCACATTGTAGGTCCACCCGGAGGATCGAGTAACCTCTATTCCTCGTTTTCCGACAAACCCGAAAGTGCGGAATCCAAACGGGTAAGTTAAACCAAGTGACGAACACGTAAAACACAAGATTCACCGATTAACACTCCATTGTATTAATCTAGAAAACGGTTACAATACAATGTTTACAAGATGCTCTCATAAACTCTCAGTGTGTGTGTGTTTACAGTGTTCGCTCAAAGAAATCTATTCAGACTTCGTAACTGTGTTCTGTCTGTTAACTGAGTATATATACCAAAGCACATGACGAAATCAAAGAGGCCGACAAAAACACATCGACGAAATCAAGACCTCAACGAAATCAGTGTATTTCGTCACATATGAGGTGTTTTCGTGAACATGGGGATTTCACCAAAAGTGTTTTCACCACTAAGGTGATTTCGCCCAACAAGTGTGTTTTCGTCACTTGTATTGGGCCTTTGATTTGGGCTTTGACTTGGTCATGTTGTTGGGCTGCTTCAATGATCCAAACAACAAACAAATAACAAACAGAAAACATACAAACTATACTAACATGTATACTGCACACACGCAGTTACATGTACATGAACATTACGAAGTAACTAGCATACCGAGTCAAGACAGGAGGATGTCTTGACTATGGTCTTCACTTCGAAGCCGAGTCGAACCGAGCCGAGCCGTATCCACATAATATGTATCAACATAAATTTTCCATCACAAATGTAGCAAGTTGCTACACATTTCTTACGTAATAATTAATAATAAATATTTCGTCATAAATGCGTAGGAAGTTGCTACGCATTTCTGACACAACAATTAATATTTAAATGAATTTAACATATAAATCTAATTCCAACAAATAAATAATAGTTCTGTCGGAAATGCGTAGCAAGTTACTACGCATTTCCGACGCAATAGTTAATAATAATAATAATTAAACGTTTAAATATAATTCAAATACAAATATAATTCATCCGTCGTAAATGCGTAGCAAGTTGTCACGGCCCCCGACCAGGTTTGACCCGTTTCAGGAGCCGCGGGACAGAAAATCCCGTGGTACTTATTTAACAGCGGAAGTTTCTTCAGGATCATTTTAAAAACTGAAATATTTCCCGATTATTTTATTTCACAACTCGGGATAAAACCCGGTAATTTACAATCTTGAGATTTCACGGAGAAATCTTTTATTTTACAAAACATGTTTCTTTATTTTATACTGAGCCACTTCCTTAAGCTTGTAGTGCTACTCGGCACTTTTCTTGGATCACAACAGATCACCTGAAACATGTTTGAAAAAGGTTTTGTCAGCGGGAAATACTGAGTGAATCATTCTATTTACTAAAATGACTCGTTTGTTATAATTTACAGTATTAAGAGCGATTACAATGTTCCTGATATCAAACCAACTACCCACGGTATTTGTCACTCGACTGGATCTGTGACTATGGTCATATCCCCCATTGGCTGCCCCAATGGTGACGATTATCAAGTAATGTATACAAAACCCCACATACCGGCTGTAACTTGGTGATTACAAAGACTTAATCCCCGTAATTATAACTTTGAAAATAAACATGATTTTGAAAGTAATTTGATAAAAAGAGAATGACTCACATTGCAGATTTATTATGAACAGAACTTAGCCTACTGATTTGCCTTGATAACCTAGTTTAAATAATCATGCACCCAAACTAGGTTAGTAACTTAATACAACATTTACGATAACTCACGAGATTAAAACCCTCACAACGAATGACAAAGTGCGATACTTAAACATCCATTGAATTAACAACGAATGACAAAGCATAAACCCTAATGTGGGCAGCACTTAAACATCCATTGGATAGTTTAATCGATCGGACATTGAATCGTATCAGCGATCGAGTTATTACCCTGAATTGCGGCAGCACTTCGTGAATCGTGTGTGTTTTGTAGTGATTATACTATAACTCAGCGTACGTTTTGAGTTTTTACGTCGAATTAACACAGAATGTCAAGTCCCAGACTCTTGTATTTATACTAGAAAATCGGTTCCCCCGTGTGTCGCGGAGGGTGTCTCCGTTCCTGTCGCGTGTCGCCGGCATAAAACCTCGGGAGCTGACAATCGCAGCTGCCTTGTTCTTCAATTGCTTCAAAAATCAGGATACAGTGCAGGATGTGGTACGGATCGACTAAGTGTTACAATGAAAATGAAATACAAGTGTGGTGTTTGCGATTAGCTAGAGAGTGATTGTGTTCGAGAGTGTAAGTGTGAAATGTTGTGTGTTCTAAGCTGATCCGACCTCACCTATTTATAGTAAAGATAAAATAACTAACTACCCTAAACTTGCGGGATCCACCGAATATTCCTTCTTGGAACGTTGTAGACCTGGTCTTTCGGGCTCAACGTCTCTTTCTCAACAAATTCGTCCGAGTCTTGTGGAGAAGAAGTCCTCTTGACCGTTAGCAAGTCTCAACCCTTAACCTGCACGTGGTTAATTCAACAAGCCTCAGGATATCGCCCAAGATGTTAGCAATATCCTCTTCCAGCATCCTGATCACAAATAAACAAACAAAGGCAGGATATTGGTCAGGATACATATGTTAAGAAAATGACCCCTAACAATTAGCAGGATATTTCGATGTTTTTGTACTTAAACAGGTGCCAAGGGAGGATAATGCTGAAGCGGATGCCTTAGCAAATTTGGGATCATCGATCAAGATACCTGAAGGGACGCAAATACCAATACTACACGTCCTATATCCTGCAACGAATCCTCAGGATAAAGAGGTAGCTGGTATTCAGGATCCTGGAGTAGAACATCTCGAAGAGGATCCTAAATCCTGGACGGCTCCAATCATGAAATATCTCAAAGAAGGACACATCCCTGGAAATGAAAATCCTAAGGCATTTAGGATGAAGGTATCACGATTCGCTATTATAGATAATATTTTATACAAAAAATCTCTTGCAGGACCGTATTTGAGGTGCTTGGAGGATCCTGAAGCCAAGGAAGTACTTCAGGATATACATGAAGGGGATTGTGGTAACCATGCTGGGGGCAGGTCGTTATTCTCAAAAGTATTAAGAACAGGATATTATTGGCCAACAATGAGAAAAGATGCCGCAGAATATGCTCGAAGATGTGACTCATGTCAAAGACATAGTAACATACTTCATCAACCTGCTGAACCATTGTATCCTATTGTTTCCCCTTGGCCATTTATGAAGTGGGGTATGGATATAGTGGGAAAGCTACCGAAAGCTCCGGGAGGAAAAGTCTTCATGCTAGCAATGACGGATTATTTCTCTAAGTGGGTTGAAGCTGAAGCATTTGTTCAAGTTAGAGACCAAGAAGTAGTATCCTTCATAAAGAGGAATATCCTGACCAGATTCGGAGTACCAGCTGAGATAATCTGTGACAATGGTTCTCAGTTCATAAGCAAGAGGACTACTGACTTTTGCAAGAGTTGGGGAATCAAAATGATCACATCCACTCCGGTACATCCTCAAGCAAATGGACAAGCAGAATCCTCAAACAAGATAATTGTCAATAACTTAAAGAAAAGGCTTGGAGCCAAAAAAGGAAGATGGGCAGAAGAATTACCCTTTGTTTTATGGGCTTATAGGATAACGGTAAAAAATGCAACAGGCCAAACCCCGTTTTCCTTGGTGTTTGGAGCAGAAGCAATGATTCCAACGGAAATGACGATACCTACTGCAAGATCTGTCTTAAGTGATCCTGAGAAGAATCTTGAAGCCTTGAGTCAGGATTTAGACACTATAGATGAAAAGAGAGATGCGACAAGGCTAAGGATGGCAGCATATCAACAGAGAATATCAAGGGCATATAACAAGAATATTAGAACCAGAAGATTTAAGGTTGGAGATTGGGTGTTAAGAAAGGCTTTTCAAAATACTACTAATCCTGCCGATGGCAAGTTAGCTCCAAAATGGGAAGGACCATATGAAGTTGAATCAAAAGCAGGGAAAGGAGCATACAGACTCAAGAATATGGAGGGGGATATGCTACCGAGATCTTGGAATGCTATACACCTTAAGCTCTATTTCAGGTGAGTCTAGAATTTAATTTCTAACTCAAGATGGTATGAATTCTACTTCTTTTAAATATGTTTGGTTTAATTTGTTCTTTGTAACCTGATACTGACTTAAGCATCGGAGGGGTGTTAGCCAAGCTAACACCCACCTTAGTTTACATTTGTTTTGCAAAGATATGTTTCAGGATATAGCTCCAGGATATGCACTCAGGATAACTCAGAAGATTAGAGGATTGGCCCCCTCTCTCACGTTTAAGGGATACTGATCCCTTCACAGGTTTAAAGGTATTCACCTTTCTTCTGAATTGGGTTTAAAGACCCCGCCTGGAGCGCAAGTTATTCAGGGATAGTTCAAGGTGGCGGGACCAGTCCATGTAAAAGTGGCTGACAATTTCGTTACCATTGGCTATATCCTGAATCCTAAAGGTATATGAGGATTGATCACCCTCTCTCACGAAAGGGTATTTTCATACTCTCTAAGGTTTAAAGGTTTTCACCTTTCTAAGTCTTGGAGTTTATACACTCCCGCCTGTAGCGCATGAAAAGTTGGGATTTTCCCCAGGATACAAAGGATTTATCTCCAGTACATCCTTGGGTTTTACCCTTGGGACGTAAAAAAAATTGCTTATGCAATGGGAACTGACATTAAGTAGATTTCTAAGATACTTGAAGACATTGTGCACAGGGGACATCCCTGCCGAGGTGGTGGTGTAAAGCTAAAAGGATGAAGTTTGCGACTAATGCACTAAGTACCTTGCACTGGGGACATCTTCATTAGAAGAGTTGCAAAGGGATTGAAGTTTGGTAATAGGTTTATATCCTATTTCTGGTATGATCTTTCCTTTGTAAGCCTCATTTAAGTTTTTAGTGACATTATGTTAAGTATCCGGACATATATCCTCAAAGTCCTTTTAAGGATATTTGATTAGGGTGTTTGAAACCAGTATTAGTTTGGAACTATGATCTTTTAAATATTATCAAAACTTGGTTTTGAAAAGATAGACTATTTTTTACTTTCTAAAGAAATTTTTACAAAATTGAAAGAACGTTTGGAAGATCTATCTAATACAAGGCTTTTGCAGTATGTTACTGAACATACTGATCAGGATATTTTATAAGATACCAATACAAAATCTTTACAAAAATAAGACTCATACTAAGTAATGCAAAGTAATGCAAGGTAATAGAAAATAAGTCAAAAGATGAAATTATTCTTAAAGCGATCAATACTGGTTGATGACCGAAGGTTTCATCCTGAAACCCAGGACCCATCCGCCTTCGGTTATCAAATTGTTTAGAGACAGAAATGAAAATTGTTCATAAAGACATAAAATTGTTCGAATGAAAATAAGCTCTAGGGGGTAGTGCCTTCTTGCTCCATAGCGGTTTCAGCAACATCCATTTTGGGATCCGCCTCAGCATCCTTGTCAGCATCGATTGCCTTTTCAACTGCTTTAGAAGGTTCATCGACAGTTGATTTGGAAGAGGTACCGCCAAGATTCTTCAGCTTGGTCTCCCAAGCACCAACGTCCCAAGAAGGGCATTCGAAGCCTAATGTTTTGGCTTCGTGAGCCATCTTCAACCTAGCCTGGAGAAGAGAAATGACGACGGAACTTTTGAGGCTTTCTCGGTAACTGACCATATCCCGTTCGTACTGCACATGGGCAGCTTCCAGATCGGCCTGGGCTTGAAGAGTAGCTTTGTTAAGAGCAACTTGGTGTTCCTGGGTCATAGCTTTGTATTTCTCCTCGTAATGACGAGACTTGGCGGCCGCGATCATACCTTGGTCAGAGATTGTGATTTCTGCTTCCTTTAGCTTAGATTCAAGTGTTTTGTTAAGCTTGCAGGATTCTTGATATAAGTGAACCAAACGCTCAAGACCCTACAAAGGTAAGAGGACAGGGATTAATATTATTAACTCTTTGAAAATAGTCTAAATTGCAGGATATGATATAAAGATACTAACCTGGTTGAGAAAAGAAGTCATAAAACCACTGGCTTCAATGAATCCGTGCTTTTCATAAGGAAAGGTGTCAGAAATGACAGGGGAATCGGGTTCTTTCCTTTTGCGAGAACTTGAACTCCGAGGCTTGGTAGCCGGTGAAGGTTTAGGAATGATGATGGCTTTGGAGCTGCTGGGTTTGGATGTAGCAGTGGTCTTGGAGCCAGGTTCTTTCTTGACCTGGATCTGGTCAGAATAGCTATCCAGTTCGTCAAGATCAAAGACTTCAGGGATCTTAGCTGGTGCTGCGTAAAGGGAAAAGTTTTACTCTTTATCATTATATTGTTTTGACTAATTATTTTGAAAGGAATTCTTACCAGACATCTCGGATGATGAGTACTGACTTGAACTCGGAACGTGTGTGGTAAAAGTCCTGTCTATTGCAGGTAACCGGTAAACGGTATTGATCCTCTTTTCTGACTCAGCGGTAGGAGGAGCAACTTCCTTAAAGTTCACTGCATAAAGGTCAAAAAGAAGAATATTAATAGAGGGTAACAATCAAATCGTCTATGAGGATACTTATGATCCTACCGGTGGTTAACCACTCCACCGGAAGGTTGGCACCCTCAGCAATGGAATCTCGTTTGACAAAGAAGAATTTGCGTTGCCGTTCGTCTTCGTTTTTGGTGGCTTTGAGAATCAGGGGTTTGCTGGAGGTTAAAAAAAGCAAGAACCGGCTAGAGCCGTGGGATCGGAGGCGATAAGCAATAGGTAAATCCTCGATGCAGAGGTCAGAGCAATGGAGGTTTTTGATTTGGTTGAGTACAATCAAAACTCTCCAAACCATGGGCATGGTTTGAGCAAAAGAGATGCCAGTAATACGAAAGAATTGCATCATGAATTCAGGAAAAGGGTATCGAAGACCTAGTGAAAAAGGATATGCTGGAAAACAGATCCATTCGGTAGAAGAAACATCCGATCGGATTGACCGATCGAATGGCCTAAAGACTGTGATGTCAGGGAAAGCGCCGGAGGCTCTTAAAGCTGCAATGTCTGCGTTGTCAAAAGCGCAGATCTCCTTCTCGGGATTTTTGAGAAGATTCTGCTGGGTGAAGGTCTCGGCGGCCATTGCTAGAAAGATGAAGTAAATTGACAGGAAGAAAATCAGAAATGGAGAATTACCTGAAGGGTCTGTTGAAGATATCTGCTTTTCAAACAAGAAAAGAGAAGATATAGGGGCATCGTGGATCTCCATTGAGTAAAAAACGCGTTGGAAGTTACGATGTGATCTTGACCGTCGCTTCGTTTTAAATGCCTTGAGTTGTGGGATAAGATTTTTGAAATATATCCGTTGGATTGGTATACCAACCGATATATTTGGGGACAATTGTTAGGGGTCATTTTCTTAACGTATATATCCTGACCAATATCCTGCCTATGTTTGTTCATTTGTGACCAGGATGCTGGAAGAGGATATTGCTAACATCTTGGGCGATATCCTGAGGCTTATTGAATTAACCACGTGCAGGTTAAGGGCTGAGACTTGCTAACGGTCAAGAGGACTTCTTCTCCTCAAGACTCGGACGAATTTGTTGAAAGAGAGACGTTGAGCCCGAAAGACCAGGTCTACAACGTTCGAAGAAGGAATATTCGGTGGATCCCGCAAGTTTAGGATAGTTTGTTATTTTATCTTAACTATAAATAGATGGGGACGGATCAGCTTAGAACACACATAGATACAACTCTACATCTTGAGCCGTATCCTGAAACTGTTTTTACAAATCAACTTGATTAACATATTTTCGACACTTATTTCTAGCACACTACCTCACTTAACTAATTTGATCACTTAATTACGTCGGTAATTTTTGACCAAAACAATATACTTCAAAATCTTCAGTTCCTTCTGGTAAGGCTAAGATTGGAGCATTTGTTAATTTCTGCTTCAAAATCCTAAAAGCTTCTTCTTGTTTAGATCACCATTCAAACTTAACGGTTTTACAGGTTAGCTTAGTTAATGGAACAGCTATCTTGGAAAAATCCTTAATAAACCGTCTATAGTACCCAGTTAAACCTATAAAACTTCTAATTTCCATTGCTGTTGTGGAACCTTCCAATTGGTAATTGCCTCTATCTTAGCAGGATCTACGTGAATACCTTCGTGATTCACCATGTGTCCTAGGAATTGCACTTCCTTTAACCAAAATTCACACTTCGAGAATTTGGCATAAAGCTTTTCTTTTCTTAACAAAGTTAAGAGTGCATGAAGGTGTTCACAATGCTCTGTCTGACTTTTGGAATAAATAAGTATATCGTCTATAAAAACAATTACAAATTTATCCAAATATGGTTTACAGATCCTATTCATAATGTCCATGAATGCAGCAGGTGCATTCGTTAACCCAAAGGGCATGACAGTAAACTCGTAATGACCATACCTAGTTCTGAAGGCAGTTTTAGGTATGTCTTCTTCTTGTACCTTCAATTGATGATATCCGGAGTGTAAGTCTATCTTAGAAAAATATCTAGCTCCTTGAAGTTGATCAAACAGATCATCAATCCTAGGTAATGGGTATCGATTCTTAATTGTAACCTTATTTAATTCTCTATAATCGATACACATTCTCATTGAATCATCCTTTTTCTTAACAAATAGCACTGGTGCTCCCCAAGGAGATGAACTAGGTTGTATGAATCCTTTACTTAGTAATTCATCTAATTGCTTTTTCAGTTCTAACATTTCTGTGGGTGCTAACCGATAAGGTGCCTTAGCTATCGGTGTAGTTCCTGGAATTAGATGAATCCTAAATTCTACTTCCCTATCTGGGGGTAATCCCGGTAATTCTTCTGGAAATACATCCGGATATTCTGAGACTACAGAAATTTCCTTAAGTTCTTTACCCTTAGTACTAATGATTACTGAAATCATATATACTATTCCTTGTTTTCGTTCATAACTAGCAACTTTCATTACTGATATGAACTTCATGGGCTTACGTGGCTTATTTCCTGTAATCACGATTACTTCTCCGGTTGGTGCTTGAATTTCTATGGAATTCTTATCACAAAGAATTCGAGCATGGTTGGCTATTAACCAATCCATTCCTAACACAACATCAAATTCAGCTAAATTCATTGGCAATAGGTTTGCATAGAATTTATGCCCTAAAAGTTCTATATTTCCTTCCTGCAAAACTTTATCTATTTTAACTGAATTTCTGTCTGCCGTTTCGACTGTAAAAATATGCCTAATACTAGTTAAAGGTAAATTAAGAGCTTGACAGAATGAAGTATTTATAAAACTTTGGTTTGCACCAGAGTCAAATAATACTTTTGCGTATACGTTGTGAACTAAGAACGTACCCGCTATCACATCTGGGATGAGTTCTGCTTCTTGAGTGGTCAGCTGAAATGCCCTGGCATTCTTCTTAATAGTTCCGTCGGTCGCCTTGGTTTTGTTGTCTGCTGATTTGCCCAATTTAGGACATTCTGTTTTGAAATGTCCATTTTCTCCACAGTTATAGCAGACTATTGTTTTCTTTCTGCAGTTTTCTTCACGATGTCCTACAGTTTTGCAAAAATTGCAGATTATATCGCATCTTCCATAATATTTCTTCTTGTATTTTTTGCAGAATGACGGAGTTGAGAATTGCCCAGTTCCTCTTCTCTTGAAATTACTACTATTACCCGCACGAAATCCTTGGGTAATTTTCTGAGCCAATTCTTTCTTCTTGTTTTCATCTTGTGTACGTACCAGTTCATCAGTTAGGGTGTTAGCTAGTTCCACAGCATCGTCAATAGTGCGAGGTCTCGCAGCTTTAACGATATTGCGGATTTCACTAATCAATCCCCAAATATAGCGAGAAATGAGTACTGGTTCTGGCGAAGCCAGCGTTGGTACCACTCTAGCATATTCAAAGAATGTCGAAGTATAACCGCGACAATCTACACTCATCATCCGATGATTTAGGTACTTATTTGTCATTTGTTCCTTTTCATACTCGGGACAAAATTTTCTTTCTACAAGACACTTAAATTCTTCCCAATTCATGGCATAAGCTATTATTCTTCCTTTTGATTGTAACACAGTGTTCCACCATTCGAGTGCTCCTTCTTTGAAAAGATTTGACGCGTACATGACCTGATCATCTTTGGCACATTTACTTATTGCAATTACTGCCTCGGTTTTCTCTAACCAACGCAGTGATGCAGTTGCTCCTTCATTGCCTGCAAATTCAGTGGGTTTACAAGCAAGGAATTCTTTGAAAGTGCAACCAGGCGTTGCGGCTTTCATTTTCTTAGGAAATGGAGCTTGATGTGGTTCCTCATTATGATTAACATGATTATCACCTCCGTTTACACTATTACTGAAGTTATCTTCAGAAATACCTTTACTAGGAACGATTTGTTATGGTTCGATTGGATTCTTTACAGCAGCAACGATTGCTGGAATAGCATTGGCTATCCCTTGAGCAACAATATTTTCGATATCTTGCCTAGTCATATATTGATCCCCTGGATATTGCTCAGACTGATTAACCTCATTTACTGGTTCATTACCAATGTTTGCCATCTGATAATTAATATATATAATTTTATTAGTATCTGATAAATAACAATTATACACAAAACAATCAGACAATTTTCACAATACACGTATAGTCAAAACTATCGATTTTTCGATTTCATTTTATATCTTTTATAGTATGCATCACTACACACCAATATCTTACAGAGTTTTATTCGTAGTTATTTTACAGACTGATTTCACTATTTACTTTTACTATTACACAACCACACTTTCACCATCCTACTATCTCTCGTCACTTGTCGTCCTAAAAACGAAGCTCCCTTTCATCATACTTCCAAGCAATTTGTCCCCCTATCTCCCTGATTCTATTTCCCGCATCCATTAACTCTTCGCCAAAATGGCGAAGTTCTGCTAAATTCTCGTTACTCATGGGTGGATTTGGTAATGGTTCTGGGTCGAACTGAGGAAGAAAGGAATAAGGATTATTGATTAGGTTTTGAAACTGCCAATCATTTGTCCACCATTCGTCTATCCCCAGAGGTTGAGTATGGATTATAGGGTCTGGAATTGCTGGTTCTAAGTTTATTGGTAGTTGATTTTCAATAGTAGGGTACAAATTATTATTAATTGGCCTTGATAACATCACAACTTGCCAATGCCCGATCTAATTCCTCCTGAAAAGGTAACTCCTCCACCTGTCTAGAGCTTTCTCCGACTTCCCTTTGGATTTGCCTAGAACTTCCTCCATATTCCATTCCTGGTGGCCTAGAATCTTTTCCCAATTCCATTTCCAGTGACCTAAAACCTTCACTGACTTCAACCCCTTTTCCTTTGTCTAAAGGATTTTCTATTTTAGGAATTTTCCTGGTTGTAGGCTTCCTCCTACGCACACGTCTCCATCCCACAAATCTCCTCCTCTTCTTGGGTTTAGGTTTCTCTGGAGGTGGTGAAGCATTGAATTCAACAGGTTCTTCTATGTCTGGTATATACCTATTGAAATCTCGGGAATCCTCTATTTTTACTGGATAGAGATTTAGGTTTTGAAGGGCGTCAGACAAGTTACTCATGTTGTTATGCAAAATACACACAATTACTAATATATAACAAAATTTTCATAGGAAATCTTTTAAATATTATTTCATACTGGGTAAATACAAAACAAATGAAAATTTAAAACACACGAGGTTCTATTGTAAATTTATTTATTTACTGGATAAGATTTCTGGACTGTAGGCGCTAAAACTTGATTTTAAAATATTTAGAGATTTGCATTTACTGCTACAGTAGCTAGCATATAAAGATCTGCCCATTTCTCATCTAATTTGTCCTCCCAAGGTATTTTACTGATTAATTCCTGGGTTTCCTGTTTAACTTTCTTCTCTCGGGATTTCTTTATTTTCTCCTTACTTTTTCTAATAATCAGACTTCTTTTACTAGGAGAAAGTGGTTCTTCATACTGTGCTTTATGGATAAATATTCCTTCTTCAGGAATTACATAAGGTTTTGTTTGGGATGAACTTCCCTTCTCGTTGGATGACCTATCTAGTTTAAGATAGATGTTTGACAGCTTTTGTTTACCCATACTGTAACTAACAAATAATCAGTTAATAAAACACATAATCACATAATTGGCAATCAGTAAAAATTAAGTATTTCTAAATACTTAATAGGCTTAAATCAGTGGTTCTGATACCACCTTTTTATGTCACGGCCCCCGACCCGGTTTGACCCGTTTTAGGAGCCGCGGGACAGAAAATCCCGTGGTACTTATTTAACAGCGGAAGTTTCTTCAGGATCATTTTAAAAACTGAAATATTTCCCGATTATTTTATTTCACAACTCGGGATAAAACCCGGTAATTTACAATCTTGAGATTTCACGGAGAAATCTTTTATTTTACAAAACATGTTTCTTTATTTTATACTGAGCCACTTCCTTAAGCTTGTAGTGCTACTCGGCACTTTTCTTGGATCACAACAGATCACCTGAAACATGTTTGAAAAAGGTTTTGTCAGCGGGAAATACTGAGTGAATCATTCTATTTACTAAAATGACTCGTTTGTTATAATTTACAGTATTAAGAGCGATTACAATGTTCCTGATATCAAACCAACTACCCACGGTATTTGTCACTCGACTGGATCTGTGACTATGGTCATATCCCCCATTGGCTGCCCCAATGGTGACGATTATCAAGTAATGTATACAAAACTCCACATACCGGCTGTAACTTGGTGATTACAAAGACTTAATCCCCGTAATTATAACTTTGAAAATAAACATGATTTTGAAAGTAATTTGATAAAAAGAGAATGACTCACATTGCAGATTTATTATGAACAAAGCTTAGCCTACTGATTTGCCTTGATAACCTAGTTTAAATAATCATGCACCCAAACTAGGTTAGTAACTTAATACAACATTTACGATAACTCACGAGATTAAAACTCTCACAACGAATGACAAAGTGCGATACTTAAACATCCATTGAATTAACAACGAATGACAAAGCATAAACCCTAATGTGGGCAGCACTTAAACATCCATTGGATAGTTTAATCGATCGGACATTGAATCGTATCAGCGATCGAGTTATTACCCTGAATTGCGGCAGCACTTCGTGAATCGTGTATGTTTTGTAGTGATTATACTATAACTCAGCGTACGTTTTGAGTTTTTACGTCGAATTAACACAGAATGTCAAGTCCCAGACTCTTGTATTTATACTTGAAAATCGGTTCCCCCGCGTGTCGCAGAGGGTGTCTCCGTTCCTGTCGCGTGTCGCGGGGCATACCCCCTAGCCTAGGGTAGCCTCGTGTCTCAGGTAGCCTAGGTGAGTCAACGTTGCATGTAAATTCAGTTTCAACAACGTTTTATTTAGATAATCATAACTAGGGTTTTACCCCCCTTGAGTTTTAGGGGCCCTGATTCTAATTCCAATTATTCTGAAAATTTTAGGAATTATACAGAATCACTTGGGTTTCTCAATTAAGGTTTCCTATTGGTTAAATTAAAATAATAAATAGTACTTTTTGATGAGAGTTGTTACACAAGTTGCTATGCATTTCCGACACAATACTTAGAATTAGTATTTTTGTCACTATTGTGTCACAAATTGGCCAAAAAATTAAGGTTTTTTTTTTCCGTAGGAAATGCGTAGTAAACGTGTCAGAATTTGCTACACATTTTTTTGCGTAGAAAAATTTCGTAGCAAAATGACCAATTTTCTAGTAGTGGTAGTTGCTTAAATAATAAATAAATGTTTTTAATATAATATAATAATGATAATATTAGATATTAATATAATATGTTAATAGTATTATTATTAATAAAGTAATATACTTCATAACACATTTAAAAAAAATGCATTATGATTATTAATTATAAGTTAGATACTCATTAAAATTATTGTAGAACTAATTATTATATTAATTATATTTACTAATATTATTATTAAATTAAAGAAGAGAATGCCACTTCACATTTTTTAGAATCCCTTTTTAGAATCAGATTTGTGTAGATCCCATTTTTTCCCAAAAATAAATAAAACCTAGAACATATATATGACATGATAACTAAAACCAACACGTGTGGCAATAAAACCATAACTACATAAACTTCAACTTGTAATATGAGTTCTTGCGGTGTTATCTTAACATCTAGGTCGTTAAAGGTGGGATGACATATTAACCGACATTACACATTACTCCCTCCTTATGCTAATCGGAAACACTACACAAAGTCATAATTAGATTCTCATGGTTAAAACCCACTAATCTTTTATTATCAAGGAAACTCTCTCAAAACCTTGAATTACAATTTTCCCTACCAATTTGGTTGGTATATATAGCTAGTCTAGACGCGTTAGACTACAACTAGGAAACCTATTAATTAATTTACACAATAATTATCTAACACACTTCCTAACCAAACACATATAGAAATCTAGATAATTATCTACTAATTAATTAACTTGTTAACCAAGTTAATATTTCCAGCCATTCCTTCACGCACAAGGCCACTATACGACTCTGTAATTCCCAACAATATGTTAACATGTTCACGGAATGTTAAGAGATTAAATTATTTTTTTATTTGATACACCAAAAACCATTTAAAAATAGGCTAGGTGGAATTAATAGGATTAAAGCATTTCCTTTGGGTAAGGTTGAGTGAAATGGGAAAAAGTGAGTGATATTGCATTTAGATGAAGTTAAGGAGGGTTAAACTATACCAAAAAAGAAGGCCTCAAAGCAAGTGGTTTAATGACTACACCTCGTGGCTGCCATATCTTTTGCTTTACTTTTTAACATATGATTATGTCTTTAATTGGTTTTTAGGTAATCTTCTTAAGATGTGATTCCAGTGGCGGACCTACCTCCAGTCGTGGGTGGGTGGCCGCACTCTTTGAAAAAAATTAGCGTATATTTTAGGCAAAAAAACCAAGCCGCATCCCTTAAAAATATGGTTGAACGCTTCATCCGCATCCCTAGTAAATAATCACTAGGTCCGCCACTGTGTGATTCCCTTTTGTATGAATTGTTATGTGCACATGTTTTATGCAATTGTAGTTTACTCAGAATTGATCCACCCAATAATTAAACAATCTACAATGAGAGTTTTGAATTAATCCACCCCACTTACAATGCATGCTTACATTACATTACATGGCATATGTGTTTTAAAGTGATCATCATCTTAGATGAGGTTGGTCATAGTGGCTTCACGCCCCTGGACACCTCAGCAGAGAACACGACCCCAAACATTGAGACAAGGGCGTCAAAACACGGCACCATGGAAGCTTTTGCCAAGCCCTTAATGGGCGTTAAAGAATGCAGTGAGAGGTAAGAGAGAAATTGAAACAATGCTTTTTAGCCAACCACGTGATGCCACATCACCCACCTTCTTAGTTAAACCACTATACCCTTGTGAAGATGTAGTTTAGTTAAAGCCCAACAACATACATGAGTACATGGGAATAACTTTTGTATTTTTTTTAGTTAACTCATTACACTTATCCTTATAGTTATGTTTTATACACATATTCGGAATCCATAGATAGTTTTCATTGGAAATTATGGTGGTCAACGAAGCTTGTAGATGCTTAGAGGGGACGGGGCGTTCACTTCCCAACCCGTTTCCTGCTATACCATAAATCAATCATATTGTCACATCTCATTTTCTTTCCGAACTTGTTCAAAGGGGCTTACGGGGTGTTCTAACTCAACCCATGCTTCTTAAAACAACATCTTCTCCTTTCTTTCCACTCAACCCCCAACCCTCAACCCTCATCCCCATCTAGCGTTTCTGAACCCGTGGATCCCTCATCTCACGTGACAAAGTAGATTGTGGGGGTGTTCTAGTTGAACCCGATCTTCCGTTGCCCAAGATAGCCTTACTGGGTATGGTTAGGATAAGAGGGAGGGAGAGTACAACCAACTTTTATACTAGAACTTTGCGCAAAATATACGCCAACTAGAAGATGACCCGCCGCGATGTGGCGGGGCATTCGTTTCCATTAACTTTGAAGGTGTGGATGTATGTAACACTATATACAATAGATGCGTCTTGTGCGCGATGTTTAAGCCTTGTAGCGAGTGCACTTTATCAGTTGGCTCTTATCTGCCTCACCTGTTTTAGGAAAGTTGTTAGTACTTGTTTGTAATGTAGTAATATGTTGTTTTTATGTGTTATACCCCTGGTGTAGTGCTTAGTTGGATGATGTCTAAATCTGTTGCATCGTTCATGTTGAACTTTATGTTGTTGGGTCTCTAAATTTGTAGCAATTTAATAGGCTGTTTTATGACTCGAGAACTTTTGGTCAGCTTCGAGAACCAATATTTACAAATATAAATGAACATGAATACTTAAGAAGCCATTAAAAATAAAAGGAAGCGGGTGGAATGAGAATCGAACCCGTAAGCTTGTGGTCATAAGCAACGTATGCTAGCACTTAGCCAACGAAAATGTGTTTATTATGTGGAAGAAAAGAAACTAAGTTAGTGGGTGTCACGTGGCAGCCCATTTTTGATATGACCCACCAACGTGGACCAATAAAAATCAAGTAGTGTTCATGTTGCTTTCCTTTAATATTATATATAAGGTTAATATCTTTGTCAAGATATCTTAGATTGATAGCGTTGCGTGTTTTAGAGACAAAACATAACATGAATCAACCTATTTACTACTAAGTATATACCTGGGAATGAACGGTAGCAGCGTGTGTTTGAGAATTAGCAATGGCAGCAAGATACATAAGGTTCCTCTGAAGCTTTGCTTGATTACTGCCATAGTATATACAAGTAATTTGATCAAAAGTAGAAATACTAAAACATAAAAGGCCGCGACATATCGAGCACTCACTCTACACATTAAGTAGACACTTTTCCAGTGTTTTATGAACATATAATGTGTTAAATATGATTTGCAAAATAATACGAAATTAAATAACCTACAATTTTATTTTAACCCATTTGACTATTTAAGAGACTGCATGGACTAAACATATATTCTTAAGTCCAAACTGCCACCTCCAGAATCAACTTATCAATGTCATTGTGGGTGCCGAGTAAAGGCACTTTGGAGATGAAACAGTGATGACGCTAAAGCATTTTTTTTAGTACGTAATACATGTGTTCATTTTTTGGACATATGTCACCTGATTATAATATAGCCATCATGTATAAATTGTTTAATCTGTGAAAAAACAACACAAAGCAATTAGAATGATCAATGATTAGACATAAATTATCACATCCTAAAGAAAAAGAGCATGGAATCGTTTAATACAGGTCGTTAAGAATCCGTAAGGTTACAAATTTCATGTCACGGACTACAAACGAATTTGACGAACTACAAATTTCGTGTTATATTCATAAACCATATTTATCATTTTAAAAATTCGAATACAAACTAATTATTTTGAAAATAAAAAATCGGCCTGCACCGTCAAGTTGCAAAAATCAGCTAGTTAGTTTGTCGTTTCTCAAACCAGTGGCATTTCGGCCCAGAACTTTTGTCAAAAGCGGCTGAGCGTACTGCAAACACCCAAGATAGATTCCACCTAGAGACGTAAAATTCATGGCAATGTCTTACAAGAAATGTTGAATTTCAATACACCACATATATTCCCTATTACTTCAATAATATACATGATAGTTACAGCAGAGCTATTTATAATGAACACAAAAAATTCAGCTGCAAGCATCTCATTTGAGAAAGTGGATAATTTCATATTCATTAGCATTCTGTTTATGATAATGATTCAGTTTAGGGATTAAAATAGAAGGAAATTTGGTACAAATTTGAGCCCTTTTAAAAATAAAATGCAAAGCAAACAACGATTATTACTCCAAACATCAAATTCAATTCGACAAATTGTTTTTCTTATCGAGCACTTTCAGATTCCGCACATAGTTTCTCAAGAGAAAATAATGCTAAACCTAATTTAAAACAATAAGCAAAGCATATAGATAGATAAATTGAAAGAAAGGAATTAAAAGAAAGAGACCATGTCGTCCTGGTGAAGAGTGATCCACACGCGAAATTGCCGACGGGTGTTCGATTGGGTCTGCAATTGAAGGTCATTCTGATGCCCTAATGTTCGATTAGGGGGATTTTGTAGGTGGCGAGTGATGGTGCCTGTGGTGACGACAGGGGTTGGCGGATGTGGGGGACAAAGCCGGAAGAAAGCGGTGGTAACCAGTGGTGAGCTGGGTGGTGCTTGCTGGTGGTATAAGTTGGGTGAGTGACATGTCTGTGCACTGCTCTGTGTAGAGGTGGGAAAGACCGGCGGATGTAGGTTGGCAAAACCTGAAGACGGAAACTGTAGCCAACATCCTACCCTAAATGTTATATAGTATAATATAATATAATATAATATGTAAAGCCTTCGATATTGTATTATTTAATAATATAAATTATCTATGTTTTTTTATCTTTTAATTAGCATGGCCATCTATAGATTCAATGTATAAAGGATCCAGTTAGTGGTTTGAACTAATTAATCTCAGAGTATGTTATCAATATTTTCAATGTTTACTAACGAGAATAACATATATTTAGGCTGGAGATATTTGGACACCCATCGCGCCTATTTTCACACCTTTGGTGCCCTAGACGCCTCGTATAGGTCTATACGAGGTGTCTACACACTGAATTCAAGGGGGTCTGCGAGGGTGTCAGGCACAAAGTTTAAGGAACCCTAGACGCCTCGTACAGAGCTATACGAGGCGTCTAAGATTGGGTTTCTTTTTTTGGCTGAAATGAGGGGTGTTTTGGTGGGTTTTGGTATGGTTTTTGGATAGTTTTTGAAGATGTGTTTTTTATTGAAAATTTTTTTGTTTTTAAAAAAAGTTATGTTTTTTTTGTTTTTTACACTATAAAAAAGTTTTTGTTTTTTAAAAATGAACTATTTTAAAAATCGGCTCTTTAAATATATTATATCGATTAAATATTATAATGTTTTTTACATTTTACTTTTTTAAATATTATTCTTCCGATTAAAATTTTATCTCGTTCAAATATTCAAAACATATTTTGTTTCCGTATTATTTCAATTTAAGACAACAATCATTAAGTAACCGAATAATTGAAAACAAACATAAATATGACATAGATAAGATAACTTTGTACATCCATAACAAAAATATATAAGATAAGTTTGTACATCCATAATAAAAATAAAAACAACAACTGGTCTATGCATCCGAATCCGAATCCGAATCTGGCTGCTGCTGCTGATGTGGTGCTCGAGGTGGTGGGAGCGGTATCGCGGGTAACCCATCTCTCTCGCGTCTATCCTGCAGCTCCCGAACCACCCAACCTATCAAATCGCTGAGCCTGTCAAGCTCTGCTCGTACCTCCAGATGTATCGGCGCAGCTCCTGGGGCATGACCTGGAATAGCGTGACGTGGAAACTGAGGCGCCCCGGCAGGTGGCGGTGGCTGTGGCATCGCTGCACCGTCTACATCCTGCGGAGGCTCCTCCACGGGCACTACATCAGCAGGATCTGCAGGAGGATAAACGGGCTCGAAATGCTCTGGTAGGGCCTCCTCTGTCCATATGCCCCCGTTGCGGTTTTTAAACCGCGGGCCAACTGCGAACCTCCTGATTACCCTCATCCCCCACAGCGACTGCATGCCCATCCGCGTCGGCATGACTGGCGGCGTCCGTAGATGTGGGTCCTCGTGCAGTACGAGGCCAAATGAACGGGCAATGACGGTCACGTACGCCCCGCCATACAAAAATCCGCGCTCCTATTTGTGATGGGCGGAGGCGTAGTACTGGGCTAGACCGTGTGCTAGCGCGCACGGCCTCCTATACAACAAACAATAAAGGAAAAAAAGATCTGTAGTCATACACCACTCACGGCTGTAGCCGCGCGCTGAAATCGAAGTAGCGAGCAAATGGTGCAGATACCTGCAGATAGTGTTAGCGAAATACAGAAACAGAGATTAATAAACAATGCACATAATCACAATAATTGTCGTAATAAATGTACGTACCTGTACAGTGGGTCCCTAACAAACGACACCCTCCCCTTCGACTTGTCGTGCTCCCAAGTATTTGGCCCCGCAATCACCTGCCAAAACCCTAGAAGAATGGGTTTGTCAACCACCACTTGCCCCGCTGTGTAAATCTCAGTCTCGATCTCCCCCTGCATGTATAAACCAGAACGCACCGCAAAGTCTGCTAGCCTCGTATAGGTCTATACGCGTCGTCTCCTCTTTTTATTAAATGACCATTTAGCCCCTGGTATGCCCCCAGTATAGGCTTTATTCAGGGGCAAAATGGTAATTAACCATTCCAAAAAGATATTTCTGGAATGGTTAATTACCATTTTGCCCCTGACTAAACCCTATACTGAGGGCTTTACAGGGGCAAAATGGTAATTTAATAAACCTTTTTTCAAAATTAAAAAACAAAAACTTTAAAAAGTTGCCGCCTTGCAAGACGACACGTATAGCTCTATACGCGGCGTCTGGGTTTTCAAAATTACCTTTAAGCCCCTGTTAAAGGCCTATACTGGGGACTTTCAGGGGCAAAATGGTAATTAACATAAAATATTTTCAAAATTCAAATTTTAATTAAAAGAATTGTTGCCGACACTGTAGACGACTCGTATAGATCTATACGAAGCGTCCTAAATCAAAAAATTCAAATTTTGATTTTCAAATTTTCAAAATTCAAAATTTCAAAAACCCGCTCAAATAGACGTCTCGTATAGATCTATACGAGGCGTCTGTGGATTAGGAAATGACCTTTTAGCCCTTGAAATAAGCCTTGATTGGGGGCATACCAGGGGCAAAATGGTCTTTTGGGCATAATTATACGACGCGTATAGCTCTATACGCGTCGTATATTTTTAATTTTTTTTTAAAAATGATTTTAAACTGTTTTAATTATTGAAAAATGATACAAATTATAAAAAAAAATTATAGAAATTGTAGAAAATTATAGGAATTAATAAAAAAAATACATTCAAATTACAAAAATCATTCTTCCGTATCACTATCGATGTAATTAAGACTGGGGTTTGATCTTGGCGGAGGATTCATTATCGATGTATACCATTCTAGACGTGGCAAGTACATATCTTCCCATTGTTTCGTATGGGGTGTTCGGTGGGTCAACCATAGCCCGTGTGCTGGTGGCATTGGATAATCCCCTTCCAGCTTAACATGTATGAAGTGGTTCTCGTTTACATGTGTAAGCGTTATGAACAATGGTTGTTGATTAGCCGGAGGACTTAGTATCGGGAAGAAAGTGGAACTCGCACCCATGGTTGTCGTTAACAGGTGCACCCCGATACCGTACGTTTGTGCAATAAGAAGTCCTGCATAGGGGAAGTCCATCCAGTGATCCCCCCCACAACCGGACACTGAATCCCAAATTAGGCCCTGACGATGCGTGTAAAAATAACCTTTATCCCATGCTTCAAATATTGGGAACCAGATCGATTTGTTCTGGTCCATTTCTTGAACAAGGTGCCTTCGAATGAGCCCCCATGAACTCTGTTCCATACCTAAGCCCACAGCCACAGACCGAAACCCACAATGACCGTCCGGCATCACATCTCGTATGCACGAGACGTACGGATGGAACACTAGCGGAATGTCATCCTGAAACTGTTCGATGATTCCCACGTACTTGTCCCCAATGATTAACGGAAAACCGTGAGCATCTCGTGTCTCTTTCTTCTTAGAACTCTTTGAACGGCTTAGGCTCGCTTTGGGTTTTTGGGACCTTATAACCGACTGTTGAGAGGCCTGTGACGGAACGTACGAGCTGTGACGAGGTTTGTCGTACTTAGTTTGTCGGGAACCTTCAAAGCACGTGTTTGCATCACCGAATGAGCTTCTCCTCAATTCTTCATCTATACGAGAGGCCTCGTCCAACCTTTGTTGTACCTGCTTTGTTGTTGGTCGGCCACGAGTATTTTGTTGGACAACCGGTGGTTTCTTGGTAGATTTCTTTGGAGTCAACACCGCTTTAATCTTTGAAATCAGGCTTTTTTGCTGAGCTGGGGGGTGCGACTCTAATTGTTGTCTAACAATATTTAGCTCTTCGACCACGTCCACGTCATCGTCTATCAATTTACAACTTTGGAAGTTAAGTTTCCGCCAGAAGACGTCCACGTCTTCGAGTTGAATCGGACGCTCTGCACGGTTAAAAACAACATTGTTTAAGTCACATGATTAACGGAAATATATCACACAAGTGTTGTACGTTTAACAATTATTACCTTCAAGCATGTACTTTTCTATCCTGCAAGCACAGGGCAACCCACAGCTGTGCCACATTTGGCAACCACATGATGAATGAAAGCGCTCCAAGACATCTAGCTTCCTAATTGCCTCGCTCCTCAACAAGTCAAGGGCTGTATGGGAAACTTTACCAAGTAGGTGTTGAAACAACGGGTGTTTGTGGTGGGTCATTGTTTTTTCGATGCTATCTCGAAAAGTCTTCCTTATTTCACCGAACTGTGCCTCAACTATATCATGGACACAACCAACTATACGGTCGAGCGAGCTCCTATCTTCAACGTATCTCTTTAAGTTGGCGTGTTGGCTCTCAACTCTGTTTGTGGTACGATTACCAAAGTTGCGCCTCTTATCAGTCCACGCAAAGACGAACATCTCCTTATAGTCTTTTAGCCAGTTATCGTACACGTATTTGAAGACCCCTAAAATGTAAAAATAATTTAATAAAATTTGCATAGGTGAGTCGTATGTTATTATAAAAACTTACTAGAACGTTTGCACTCCACAAGTCGTTGTCGCATGTTGCGCAAGTGGTACTCGTAGATGAGTATGGATGGAGACTCAATCAATGTCCCCCAGAATGACAAAAATTTCTTCCAGTCTTCGTCTGTGAAGGCACCCTTGCAGTGCTTCATAACATTCTGTTGTATGTGCCACCTGCAAAGAAGCCTGGAGGCGTTTGGAAATACTTTAGCACACGCGCCCATAAGGGCTAGGTCTCTATCGGTTAAAATCACACGTGGCTCCATGCATTCATCCAACATTGACTTGACCCTCTCAAGCACCCACACAAAGTTATCACCCCGTTCTTTACTAACAACGGCATGCGCGATAATAAACGATTTGTTGGTAGGCGTCATACCAACAATCTGGATAAAGGGCATATTGTATATGTTTGTCTTGTACGTCGCATCGATCAGCATGACGTGGGGGAATGCACGCCACATGTCTCTCGAGTACCGATGAAGAAAGAAGATCTCTGTTACGATCTCTGTTCCGGGTTCCTCCCGTGTCTCGTAAATAAAGTCGTTGTTTATCAGCTTGTCTTCTAGTGACTGCATGGGAGTCAATCCTTGTCTTTGTTCGGCTCTAATCTTCGCCACAACGTTTTGAACGTCTTTCAGAACATGAAACCTGTCGGGGTCCTGCTTCCTTATCGTTTGAAATATTTTGCGCGACTCCATGTTTTGAGCTGTCAGCTGCTCGATCAGTTTCATTTCGCTTGGAGTAAACCTTCGCACAAACGCGTGGGCCGATAGGTCCTCACAAAGTTCGTGGTTATGTTCAATTTTTCCGTCTTTAATCTCCCAGGTTTCATACGGGTGGTTTCGCACAGCCAGCAGGTAAAACGGGCAACCGGTTTTTTTGCTTCCGGCTTTTCTAAGTGTTGCTGTAGTCTGGTGCTCACCAGCACGATCACATTCAAGCCATACCCTCCGGATTCTTCCACCGGTTTTCTTTGATCGACGGGTGACAATAACGAAACCATCCGCGTTTGCTATTTCTTGTATCCGATTCTTTAGTTCATCTAAAGAGTTGAAAACCTGTAACATCGACAATAATAATAAATAATTTTAATAAATAAATAAATAATAATAATAATAATAATATTAATAATAATACTAATAATAATACTAATAATAATAATTAAATAATTAATTAATACAAAAATAGTAATTAATACCTGCTTTTTTAAGTACGGACTGTCCTGGATGGGAGGTGTCTCACCACCATATCTACCATATCCACCATAACCACCGTCTCCTCCGTATCCACTGTATCCACCATCTCCTCTGTATCCACCCTCTCCTCTGTAACCACCGTCTCCTCCGTATCCACTGTCTCCTCCGTATCCACCGTCTCCTCTGTAACCACCGTCTCCTCCGTATCCACCGTCTCCTCCGTATCCACCGTCTCCTCCGTATCCACCGTCTCCTCCGTATCCACCGTCTCCTCCGTATCCACCGTCTCCTCCGTATTCACACCCGTTGATATAATCCGGATACCCTTGTTGCGTCAGATAACTTGGTTGACAAGCATGGTATGAGTCATCTACGGGGGCTGTTTCGTCAACAGGGGGATGATTGTTCAAATCTAGAAACGGTTTGTTTTGTTCTCCTTGTATACTAGACACAACCTCCTCTTGCTCATTAGAATCGGGAACGCAAGACTCCTCCAAAATAAAGAACCGTATCATCATTAGTAAATAATAAACTAAAACAAAAACTAATTAAAACATTTAAGTACCTGTACCGTTACCGGATCGCTTTCGGGCACCCAGTTCTCGCTATAATACTGCCCGAAGACATAGTTGCCGTCCCAGTATGATGACATTTCAACACTTCGGGATGATAAGAACACAAATTAAATGCCGTCCCAGAATGAAAGAAGAAGAAGATGTAGCAGAATGAAAGAAGAAGAAGAACAAGAACAAGCGTAGAGACATAATACATGTCTTAAATGTTGGATGCTCGAGACAAACCATACACTGTATGTTGCACTTTTTCATAAGCCTTAGACGCCTCGTATAGCTCTAGACCCCTCGTATACATTTTTGTCAGCTGTAGAAGACGCCTCGTATAGGTCTATACGAGGCGTCTTAGTGCCTCGTATCCATCCCTCGTACAGACCTAGACTCCCCGTCTAATGTGACTGATTTGACATTGTGCTTTGGTGCAGAGATGGTCGGAAAAGTAACCCTATACGCCTCGTATAGGTCTATACGAGGCGTCCTGAAGGGTGTCAAAATAGGCATGAAGGTGTGTAAATATGTAGACCCTATATTTATTATAGTTACAAATTTTCACAAAGTTGCTAACACAATAACTTGATAGGTTTTTGTTATTTTCTTTTTAAATTCTTATTTCTTTTTATATTTTTGTTCGGACTGCTAAAGAAAGATCAAGAGATTCAAACTTCAGAATATTTTTCCAATAACTATATACATTTGAGTTCTATGTAACATCTATAGAAAGAGCTAAAAAAAGGTAATAGATGATTTAGAAGCTATATAATGAATTGAAATACTCTAATAAACATGGATCGTAGATTTCTTGTCGATTTTACTCGATTTTTCCACTCCTCCAATGCACATGAAATTCTCAAAGGCTGTTTCATCCATATATATCTAAGTTTTGTGCACGTCAACTTATCCTTTTCTTCTATATATGAGAACATTACGTATTGTTATACTTAACATATGTGCATTCTCTTGTCTTTCCTATATATGATAAAGATAATATATTACTTATATTTTGTGCCCGATCATAGTCGGCAATCAAGCAACTTACTCTAATCGGACAGATGCGATCCTCTACACTGTACACATCACTTCTTGATCGAGACGCTGTTTTCTTGTTTTGCCTTTTGTCCTTCCCAAAGTATTTTAGGACTATTGAAAACACAATTTTGGCACAAAGAAGCTAACTTCCAAACACGACCAGCTTAAAATGGGAAAAAATTGAACCCTTGAGCATGCTTAAGAGCCATCTCACATATAAAATATACACACTTTTGACTCCTTCAAAGCATCCCCTATTATTTATCCAAGATATTCTTGTAAACTTGTGTTTATTTCTAAATGAAATAAAATTTGTCCATTTTTTTTAAATTGAAAAGTAACTTCTTAATATGACAGTTAAAGTCAAATATTAGATGATTTTCCAACTTTCTTTGTCATTTCGGATATATGAGTATATGCTTACATGAGTGTGTATATATAGGAGCTACAAAGTGTAGGTCTTGAACTATGTTCTTAACATATGTTCATCAGTAGATTTATAAGTGAATTTCTTTGACTTCGAGCTTCAAAACCTCAACTCATCAATGGAGTTTCCTGCTGTTTTTCTTGTTGGTTATCTTATGTTATCCTGTTTTGCACCAAGTTCCTATGGGGTCACCTTCTCTTCGCTTCATAAGACACTTATAGTCTCAGCCTCATCTCCACTAGGCCATGGTATCTCTCTCTCAAAGACAAAAAGTTATATTTGTCCTTTGAAAATGCTTGAATACTACATATTTTGCAAGAAAATCACATAGTAGAGGGGGGTGTAACATCAAAGTGTTTGGTCGATCGTTTGATCACTATAGTAAAGCTGGTAAAACTGTTGATTGAGCAGTTGAAACCAGAGGGTGAACCAGGGTCAAGAGGGTTCGCTAACCCTGGACACCAGAATTTATTTAATTTTTATATAATAACATTCTAATATAAAACAATAGTTACTAGTCAGTAGTTAGTAGAGAAGAAAACTTTATGATGGCCCTAAACATTTTTCCAACAAAATCATTTTGTCATAATTTGTTGAAAATGGCCATTTCGTAGGCGCGTTGAAATGATTGTGATGATAAATTGCTTTTTTTGCTATGGCAATCCGATCAAGTTTTTCCACTTGGGTATGCAACAAGATTCAAACTTTTACTAGTTTCTCTAACTGAATCTGAATCTTGCAGTACTAAAAGCTGGGGAAGATGAACTCACAATAAAATGGGAATTTAACCAGACTTTCCTACCGGGTACAGACTCGACCTACAAGACCGTAAAACTCAAACTATGCTATGCACCGGAGAGCCAAAAGGACCGGCCATGGCGGAAGACAGTGGACGACCTAAAGAAGGACAAAACATGTCAACACACGATTGTTGCAAGGCCATACAACCCTTCAAATTCATTCATTTGGAAAGTTGAAAGAGACGTCCCTTCAGCTAAGTTTTTTGTGCGAGTCTACGCGTATGATGGTCAAGAAGTTGTGGTAGCGTATGGCCAGAACACGGATCACAGCAAGACTTTTGATTTATTTACAATCCATGCGATCACAGGTCGTCATGCCTCGATTGATGTTGCATCTGTTTGCTTTTCGTTTTTCTCGGTTGGTTCATTGGCTGCGTTTTTTTACATGGAGAGAAGAAAGGGGAAAATTTCACAACACAAGTGAGGTAAGAATTGTAATGGATTGAAAATTTGTGTTTCTCAAGTTCAATGAATGATCAATGTATCTTTGGACCCTGATGGATTGTGATGCGCATACATGTATATGGATTGAACATAGCAAGCTTCTTAAGGTTTGTTTATGGTAAGGTACATGTGCATGTACAAGGTTCGGTCTATCTAGTTTTACTTATAAAAAATATTGTCGTATAAATGAATTTTGTTTATATATATATATATAAGTTTCTATTATAAGAGCCTAATTTTACTAGTCACACAAATCCCCTGAAATCTACGTCCATCATTGGTCTAAGTCTCACTGATAAACTAGCTAGGCTTAACAATTTCATAAACCTATTACCTATGCTAATCATGTTGATTGTATCAGTAGAACATGGGTAAAACATGAACCCTAATTAAATAAATTCAATCATGAATAATAAAAAAAAAATGTGTACCTAGTTAGCAAGTAACCACATCAGAGAATGAAGTAGACGTCATGTTCGTCAGATTGGTCGAGTTCCCCTTTAGGGTGTACAGTTTTGATGGGTTTAGGTGTTCTTGAAGAACACGGTTTTTGAGAGAGAGAGGGGGGTCCAATTGATAGTGATGATGTTATTATAATTGTCTTAGCATGGCGTAGACAATGCAGCTGTAAGCGCTGCTGTGTACAAGGGTGGCATGGCGTAAGCGGCAGATGGTTGATAATACTGAGGCATGCTCGCCTGCGGCATGATAGTGCTCAGGCTTGCCGACGTAATAACTGGCGTAGAGTTAAAACGCGATGTCTGTGCACCAGTGGTTGCCACAGGGATGAACATGTTGGTACCAGTTACTCCTGGTTCCATGGACTGTAACCGTAGGGAAGTGTATGGGAGTACATCCGCTTCGGTTGTTCCAGAAGCAGTGACTACATTCCCCGAAAAACCTGGTGGTGGTCCTTCCGCCTCAAATTCCAAATCAAGCGACCTGGTGACGACCGGTGAAACCGGAGTAGTGGTGATGGGACCTGTTCCTGCCCCCAGGTTGTTATTTGTAGCTGCTTGGCTTGGGGTGACTGCTGCGTTCCGATCACTGGCCATGGGGTTCGAACTGATTGTTACCGAAAAGGTCCCACGGATGGCTCCAATGAAGAAACACTGACCTTACGGTAGTATCAGATGAAGACTTCAAGCATCAATGATCCGAACGGGCAGACTGCAAAACAGAAACACCGTTAGGACTCGTTACAGGAATGGGGTTATTCCTGTAACCACCCTCCGGCGTGAGAATAAGTCTCGGGTTTGGGAGTATAAAAGTATGAAGAAAGAAAGAAGTTATATGAGAGTTCGATGATCTGTACCTTATACGTTTACCTCTATTTATAGTTTATGATTAGGGTTTCCCTTAACTTAGGATGGGCTCCTATAAGTTAGGGATTTGCATGATCTTCCCAAAAAGTTGGAGATTTGGTTGCGTGTCCTATCCATACAGGATGGAATATTCTAGAACAAATATTTATAATTGTTTATTTATAATAAAATAATAGGTAATGACCGGGTTGGATTATCCGATTGGGGTCATACCTCGTCATGTCCCCCCAGTCCGAGGTTATGAAATGTAATTCATGAAATCGGACTAGAGAGAAAAAAGAAAGTATATCCTATGCAAGGAAAAATTATGGTGCCATAAATGCGATATGAGAAAATGGCGGCGATGTGATAGGATATGACAGTTAAGCCATCATTGGGGTAACAACTTGGTTTACCCTGTTCTGACGCGTATGTCTGTACATTTTCCATTTTGAATTTTGAAAAGTTACCATATAAATAACATCCCTTTTCACAAGGATTGAGTTCCAATTTCTCAGAACACCCTCGTTAACTTCCCCTCTTTCAAACGAAAAGGCCTCTAAAAATGTTGAATCCTCTTCCTCTGCCCCCGCTGGCTCCGAAACCCTGTTCTGCAAATGGGGAGTTGTGTCCTACAATAATCATGTGCAAGATTATGGGATTAGGGCTGAGTGGAATCCCTTGTTACCGTAAAAAACGGACACAGCCTATCCATTGAGAAAGGGGAAGATCACGTTATTCAGTGATTTCTTCAAATTCTGCAATTTCCGGTTGCCCATTACCAAATTTCTCAAATCCGTGCTTGATTACTACCACATTCACATTTCCCAAATACATCCGCTAGTGTTAGTGAAACTTCGTCAATTCGAATTTGCGTGTGTGGCTTTAGGGCACATACCGGAACTCATCGTTTTTAGGGCTTTCTTCGTGCTTGTGTGGAAACCCCCCTTTTTTACTTTTGATCGAAGAGACACTGAGGCTTCATGTCTGAGGGAAATCCCTACCAGCTCCAGAGACAAAGATTGGAAAAAGAAATTTTTCTACATTGACAGCTCTGTAATTCCTGGCGACATGCATTGGAGAAACATGGGGCCAAAGGACAAAGTTAAGGACGACAGTCCTCCTGAAGATGCTTATAATGCAAATGCCCTATATACAAGATTGTGTGATCGCCCTTTCGAATGTACAGTGATTCCGGAAGGGGCCCTGGTAATGGCGGGGATGAGTCTGTTGTGGCATGATATCAAACAGTATCCCTCATTTCAAAGGGATGATGAAGGTATGCCTAATGCTTTGTTAAACTTGTATACTACCATTTGTTTAAATATACACTTTTCAGGAGAATGGAGCTTATTTGACTTTGTCGATCCTCCGCGGCACCTGGCATTGAGGGCCGCCGACTGCGTGCTTAGTGAACAAGAGCCGGATGTGTTAAAAATTCACCTTGATCAATTTTTGCTACCCGCCCTTCCTGCGGATCCTACTGTCTACCTTGCCTCCTCTAGCTTCGGCGGGGGTACTAACGCTGTGAATCCAGAGAAAAAACCCACCCGGATAAAGATTACCGGGAGGAAATATATGGCCGCTGGGATGACCACGCCATCCGCAAGTGGTGCGGCGATTACCCAAGGTGAAATGGTTACTACAACTGAAATCACTAGCCCTACCCATGTGTTGAAAAAACGAAAGACATTTCATGCTCTGAAACTGCCCGCGTTTGAAGCCGTGCAGACCGCCTATGCCATACCAACTGGTACAAGTTTTACAACTTTGATTTATTAATTAGATGCTTTATGCAACTAAAGTGTGTTTTTAATACAGGGACTACTGGCGCGATTTCAACTTCCCCTGTGACAGCCATGCCCTCGTCATCTATGGAGGTGGTAATTCCTACTGATAGCAACCAACCGGAACCCACATCATCGGTGAGTCCGTCTGTCGCCGTTAGCTGTGCCATGCCGCCACCCACATTCACCGCCGCTGTGACCGTAACAGCGAGTCCTGTTTCCACACCGCTAACTTCCAGTGTCACACTTTCCCCTGTGTTTACTTCTCCTTTGACTGTTTTTTCAACTGTTGGGAAAGAGATCCCTGCCACATCTTCTACTCATGAGGCGACAAGTGCTGGGGACCGTGCTGCTGGTGATACTGGCGGGTTAAGCAGTGGCATTGCCGATGATGGAGCCCGCCTGGGGGATGATCTATACTTACCTACCATCAACTGGGATCCCAACAACCGGGAAAAACGCTATCAACCTCAGTGGAAAATTGCGGAATCTTCTAGGTTAATCTTCCCTCCAGTGGTTCAACATTGGGTTGAGCGGGCTTATCCTCCAGCGGAGGTGGCATATGTAGAAGGGCTGAACAATGAGAATTTGATGAATTCCGCTATTGTGGATTCTGTTAGCCAACCCAGGAGGCTTACAGAGATCCGACGTCGGTGGATGCATGACAATAATGAGCTCCACCGAGCCCAAGCCGCTATTGAAGAACTGAAGGATGAGAAATACCGTCTGGAGAGTCAACTTCAGGCTGCTGGACTGAGGGAGAGTCGGTTTGTCTCAGAGAAAAACAAGGCCGAGGATGATTTAAAGAGGGTTACTGCCCACCTTGCCGAAGAGCGGCTTATGTGGGCTCGGGACATGGCGGAGAAGGACCGGGTTATTGCTCATGCTAAAACCGTGCAGGAGGAGCTAGAGCATAAAGCTGTTAGTGAGGCTCAGAAGGTGAGATCCGAAATGACTGCTCTTGTGGATAAATTTCTAATTGACAGTGATTTTGTGTCACAGGTGCAGGAACGCTATCAAGCGTTGACCGTTGAGGTAGAAGCTTCGAATGCCAAAGCTCGGGCAAGACAGGTGGAGTTAGAAGAGCGGGAAGGGCAACTTAGAGAACTCCAACAGCGCTGTGATTCCCTTCTTCTTGAACGGAATACCCTTGCCCAATCTTCCGCTACACGCCTAAAGGAGGTGGAGAGTGCTCTGGATCAAGCAAATGTTGAGGTGGAGGGATTGACCAGTCAACTGGCCGCATTACGGGGCGACAGAAGTTGGCTGATAACCACCGGGCTCGTAGGAGCGTTTGAATATTTTCGCCAATCAGCGCCCTTTACCTCTTTGATAGACCGTCTTTCCGCTGCTGCCTATAAGTCCGGTCACCATAATGGCGTTTACCAAGGATATTTCGATTGTAAACAATCAGATAAGATGCCTTCTGACTTTCATGTGGCTAGGGGCAAATTTGAAGGTGAAATGGCTGATGCACTGGAGGCGGTATACAACGAGCCGCTGTCTGTGTATGCTGACTTAGTAGATAAGGTGAATGAGGAGGGCACCGAATCTCTGCGTATGATGCTGGACCCCGCGGAAGAGTCTGAGGAAGCATAAATATTTTTATTTTGCTCATGTGTTTTAAACATTTGTGGCTTTTGTAATGACACTGTTTAGCCTTGGTTTTTGTGAACGTATCCACGTAACTTGTCAGGTATTTAATGCTAACTCATGATGTATATAGCCACCTTTCTTCTGAAATACGGCGATTTGACCTGTAATGATCATTTGCCATTAATACTGCTATCGTCATCTCTGTCAAAACTGTTTGCCCCTCTATAAATTTTGTTTCTTTTTTCTAAATTTGGTAACTAAAAGATATGAGTCGTAGAAGTTATAAGCAAAGACTCTCCGATATTTTCCGTCGATTAGATGCTGCCGATGGATTGGTTCACCTACAAACTCTGGTGACGAAATCGATGACTCGGAGGAGAAGAAGACCTAATGCCATTCCTACCCAGGCGAATCGTGCATGCCAGAGTATTGTTTACGAGGATGCTATCCCAGCTGACACTGACATGGCACCACTATCAGCCGATGATCAGATTCAACCTGTTTCGGCCAACCGTGTTCAACATTGCCCTTTAGTGTACGAGCGTCGTCGTGGTGGTCGCGTTGGAAAAAAGCCTGTTGATAACCCGGGGGTGATATCCCCACTGGTGATTGGAGGATCAGCTGATGACTTGACCATTGATCCCCTTGTGCTGGATTGTGGTAAGGTGCAGCATACCCCTGCAGAGGTGATGGCGACCTGTTCCCACAAGTAGGTGTTAGAACATGTTCCTTTTTTGGTTCCCATATGTTGGCTTTTTGAACAATAGGGACAAGTACTTGGTTTTGTATAAGATAGTTTGTATGCATGTTTTGTTAAAATACCTATCTTTTGGTAGCGGTTATTGCATCTATTACCAAGATACCCGCTTTCAGCGCTGTATATTTTGACCCTATGACTTATGTGTATGAAAATATTTTCGTGTTTAAGGGCACTGTTGCTTATTGTTTTGTGCAATTTGCTTGCGATGGTGAATTTATTACATTCTTTCGTAATGAGATAAAAGAAAATAACTTTTATTAAGCTCACAACTTAAATGAAAAGAAGCGACATCGCTGTGGATGGATTACACTTGTTTATTAAAAAAAGAAAAGGAAAATTTGATCTTGCTGTTAGGAGCAGGACGTTACATGTAACATTTTTTTAACTGTGCGATGTTCCAGCTACGCAGTATGGCGGTTCCATCTAGCCTGGACAATCGATAGGCCCCTTTGCCCAGATCTTCTTGAATGACGTAGGGGCCCTCCCAGTTGGGTCCTAGCTTCCCTATGGGCTCCGCCCTACTAGCTTCATTGTCTCGCATGACATAATCGCCCTCTTTGAATGTATGCTGTGCCACGCGTTTGTTGTAGTACTTTTCCAATGTCTTTTTGTATTTTGCTTCGTTGATAGCGGCGGATTCACGCCTTTGCTCGAGTGCGTCTAGGCCCTCACTTAGCAGCCTATCATTGTTGTTATCACTCGCGGTAAGGCGACGTAGTGACGGCAACCCCACCTCAGCGGGTATCATCGCTTCCATACCATAGGTTAGACTAAAGGGTGTTTCATTATTACTAGTCTTGGGCATTGTTCGGTGTGCCCATAGGACGTTTGGCAGTTCTTCAACCCAGGAGCTCCCCTCAGAGTCCAATCTTCTCTTTATGCCATCTAGCAAACTTCTATTCGCCCGCTCTACCTGGCCGTTCCCCTGAGGGTGCGCTACAGATGTGAAAATCTGCTGTATCTGGAGTTCAGCGCACCATTCTTGCAAAACTTTGTCGGTGAAACGTGTTCCGTTGTCGCTTACCAAATATAGGGGCAATCCAAACCGGCATACTATGTGTTCCCAAAGGAACTTTTTGGTATTATCCGCCGTGATCTTAGCCAAAGGTTTGGCCTCTACCCACTTGGTAAAGTAGTCGATTGCCACAATTAAGTATTTTAGCCTTCCGGGTGCCAACGGGAATGGTCCCACGATATCGATCGCCCATTTCTGAAAAGGCCAAGCCGCGGTGACTGGGATTAGGTTGTTTTTGGTCCTAAGTGTTTGGGGAGCGAATTTCTGATAACTACGACATTTTATGAGCTCCTGTACTGCGTCTTCGTGCATCCCGGGCCAGTAGTACCCGGCGTTATGGATTTTGGCTACAACTGCCCTGGGTCCGGCGTGGATGCCGCATATGCCCGCATGAATTTCTTGAATCAGGTACTTGGCTTCTATCGGAGAAACACACCGTAGAAGCGGACCCAAATATGACTTCCGGTATAGAATGCCACCATTTACTTCATATTGTAACGCCTTCGTTTGTATTTTCTGAGCATCGCCTTTACCGGGGGGTAACTCCCCCTTAGTAAGGAATTTTAACATTGGAGTGTACCAACAAGGTTCCTCCGCTGTTACTGCGGAGACATTCCGTGGTTCAATTGAAGGAATTTGTAACGTCTCTATTTTCACTTCTTTTTCCATGCCTGAAGTGCCAAGCTTGCTTAAAGCATCTGCTATCTGGTTTCTTCCCCGATGGACGTGGTTGAGTGTGACATTTTCGAAAGAAGTCATGAGCTCCTTTGTTTTTGCTAGATATCTTGCCATCGATTCATCCTTAGCTTCATACGTCTCATTAACCCGGTTATTAACCAGCAAGGAGTCAACATACGCCTCGACCCGTGTAGCTCCCATAGATTGAGCCATTCTTAAACCAGCAAGCAGCGCTTCGTATTCTGCCTCGTTGTTGAAGCATTCGAAGTCAAAACGTAGGGCGTACATTAGTCTAATCTCATCAGGGCTTATCAGCATTAAACCCGCCCCAGATCCTTTCTCACTCGACGACCCATCAGTGTAAAGTTTCCAGGTCTGCCTGGCAGTGCTAGATTCCGGGATGTCCTGGATGGCGGGATCCAATATGGTTTCTCCTTCAGGGATTTCTGCTAAGAAGTCGGCGATAACCTGCCCTTTGACCGCTGTTCGTTTTCTGTATTCAATATCTAAAGCGCCTATCTCAATTGCCCATTTAGCCAATCTTCCAGAGATTTCTGGCTTGTGCAAAATTTGCTGTAGCGGGTAATTTGTCAAGACTTGCACGCGATGTGCTTGAAAATATCTTTTCAATCGCCTAGTGGCGTGTACTAGAGCCAGGACCAATTTTTCTAAGGTTGGATACCTCGTTTCTGGTCCCGCCAGTACTCGGCTTATGTAATATATGGGAGTTTGCTTCCCATCTCTTTCTACCATGAGTACCGCGCTTACTGCGTTATGGGCTGCTGCTAAATACATTTTTAGTACTTCATTGGGAGATGGCACTGTAAGCATTGGTAATTTTTCGATAAAACGCTTCATATCCTGCAGGGCTTCTTCAGCTTCACCAGTCCATTTGAAATTCTTTTTGTTGAGGCAGTCTTTTAATGTTTTAATGAACGGTAAAGATCTTTCTGCGTGTCTTGCTAAGAATCGGTTGATCGCCACTAAACGCCCGTTTAGCGCTTGTGCTTCCTTCAACGTTCTAGGGGAGGGCATTCGCCTTATAGCGGCTACCTTTTCCGGGTTAGCTTTGAAGCCCTCCTGGGTGACTACCACGCCTAAGAACTTTCCTTCTTTTACCCCAAAAGAACACTTCTTGTGGTTGAGTTTTATGTTGTATTCTCTAAGCTTTTGGAAGGTTTCTTCGATGTCTTCTAACATTTGCTTCTCCTCCCTACTTTTGATCACAAGATTGTCTACGTACACTTCCAGATTTCTGCCGATCTGGGTTTCGAAAGCTTTGTCCATGAGTCGCTGATAAGTTGCCCCGGCGTTTCGCAGACCAAAAGGCATCTTTGTGTAACAAAAAATGCCCACGTCGGTATGAAACGCTGTCTTTTCTTCGTCTTCCTTGGACATTTTGATTTGGTGGTACCCCTTATAGGCGTCTAGGAAGCATTTATACCTATAGGGGACTAGAGAATCAACTTTGAAGTCCATCTCAGGTAATGGGTACGCGTCCTTGGGGCATGCTTTATTCAGGTCCTTGAAATCAATGCACATTCGCCACGTACCATCTGGCTTTTTTACCATCACCGGGTTTGACACCCATGTGTGATATTGCGTTTCTCTGAGGATTCCAGCTTCCACCAATTTTCGTACCTCTTTGACGACTGCTGCTTTTCGATCTGGGGCCATACTGCGTTTACCTTGCGCGACCGGCTTAACGCCTGGGAGTGTTGCTAACTTGTGTTCCGCCTTGTCGCGGGGAACTCCTGTCATGTCGGAATGTTCGAAGGCAAAAACGTCAACATTCCTTTTCAACAGTGCTTTCAAGTCGTTTTTAACTTCCGGGGAGAGGCTGTCTCCAAAGGTAACCGTTTGATCTGGGTGGCGTGTACTCAACACCCACCTTTCTGGACCGATAGCTCCAGTGGGGCCCTGGCGACACTTCTTGGTGCTTAATACCTCCCCTATTTTGTCTCGATACACTGTTGCAATGCCCCGCGGAGTGGGGAACTTCATGAAACCTCGCGCCGTTGAGACTATAGCGTCTAACTTACCCAGGGTGAACCTTCCAATAATCACATTGTGGTATGACTCAGCGCGTACCACAAGGAATGTTAGGAGTATGGTTCTTTCTCGGGGCTCTTGTCCAAATGTGACCGAAAAAGTAATTTGACCAATAGGGTCAACCTTTTCCCCTGTGAAACCTTTAATGGGGGCGTGTACAGATTCAAGCAACCTTTGGTCTTCCAGTTGCATTCTGTTGAAACAGTGTTCATAGATGATGTCTTCTGAACTTCCGGTATCGACCAGAATTCGCCGTATGCGGTAATCCCCTACTGCAGCGGATATGATTAAGGCGTCTGTAGTGAGGTGCAGGTCTTCTATGCGAGGTTCGATGGTCATGGTTGCTAGCATCCAGGGTTCGAGCGTGGAGAAACTCCGCTTTGCCCCTTTTCCTTTGTCAGCGTGCACCATATTCAATTCTCGCGGTCTTTTGCCCGCCGCTTTATCGTTTTCTTCCTTCATGACTGGTGGACCTTGTTTGATGTCCCTTACTAAGTGTGCCAACTTACCCGCTTTCACAAAATATTCGATCTGCTTTTTCAGCTGAAAACAGTCGTTTGTGTCATGACCGCTCCCTTTGTGGTATTCCCAGTATTTACTTGTGTCTTTGTTTGGGTTATCTTTTAGCGGCTTCGGAGGATTAAACTTGAGGTTTTCTGAGGCTAGGATTTCCGCCGGTGTCTTGCTTAGGTTAGGGTAGTCAGATCGAGGTTTCGAGGACTCGTTCCTTGAGTAAGTGTTTCTTGGTCGGTCGTACCGCGAGTCCGTCTTGTCATTCCTTTGGTATCGGTCTCCTCTACCCCTACCTTTGGTATTCCGTTGTTCTCTATCTTCTTGATTTTTGAGAGCCTCTTTCTTCCTATTGGCTGCATGACTGGCGGCTACGGCCTTTTCTTGTATGACATATACCTTGGCTATCCGAAGTATTTCATCAATGGTGGGTGGCACGCCATCCCTCCCATGGAGGGTTCTTATCAACTCGTCATCGTTCACTCCCTGTAGGAAGGCTCCACAGGCTAGATAGTTTGTCACGCCTGGGATTGCCAAACTTTCCTTGTTGAATCTAACGATAAAGTTCTCCGCCGTCTCATTGTCTCGCCGGCGGATATGGAGAAGCTCGTTTCTATCTTTAGTGTGCCTGCGCCGCTGGCTGAATTGCAAGATGAACTTGGATTCCAGATCCTCAAAACTGTCTATTTCTCCTGTGGGTAAACTGTCCCACCAGACCCTAGCCGCACCCATCAGTGTTTGCACAAACATTTTGCACCATAGGGGCATAGGCCAACAAGCTACTTCACCCGCACTTTTGAATAGGTTAAGATGGTCATCAGGGTCCCCTAGACCATCGTATTTGCCTACTGTTTGAGGCATTTTGGGTTTCTCCTTGATAGGAGCTTCCGCTATTCTTCTGGTGAACTTGGATTTGAAAGTTGCATCTACTGGCTTATAAGGTCTAGTGAGCTCGTCTTCTTCCACATTGATAGGTTGTACTGAAGGAATGACTCCGCCCTGGCTTATACCCTGAGTAGAGGTGGGTAGTGCCGAAGTGCTGTTTAGCATAGAGCTGGGGCCTCTACCCGGGGAAAATCTGGGTCTGGATGTGTTCCCTCTGTCATAGGCGGGTTCTGTTGTTGGCTAAGCTGGGGTGTAAACCGGTTGCGAAGTAGGAAAGGTCCACCATGGCGGCATATAAGCCGCGTATGGCGATTGTTGAATATGACTCTGTGTGGTTCCCTGGGGTGTGTGTGCTGAGTTACCATATGGAGGTAAGTATCCATATGGGGGTGCGTAATAGTACCCGGGGAAATAAGCTTGATTTCCTGGCGTGACTGGAGCGTTCATGATTCCTGCCGGCATGACCACTGGCTGGTGAGGCGGCGTAGACAGTGCAGCTGTAAGCGCTGCTGTGTACAAGGGTGGCATGGCATAAGCGGCAGATGGTTGATAATACCGAGGCATGCTCGCCTGCGGCATGATAGTGCTCAGGCTTGCCGACGTAATAACTGGCATAGAGTTAAAACGCGATATCTGTGCACCAGTGGTTGCCACAGGGGTGAACATGTTGGTACCAGTTACTCCTGGTTCCATGGACTGTAACCGCAGGGAAGTGTATGGGAGTACATCCGCTTCGGTTGTTCCAGAAGCAGTGACTACATTCCCCAAAAAACTTGGTGGTGGTCCTTCCGCCTCAAATTCCAAATCAAGTGACCTGGTGATGACCGGTGAAACCGGAGTAGTGGTGATGGGACCTGTTCCTGCCCCCAGGTTGTTATTTGTAGCTGCTTGGCTTGGGGTGACTGCTGCGTTCCGATCACTGGCCATGGGGTTCGAACTGATTGTTACCGAAAAGGTCCCACGGATGGCGCCAATGAAGAAACACTGACCTTACGGTAGTATCCGATGAAGACTTCAAGCATCAATGATCCGAACGGGCAGACTGCAAAACAGAAACACCGTTAGGACTCGTTACAGGAATGGGGTTATTCCTGTAACCACCCTCCGGCGTGAGAATAAGTCTCGGGTTTGGGAGTATAAAAGTATGAAGAAAAAAAAGTTGTATGAGAGTTCGATGATCTGTACCTTATACGTTTACCTCTATTTATAGTTTATGATTAGGGTTTCCCTTAACTTAGGATGGGCTCCTATAAGTTAGGGATTTGCATGATCTTCCCAAAAAGTTGGAGATTTGGTTGCGTGTCCTATCCATACAGGATGGAATATTCTAGAACAAATATTTATAATTGTTTATTTATAATAAAATAATAGGTAATGACCGGGTTGGATTATCCGATTGGGGTCATACCTCGTCAAATACGTCCATCAAATATTTACCAATTAATGATATAGGGGTAATTAGGTCAATGATCAATATTAGATAAATGATAATAATGGCCACATAATACATTAAATACATAAATATATTCTTACATTCTCCCACTTGGCCGAGTTATCATTTATTATGAGTACTAGATAAGCCTGATCAGGAGTTAATACTCATTTTATCTTTAAACCAAAACCATAGCAGAGAAATACAGCCGTTGAGTTAGTAATCAACTCAGGACCCCATTAATAATAATATAGTCCCAATTTAAAACCTAAGAAGTTAGGATCAATTGACGAATAAGCCCTTAACGTTGATTTGTATAATAATTGTCTATATGACATTTAGGCTAGCATGAACATATATTTAGAGACAAACAAATCTAAACGTACGAGGAAAATTAATAATCAGTCATTTATAGTAAGATATGCAGTTGTACATGGTCATCAATAAAACCCGTCATTATTTTAAGCGCTTACATAATATTTATGGGTGATTGACCTTTTGTTATTGGATCCATAAGCATGTCATGAATGTATTCGATACAAAGATTTAGTTTCCTCAATTCGTTCATAAACGAATAATTAATTTCGTATCGAAATTTAATGCAGCACCTCTCGTACTGTTACTTTTCAAGGAGACATGATAGCTGACTTTATCACAACAAGTCCTCAATATACTTTATATGGAGTTAATAAACTTATGATTCCATTGATAAATTTTCAACAACATTTAGTGACTATTGTTTTGTGATCAACATTATGTCATTATATCTTAGGTTGTTATTATCAGTTTGTTATGACTCCTCCATGAGATAGATTTTGTCTGCTGATATAAGGATATACTCGAAATTACATTTTGTCATCTTTGAATATTACAAAGTTAGAGTAATCAACCAGTTTGAGTTCTCACTTCTACTTTAAATTATAGCCTCTCGTTTCTTTTAAAGATATTGTAATACTCTATTAAATGCTTCACATTAATCTAGACATATCTAGTGTTGCAATGTGAGTAATATAACGAGTATAGACTTAAACTTACATAAGGCTTCTAATTAATAAAGCGTAAGGAAATAATCCCATTTATCCTATTATTCTCTAAAGGAGAGCAATATTATTTGTTACATATGTAAGGACCCATTTAAAATTAAATTTATGGAACGAAAGTAATGTCCCATTGGGTCTACCTCAGCATGTTATGATATCTATCACGTAAGAGATATCTCTGAGATCTATTATATCAAAGTTTGTGTTAACAATGCCTTGACTTATGTAACATATACTTGTCAAAGAATATCATCTATATAGAGGCAAGTTTATTTTAGTTGCTCCCACTCATAATGAGGTAGGTACATTAATCCACTTGATTCTTGATGAAAATAATTGCGTTAAGATTTCATCACATTATGATGTTTGCATTAACCCATACATGAATTTTATTGGCTTACAAATAAAGTGTTCTTAACCTTCAGTTCAGAACTTTCAGGTTGTTATCTAATGAACATGTAAATATGTAAGTCGGTTGTTTAGGGAAAATTGTTTTAATGTTCATCTAATGTAGCTCAAACTATTATAAGCTACTAGAACAGTGATGATCCTCAAAGAAATCTTCTATAAGATAGGTAGAAAGGTTCTTTGAAAATTTATCTCTTCCTGAGTATGACCTTTTGACAATCAATTATGATTCTTCGTGTCTTAAGGCTTATATCAGGATTTGGTTTAGTTATGAACACTCTCGGGTAATTCAATCAAATTCCAAACGTTATACGAACACATAAAGTCAGTTTTACTAGAAAACAATTTTATTCCATTTAGAATATTGATTGACACTAATGGCTTAGTTAGAAGAGATAGGATCAGTAAACTTTTCCAAAATCCATTTCAACTTCAGTTAGGGAGGTTATGTAATCATCAAAGTTAGTAGGTTTTTAAACCTAGATGACCTCCTGAATTGATTGTTGGGTTTATTAAAAGTTTTAGTTTTATGGATTAGCTCTTGGTTAGGTTGCTATCATTTTTAGGATTCTAAGTTTGTAAGAGTTGGTGCAGTATGGTGTACAAGAGGTGTAATCTGAGTTAAATTCAGAGTAAAATTTAATGACTCTCTTCCCCCCGCCTCTTGTATTCCTTGCAAGTCAACTGCTTCCACTGACCTTAGAAATCTTAAGGAACTCGACATGCTTAGGGTCAATATGTAACGACCAACAACTTCTAATAGAGAAAAACAAATTAATGACGTCAGTCATTGTAGTTTCTCTTGTTGAGGATTATGTTAGTTTAGGTAAGAAATCTAAGTGTGCCCACAATCAAGCAACAATGAAACTTTTGTAAGAGTAGCATTAGATTTTAAGGAGACAAGTTTTGATGGAACAGTGTCGAGATGGAGCAGTGTCTTGTACAAGAGGTGTAAATTGAAGTAATATGAAGTTTTCACTCCCCACTTCTTGCAACTATTGCAAGTTATTATTAAGACACTTAATGCTCCCACTGACCTTTGATATTTCTATAAATACTACAACAGAAGTTTCAATGAGGTACGTGACATGGAAACCTTTCATACATATGTTATACTTTATTTGATTTCCTTAATGTCCACGTGTCATAAGAAGCCTAGGGACATATTTAATAGAAATCATATTAAGTATATATATGAATAGATTTCTTTAAGTCCGTGGGCCATATGAGACAAATTTAGATGCAAGTGGATAGTCTTTAAATGATAAATGATTTGTGTCTAAAGATTCCATTTTGAATAAGTTCCACGAATGTTAATGAATAACTTATGATGGACCCATGCTTATTCCTTCAGCCAGGTCATATTTTAGGGCTTTAACGTCATGATTCAAAATCACTTAGAATGAGATTAGATTAAAAACATCATCCTCGTTAACCATGCCATGATTTCTCATGAATTTTGGTTATAATGGATAAAATTTATAGGTCTCATTTTCCGTTTGTAAAATTCTTATTTGCATGATAACAAAAGTTGTGAAAGTGTAAGGTATCATCTAGTTTCATCTTAGTAAAGTTTCTTTCCAGATATTGAGAACAAATAATATGAGAGTTTAAGGTAAGTGTGACTTTATGTTGACCATGCAAACCTCACAACCTTCATAACATAGCTTAATTATGATACTATATTCTGATTAATCTTTAGAATATGTAGGGTATCGAAAGGCGTTGTTAGAATATTGCTTATTATGGTTCTTATAGCCTTAACATTTAATTTTGTCACTAACTCTCATTTTAGTTATTTGTTGAATTCTGGTAAGGAAACATATAGAACTAGAGTCAACCAATCATGTGTTAACAAGAATATTAAAATTAGCAAACTTAAATATCATTAGTAAGTGACTACCTAATTAACTTATCCAATTGTTCTTTTAAATAATGGATAGTCTCTTTGCTTATGACTAGTCTAATGGCATAATTATGCAGTGATATTCTCCCTTGAAGAACCTTAGAGTTGGAATTCTATACTTGTATTTTGAGTATGGACCTTAGAACAATCCTCTTTTAAGGTTTCAGTGGTTTTAAGGTGAATAACATCTTATTTTCCAGTTTCAAACATTTATTTCTTTGTACATATGTTGCTTATCAACACACTCATTTTACTTTGATACTTTTGAGTGTTATACTTGATTTATAAGACATTAAATTGTACAATTGAAAATTTTAGTATGTAATGTACTGAAAAAAGCACTTATTTTCATGCATAAGCCCTTAATCTTATGGGTCATGGTACTATACATTATGATGTATTCATGAATGTCACTTAACCTTATAGTTTAGATTTTTTAAATGAAGGCATGCATCTTAGGAGTTCATGTGATTATTCCACAGATAATAGATTAGTCTTAGGAAAACCTTAATCTGGAATAACTTTAGTGATAAGAATTTGTTAGAGAGCTAATCTTATAGAAACTTGAAATAAAGCAAATCATTTTAGGTTTAGGAATTAGAGTGGATGAGATATAGATTTATAGAAGAAAATTATGGGTACTTAAAAAAATAAAGCAAAACTTTAGTGTACTTGTTAAGTATTCTAGACATAAATGAATTAAATCAGCTTTGGCCATAAATAAGACATTCACGTTTGTAATGCATACTTAACATAGCTTTTATAATACTTGAACAGTAAATAGATGCATCAAATCAGCTTCGGCTAGAAATGATACATCAGAAGTTCATTCAAGTTAAGCTATTTGGTTTTGTAGAAATGTTATCTAATTCTGATTAATTAAGTGTTTACAAAACCAATCATTTAGTTTACATTAACAGCCTAATAAAGTAATGGGATTTCGGATAAATCTTAACATTTCAAGAATATTTATGATTTCGAATAAGTTATATCTCGGATTCATCCAAAACGTATGAGTTCGAATGATCTTGGATCATTCCGAGATGGATTAGTTCGAATGATTTCGGATATGTCTGAGATGTGTAAGTTCGAATTAATCTCGGATCTATCCGAGATGTGTAGGTTCAAATGATCTCGGATCCTATCCGAGACGTGTTTCAAAGATTCGAAATCCTCTAATTATGGCAGTTAATGTGATAAGGTTGAATCAGCTAATTTTAAGGGAGTTTGATTATAATTTCAAAATATCTCTATCTATTCAGGTTAATTATTTGATTATAAATTAAAAATAATATATTATTTAAAACTTGAAGATGAAGTTACACAATTTAATGAGATAGAATTATTCTCTAAATATTATCCAATAATTACATGTATCAGTGAAATAATAATCAAACAAATTTCAATATTAATATATGATACGCCAAAATAATGGAAGGCATATTAATTCTAGAATATCAAGACCACTAACAAATAAATCATCTACTAATGAAACGATGATAAAATATCAAATTTTGGAATCTTGAAAACTCAAGTTGTAGACAATTGTAAAAAGTAAAACAAATTCATCGATGGAATTGATATATAAATTCATGTCATTAACTGTTTTACAAATTTTCAAGATAATGAATTTGATAGATAATAATTATAGGAATTTGTTCATATCGAAATTTATTTGGTGTCTGCGCAAGAGTTATGGCAGAACTATTTTTTACCATTAGATTATATTTCGTAAAAAAATGCAATTGTTTATCAAAACCACTTCAGAAAATTAATCCATCAATATCCGATTGATATATATGATTGAATTGATATAATCAACATTGCACTGATACCATATGTTGATTGTATCAGTAGAACATGGGTAAAACATGAACCCAAATTAAATAAATTCAATAGTGAATAATAAAAAAAACATGTGTACCTGGTTAGCCAGTAACCACATCAGAGGATGAGACGTCATGTTCGTCAGATTGGTCAAGTTCCGCTTTATGGTGTACAGTTTTGATGGGTTTAGGTGTTCTTGAAGAACACGGTTTTTGAGAGAGAGATGGGGGACCAATTGATAGTGATGATGTTATTATAATTGTCTTAGCATAAACCCTCTCTAGTAATCTCTATTTATATACACCCAAGGGGAAACCCTAGGTTTATTGATGTGTGTCGGTGTGTATATATTTTTACGTATATTTTTAGTCCTTTTTAACACTTTAGTCAAGTTTTAAATTTATAAAACACGATATTTTACTAACACTAAACACACATATGGGCAAGTGCACCCATCGTGAGCGTAGTATAGTGTTGGTAAGATACCGAGGTCGTCCAAGGACACAAGAGCTTTTAGTACCGGTTTATCCTCAACGTCTAATCAAATCAAAAATTTAGAAAAAAAAGTTTTAAACAAGAAAATGAAAACTAACTAAAAATGCTGAAAATAAAAATAAAACTGATAGATAAGATGAATCACTTGGATCCGACTCGCCTTTAGTGTAACCTTTGATGTTTTCCGCACTTTTACAATTTTTAAGAGATTATCTTAGTTATAGTAGTAGGCCCCTCTTTTGAAGGTGACGCTACCCTCAACCCGGTAGTTTGAGTCAGCAAGGATACAATCCTAAAGGGTTGGATTATTGAAAGATAATTAATTAAGTTATTAATGCGTAATGTGGTAGGCCCCTCTTTTGAAGGTGACGTTACCCTCGGCTAAGTGGTTTGAGTCAGCAGGGATACAATCCCAAGTAGCCGGGTTAATGTATTAATAGTAGTTTACATATGAGGGGATCAAGCCATTCGCACCCCTGCCATCCAATAGCAGTGGGTATTGAAGGAGGTCCTAGTAAGCTTGACCCAGGTCCTTGCAGGATCTATACACGGAACAAGGCAAGAACCTTACCAAACCATTCCCTTAACCCCCGACCAGGTAGCCAACATATCTCCATATAGATCGTGGAGATATGAATGGTGTAAATCTTTTATTTTATATAGACACTAAAATAACGCCAAGACACCACAGACAAATAATAAGGAAGTTTCACCTTCAATATAAGAAACTAGTTATTAAAGTCATTAATACAAAACCAAATAAAAAGTGTGAAAAGATTAAAAAACAAAAAGTATTACACTAAATGCTTGTCGTCACCAAGTGATGTAAGAGACTTAGGCAAACATAACCTTTGATTGTCAAGAACTCTTACTATCAATCTTGGATCCCGAGACTACTACACACACTCTATAATGGATGATGGATGATGGTGGTGGATATGGGTGTTGTGATGGTGGTGGAGTGTGGGTGAAGTGGGAGAGAGGTGGTTTGTCAAGGGATGCCTTTGCAATGAACCAAACACCCCTATTTATAGCCTGCACGGAAGCCCGGACATGGCCCCGTGCCCGCTGGGCACGGCCCCGTGTCCATCCTCTTTCTCTTTCTTCATTTAATGCAGTTTATCTGTATTAGTTGACCACGCCCCCCGTGTCAGCTGGGCACGACCCCGTGTGTAGAAGCGTATCTGTACTATGAAGATTTGCTTGGATTCTGCGAATCTTAGCATTGACCACGGCCGTGTGGAGCTGGGCACGCCCCCGTGTTGGGAAATAGAAGCTTCTACAACTTTGTCTTTTCTGCAGACACTTGGGCACGCCCCCGTGTCCGCTGGGCACGGGGCGTGTTCAGCCTTCTGATGTCTTGTTTTTGCTTGGGAAGATGCTGTCGAGGGGTCGAGCATGCCACGTTTATTCCTTTTCTTGTATTATTGTTAGATTTGGCTGTATGTTTGCTTCTTTTGTTCATTTACGTTCATCTAACCCTGAAAATACAAAAGGAAGACAAAATCACACTTTTTCCAACATTAGTACTAAAAAAAGGTTAGTTTTATGCCTCATTTTGTGACAACCCTCAAAATTACAGGTACTGTAATTTATTTTAATTACGTACTTGATGACTGTGCTTGATTACAACTGACAATTTAAACTGCTCTATGATTTTTATATCGTACATACACATGCATCATATTTTATACAGTCACTCCATTTATTACACACAAGCTTGAGTAATAAACTTGATGCACAAAACACAGTTAACACACTGAACGGATAACTTAGAAACATGTTGACAATGCCAACACATAGCCAAACAATAGGTTGAGGGACCTATTTGACATTCTTTGAAACTTGCTAGAAAACATCGAGGACTAAAACCGTCGTTATTTGAAAGTATAAAGTTTAGGGACTAAATTGTTATTTTTGAAACTATATAAATACAAGGGTTAAAGTGCAATTACTTCAAACTATAAGTTTTGGGTTCTTTTTGTAAGTTTTGGAAACTTATTTTATAAAGAAATAAATATATAGTTTTGAAATAAAAGTTCAAGGTTCATTTGGTCATTCTTTCAAACATAAACTCTAGGGACTAAAATTGGCTTTCTTAAACTCATTTTAACTAAAGATCCTAACCTGGTTAACTTTCATATAAGGATTTCTTCTTTAAAGCTTAACTCAGTTAACTCTTTTAACTAAAATAGGTTAACTAAGTTAGTTCCTATATAATAAATCCTTCTTTAAACACTAACCTAGTCAGTCAAACTAACTGACTATTACAGGGACCATTTGTGACATTTTCAGAAACTTTAGGGACTGTTTTGTAATTTATTAAACCACAGGGACCAAAGTGTAAATTGCCAAAAATGGGTCAAAAAGGGGTCAAACCCTTTGAACCGGCGTGTGCGAGGATCGAACTCGGGAACTTAGCGTTAATAAGTGAACTCGTAACCACTCGGCCGGGCATGCCACATCCGATATATATATAACTCGTATTACATTTATATACTAATTAGGATATAATATTATTATTAATTAAAGTCTGTATTAAAAAGGTTTTTGGAAAACCTTAAGAAACCGGTCACAACAAGGACTCGAACTTGCGTCTTCCCGAAACAAACAACACGCACAAACCAGCTGATCTATCAGCTGGGATGTTTTGAATATCGTTTTATAATATATATACATTTTAAACGCGATCTGAATATATAAACAGCATCGCAGACTTACGGATTTCGACCAAAACCGAATTTTTCCACTTCCTTCATCATTCTTGACCTAACCCATTATGATTATAATGCTTTTCCTTAAACAATTCGCACTAAGAACGCTTTAAACAAGCACTAATCGGGATTTTTGTTTAAAAAAAAAAGTATTAAAAGTGGGACTAATCCACTAATTTTTGTGTCGGTTTGATCAAACTTTTCGTGTATTTAAGATTCCCTGAACTCTTACAAATCTTCCACACCCATTAGAACACTTAAACATACTGTTTTTGACGAAACCCGATCGGAAACATTCGCCGGAGTTCAAACTCGCCGGAATCTTGTCGATACGCCGTTCCAGCCAATACCGGTTCGTTTTTATTGTTTCAATTAGTTCATTTATGCTTATACAATGTTTCCCCAAAGTTAATTAAATTATAAACCAGTTTTGATCGAGTTTTGGATGCGTTGACTTTCTGGTTTGACCGAATTTGGGGAAGATGATAAATAGTGATTATTGTTTGTTTTCTTTTATTTAACAGATTTTTCATTAATTCATAATAAATTGAGACTAACTAGTTAAAGTCCGAAAACTTTAACATAAATACTTTAATTACTGATTCAATTATTAAAAATATTATGTTAGTCAAATTGTTTATAAAACTATTTTTTATAAATTAAAAATAGTTTAATCTTTACAAAATTATAATAATTCGGATTTAGTGAATTAATTATTGAAAATTTTATAGTAATTATTTTACATGTTGGACTTTACAAAAATAATATTATTACTGATATTTTATGTAAATTTGATATTTATATAAATAAATCAGTATTTATATTTATTTATATAGTTTAATTTAATGTAATTAAATTATATAACTATATAATTTTGATCCAAAATTATTTTTATGACAAAATATGCATTATTCTGAGTTTATACAAAATAAGAATCTGAATTTTTATTATATTTAATTATTTAGATAATTAAACTTATATAAACTTATTAATGGTTATTTTAACCATTTTAATTCATTTTAATCATTTAAAATGATTCCAAGGCCATAATAATTATTTTAAATCTGTAATACTAAAGTTCAATAATTAAAAATGTTATTTTTAATTATTCAGATTTAATATAATTATTCTGATAATTAATCATATAATTATCATATGTATTATTTTAAACGAAATATTTATTTTTCAAATAGTAAATATTTCAACCATATAAATTAATTTATAATTTTTATAAATTAATTATATCACTTGTACAATATTTTGCCAATAATCATTATATTTAATTATGTTATTATACTAGTTAAATATATTTGGTTTATTATTACAAATGTTTATATTAAATCATTTGTACAATTTGTGTAATTTTATTATTTATGATAAATAAATATTTTTCATAAATAATTCCATTACCTCATATTCACTTTCCGAGTTCTCTATTAGGTTATCCTAACCACATAAGTACCATTTAAACAAAACACTACCGAATCCTATAGATTTAGGATTTCCAATTATCCAATTAAACATTATTGTTGATACATATCCCATATTGTTGCATGTTCAATCAATTAGAGTGACGTGGAATCTTATTTCCAAGAACTCTCACATTTGCATACTCGTTAGGACTTACTCGTAATTAAGGTGAGTTCATGTCCCCCTTTTCTCTTAACAGTTTTCAGTTTTATACTTCGGGGGTGGAATACATGTTACAATTATTACAGACATTTTATACATGGTATGGTTAGCTTAAGGAGGGTTTACTACTTAGATCATGTGAGTGGGTAGGTGGAACTTAAGGCCATTAATCCTCGTTGTAGGACCGAGGGTCATGAGCGGTAGATCTATTTGGGTGTAGCGAGCCCAGCTCCTGAGTCCACAGTACGGACCATGGGGTGACTTTGAGCCCGACGCACAAATTTGCTAGGTTTGAGTCTTCCTACTGCATTTCACACATATCAATGGCCTTGCAAACCATTGGTGATCTCTTTATTTCCTTATTGCTACATACCAGGGACTTTCATACACTGTTTACAAAGGATTATACATACATCGTAACAAAGGGACATTTATACACACAAGACATATTTTAAAGGCTTATACACACAGACTTACACATGAACTCGCTCAACCTTTTGTTGATTTTTCAAACTACATGTATTTCAGGGAACTAGCAGGATCTGGCAGGGTATGCATGTGTCTAGCTGTGTTGGATAAATAGATGTCATCCAAAGCTGTGAAGTTTGAGAAGTGTAACCTATTCCTGGACGGGTTACATATCTCTAAACCTCGTCTTATTTAAAGTCTTTTGGTGTCCTATGAAAATGTTTTAAATAATTTGTGGTTTGTAACTTATTTCAAATGTCGATGTTTCTAAACAATGATATTGTGGTATTTTCTCACTATTTTAAATGGATGAACATCTCGTATTTTTATCATATAGCATTGTTGTGATTGTTGCTATGGTATTAAGAAGTCACACCAAATAAACCCACGCTTCCGCAAAAGCCAGGGTGTGAAAGCTTGGTATCAGAGCCTCGATCATAGCGAACTAGGATTCATTCTCGAGTCTAGACTATGATCACTAGGGCTCTCACGAAAATGTTTTCAAACGTTTTTTACAATTGCATACACTAAACGTCTAGATCCAGGGCACAAACATTTTTACAAACAAAAGGCACAAATACACATTTCCAAAAATTTATATTTCAGTCTTAGAGACTGAGGGAGTACAACCTTAGAGGCTGGGGAGGTTCAGTCTTAGAGACTGAGGGATTCAATCTTAGAGATTGGGGATGTTTAGTCTTAGAGACTGGGAGGTTTGGTTTTAGAGGCCAGGGAGCTAGTTTGAGAAACTAGGGAGTTAGTCTTAGAGACTGGGTGGGATAATCTTGGGAAGACTAGGATGATTACTTACTTACATTGATTGTGACTTACATGCATTGTTGGATTATTTTATGCTATGACATGGGATGTTATGAATTATTGTGTTATTACATACGCATATTACTTACTTACTATACTTACTATGACACTGGTGCCGACTATAGTTTTATATCGCTAGAATCTAAGAAAATACTTAGGTTAACTACTAGTAAGTTAGACATTCCGTACTCAATTGAACTGGCTAATGGGAAGCTAGTAGAAAGGAATGAAGTCATCAGAGGATGCGTGATAAAGCTGGGAGAAAACGAGCTTACATTAGACCTACTGCTAGTCAAGTTAGGAAGCCTCGATGTGGTAGTAGGGATGGATTGGTTGTCAAGCAACAGAGCCATGGTTATAGGGATTTAGGTTATTAGAAATTACTCTTGACCTAGACTATAACTTACCAAGACACTAACCATTCCACCACTTGATCCCTATTCCTTTCTCTCTCGTTGAATTATCGTGCCGACAAAATTGCTTGTTTCCTTCCATTTCATTTCTTTCTTTTCGTCATGCTGCCAAAACACGACAAAACTTTCACCCTAATTTTCAGGGATTAAACCAACACACGCGGTTCTTTTTAGTAATGGAAACATGCTACGCTCATACCTGTATACAATTTATCACAAGTTTATTCTCAACATTCGAGAGACTCGAACTCTATAAGATCTAGTCATAATATTTTCTCACACCATCATCATTCCTTTCACTTCTGAACTTTCCTCTGTATCGACCTAACCCACCGCCGTTGTCAGAAGTACCCAAAGTAACCCATACTCAAACTTTTCTTAGTTCAACAAAACCCAACATTCAAATGGCATATTTCCCAGTAACACATGCTGAATCCTTAACCGCAGCAGGAATTCACCCATTCCTTCGGTTTGCTGAGTTACCCATTCGTGAGAAGTATCAGAAACTCAAGAACCTTGAAGTTTTTACCATCGGCAGTATTGATTGGCATCGAATAGAAATGGTTGACCCAAGTGGACCACTGTCAATATTACTATCACACAATACACCTTGGCGTCGTTTCTTCGACATCCTAGAACCATCATACGACGAACTGGTGTATGAGTTCTTGTCCACTTTCTATTACAAATATAATAATAATCTTACCAATGAATCCATTCATTTTCAACTTTGTGGGCAACTTCATACTATGTCATTAACAGAATTCGCAGTTCATCTGGGCATATACACAGATGAAGAAGTCAAACAACCCATTTTTACGGAGGCATCAACATCCGGTTCCTCTGTGAATATGGTAAATTATTGGCATTACCATTCATTAAAAGAATGGTGTATCAACAATAATTCTACAAGCTTCATAGACCCTTGTTATCAATATATGCACCGTGTTTTAGCCCACACTATCACAGGGCGCAAACATAATCTACACAGAGTTAAAACAATCGAACTTTTCTATTTGTATAGTATTTTTGAGCAAGTTCCCTGTAATATTGCCCACGAACTTGCTGAATATTTTTCTAGTCAGCATTCAAATCCTCTGAGAAGTCTCATGGGAGGGTCTTACATTACAAAAATAGCACAATCATTAGGTGTCTTAAGTGATCAGATTATCAAGGGATTATCTCCACCAAAGGCACCTGGGATTGTAAATCCTTACACCATGAGGCTAACCTCTGTTCATATTGGTACACTAACACAATCATCACAGTTGGAGGGAGCTCCAGTTATCTTAGAGAATACCTTCCCACAAAATTTACAACAATCATTTTTGCAGTTTCCTCAACCGTCTTTTTATCGGTTTGATATGCAACCACTGCTGCCATACATACAAGAACCTATTACAACTAACTTACCCCAACCTTTAATACCGAACGTCTTACCAAGCTTCCCACCGTTACCTTTCGAGGAAAATTCAATGATGCAAGGAACTTGGTTTGATGAAAACATGATGACTCAAGAGCAGTTAGCATCAGAACCCTTTTTGCAAGCACCATTACAGCCACATTATTTTCAGTCACTGTTGAACGAGGTAGAACAACTGCCACCAACTGATATGGCAGGCCCAAGTACGATGCATCAAATGAATCTACCTCCAGATTCATTGGGAGACGAAGTGACTAGGTTAAACCATCAAGTTCAAAATTTGTATCAACAAATAAGATGGTTGACAGAAAGAAATCAAAGGTTGGAAAACATGCTGAGACAAATAGTTGATCACATGCAACTGCCTCTACCACCTCCACCACCTTATAATCCTGAATTTGATCCATTACATGATTTATTTCAAATGTAAATTTGTTCAATAGGCTGTCAAACAAACAATGCTATCATTGCTAATGTGAAATTTTGCTTAAGGAACTTTATGCTTGGTAAATACATCTTTACTTTGTATATTGACCTAGCATGTCTGGTAAACATTTATAAATACAGTTTGCTTCGTATATTGATACTGAATGCACAAATTACGAACACATGTACTCTTAGTACAGCCTCACAATAAACTTACATTGTTTATGACAATCCATGCTTAGTTTATAATGCATACTATTAGTTTGATTTATGTGAAACAAAATTTCATTGTGCTTGAATGAAATACCTACGACTAATTTTGTTGTATACAAAACAAACGACGCTATCATTACGAATTTGAAATACGTTTTGATTCAATTGATGTTGTGCAATATTGATGCTTATTTGATTAAAACAATACCTCAATTTTATGGTTTCTCACTTAACTGGAAGTGCTATGTGGACCATGCAACGAAACGCGTAATTTTGGGTGCACACTTAATTACGGGGTTCGATGCATGAGAATCATAGTAAGCCTTGTTAAGTAAGGTGGCATATGAAAACATTATGTGGTTATGTGATTATCCATTATCTGCTCATTTGTACACACGATTGTTTGCATAATGATTACATTACAAATCCAGCATAACATAGTGCCATGCAAAATAATTTATATACAATGATAATTTCCTCAAAATTATCAGCACCAAACAATGACTTGCTTATATTGTTAATCATTACAATTTCATTCTATGATCTCTTTCGAATAAATTTCGGGACGAAATTTTCTTAACGGGGGGAGAATGTGACAACCCTCAAAATTACAGGTACTGTAATTTATTTTAATTACGTACTTAATGACTGTGCTTGATTACAACTGACAATTTAAACTGCTCTATGATTTTTATATCGTACATACACATGCATCATATTTTATACAGTCACTCCATTTATTACACACAAGCTTGAGTAATAAACTTGATGCACAAAACACAGTTAACACACTGAACGGATAACTTAGAAACATGTTGACAATGCCAACACATAGCCAAACAATAGGTTGAGGGACCTATTTGACATTCTTTGAAACTTGCTAGAAAACATCGAGGACTAAAACCGTCGTTATTTGAAAGTATAAAGTTTAGGGACTAAATTGTTATTTTTGAAACTATATAAATACAAGGGTTAAAGTGCAATTACTTCAAACTATAAGTTTTGGGTTCTTTTTGTAAGTTTTGGAAACTTATTTTATAAAGAAATAAATATATAGTTTTGAAATAAAAGTTCAAGGTTCATTTGGTCATTCTTTCAAACATAAACTCTAGGGACTAAAATTGGCTTTCTTAAACTCATTTTAACTAAAGATCCTAACCTGGTTAACTTTCATATAAGGATTTCTTCTTTAAAGCTTAACTCAGTTAACTCTTTTAACTAAAATAGGTTAACTAAGTTAGTTCATATATAATAAATCCTTCTTTAAACACTAACCTAGTCAGTCAAATTAACTGACTATTACAGGGACCATTTGTGACATTTTCAGAAACTTTAGGGACTGTTTTGTAATTTATTAAACCACAGGGACCAAAGTGTAAATTGCCAAAAATGGGTCAAAAAGGGGTCAAACCCTTTGAACCGGCGTGTGCGAGGATCGAACTCGGGAACTTAGCGTTAATAAGTGAACTCGTAACCACTCGGCCGGGCATGCCACATCCGATATATATATAACTCGTATTACATTTATATACTAATTAGGATATAATATTATTATTAATTAAAGTCTGTATTAAAAAGGTTTTTGGAAAACCTTAAGAAACCGGTCACAACAAGGACTCGAACTTGCGTCTTCCCGAAACAAACAACACGCACAAACCAGCTGATCTATCAGCTGGGATGTTTTGAATATCGTTTTATAATATATATACATTTTAAACGCGATCTGAATATATAAACAGCATCGCAGACTTACGGATTTCGACCAAAACCGAATTTTTCCACTTCCTTCATCATTCTTGACCTAACCCATTATGATTATAATGCTTTTCCTTAAACAATTCGCACTAAGAACGCTTTAAACAAGCACTAATCGGGATTTTTGTTTAAAAAAAAAAGTATTAAAAGTGGGACTAATCCACTAATTTTTGTGTCGGTTTGATCAAACTTTTCGTGTATTTAAGATTCCCTGAACTCTTACAAATCTTCCACACCCATTAGAACACTTAAACATATAGTTTTTGACGAAACCCGATCGGAAACCTTCGCCGGAGTTCAAACTCGCCGGAATCTTGTCGATACGCCGTTCCAGCCGATACCGGTTCGTTTTTATTGTTTCAATTAGTTCATTTATGCTTATACAATGTTTCCCCAAAGTTAATTAAATTATAAACCAGTTTTGATCGAGTTTTGGATGCGTTGACTTTCTGGTTTGACCGAATTTGGGGAAGATGATAAATAGTGATTATTGTTTGTTTTCTTTTATTTAACAGATTTTTCATTAATTCATAATAAATTGAGACTAACTAGTTAAAGTCCGAAAACTTTAACATAAATACTTTAATTACTGATTCAATTATTAAAAATATTATGTTAGTCAAATTGTTTATAAAACTATTTTTTATAAATTAAAAATAGTTTAATCTTTACAAAATTATAATAATTCGGATTTAGTGAATTAATTATTGAAATTTTTATAGTAATTATTTTACAAGTTGGACTTTACAAAAATAATATTATTACTGATATTTTATGTAAATTTGATATTTATATAAATAAATCAGTATTTATATTTATTTATATAGTTTAATTTAATGTAATTAAATTATATAACTATATAATTTTGATCCAAAATTATTTTTATGACAAAATATGCATTATTCTGAGTTTATACAAAATAAGAATCTGAATTTTTATTATATTTAATTATTTAGATAATTAAACTTATATAAACTTATTAATGGTTATTTTAACCATTTTAATTCATTTTAATCATTTAAAATGATTCCAAGGCCATAATAATTATTTTAAATCTGTAATACTAAAGTTCAATAATTAAAAATGTTATTTTTAATTATTCAGATTTAATATAATTATTCTGATAATTAATCATATAATTATCATATGTATTCTTTTAAACGAAATATTTATTTTTCAAATAGTAAATATTTCAACCATATAAATTAATTTATAATTTTTATAAATTAATTATATCACTTGTACAATATTTTGCCAATAATCATTATATTTAATTATGTTATTATACTAGTTAAATATATTTGGTTTATTATTACAAATGTTTATATTAAATCATTTGTACAATTTGTGTAATTTTATTATTTATGATAAATAAATATTTTTCATAAATAATTCCATTACCTCATATTCACTTTCCGAGTTCTCTATTAGGTTATCCTAACCACATAAGTACCATTTAAACAAAACACTACCGAATCCTATAGATTTAGGATTTCCAATTATCCAATTAAACATTATTGTTGATACATATCCCATATTGTTGCATGTTCAATCAATTAGAGTGACGTGGAATCTTATTTCCAAGAACTCTCACATTTGCATACTCGTTAGGACTTACTCGTAATTAAGGTGAGTTCATGTCCCCCTTTTCTCTTAACAGTTTTCAGTTTTATACTTCGGGGGTGGAATACATGTTACAATTATTACAGACATTTTATACATGGTATGGTTAGCTTAAGGAGGGTTTACTACTTAGATCATGTGAGTGGGTAGGTGGAACTTAAGGCCATTAATCCTCGTTGTAGGACCGAGGGTCATGAGCGGTAGATCTATTTGGGTGTAGCGAGCCCAGCTCCTGAGTCCACAGTACGGACCATGGGGTGACTTTGAGCCCGACTGTGACGCCCTAAAACATTTTAACCCAATTTATCGCAGCGGAAAGTACATACCTAAAATTTCTTTCATGATAATCTTTCTTTCATTTAAATACATTAATCCCTTTGTATAACTTAATCAAAAACTAACATACTTATATCAATTTAAGTGACCGCAAACACACCCACGTACAATCCATATATTGACTCGATCTTCTACCGCGTACACTTCTTGGTAAAACATCCAAAACCCTGTACGGCCTGCAGTCACCACATTCAATCAAATCATTAGCAACAGGTGACATAATATAGAAATAAATCTTAACACATGCATAGTAAGGCGTCAACATATCCTGCTTTCTCTTATACCAGCCCCTTCATAAATCCATTCCTTCACCAGCATCGGATTGCGCAGCTAACCTTCACTTTCCTTGGAGACATGCCTATACTTTACATTAACTCTCAATAGAAACGGTTAGTATCATTAACTTCCCTTCATATGAACATATTCTCGAATACCCATAACTCATCTTTATGCCTAATTCATTATGTAAGTTCCCTTTCTTACCCAAGCTTAATCGAATCTCTTTCTTAACCACTCCCAACTCATTTGTACTAAAACTTAACTTACAAATAACATCGATTCATATCTTCTCACACTACATTCAATAAATACCATATATCACAACTACGGTACCAAACAAAAAGGTAAGTTCGGAGTGCACTTACCTCGTGCGTCCGAGTTCAAGCATAGCTTCCGTGTTTATCCTTGGCCTGTTGCCTTTCCATGCTTGTGTCCATGTTGACATGACTCCTATCCATACATGTCATCACATTCATTATTAACATACAATCTCACTTATCATTTTTTCCTAAGCATTTCATCAAACACTTGGTGTGCATAACACTTTCTAAGCATAATGTACAAGTGCTTAAAGCATGTTCTTCCTTATTTCATCTTATGAACCATTTCATTCAAGCAAAATCTCATAATCATAAATTCCACATCAAGTTTATCTATCTTAGTCTATCATACAACACCTTATACATCAAAAGATCACACTATAACATCTACAAGTTCATCATGATCATCATCTTCACACTCATGCAATGGGTTTCATTCTAAATCACCCAATTACTTGAAATTATTCATAACACAAGTTCTATTTGGTGTTTCTAACACCTCTACATGCTTAATTTCATACAATTTCATGGATTGATCATAACCCACTTTAAACAAGATCATCAAATCTAAGTTTTAAGGCATACCTTATGATCCCCTTGTGAAGGTGATCATTAATTCATGTTCGGTTGTGAATTTGGGCTTCGTTTAGCCTTTCAATTTGGAGCATTTGATGAAACTTAGGGTTTTGGCTCCATGGGAGCCTTCCCTGCTCGATGATGAACACACACACGATGTGTGTGTTTGTGTGTGTGTTGTTTACTTTTTAAAACCACAACTTTCAAGTTGTTCACTTTGGTCCCTCATGTTTCGTTTTAAATTAAATAAGGCTACAACCCTTCGTTTAATACCCACGATATTAACATTCAACTAGGTTACTTATTCCTAGTAAATGTTCATTTACGGGTTCACTTTTATCCCCTAACGGTATTTACCCGTTCCTTTATATTAACCGGGTTTAAATTATCAAACCCATTTTTGGGGTGTTACACCGACGCACAAATTTGCTAGGTTTGAGTCTTCCTACTGCATTTCACACATATCAATGGCCTTGCAAACCATTGGTGATCTCTTTATTTCCTTATTGCTACATACCAGGGACTTTCATACACTGTTTACAAAGGATTATACATACATCGTAACAAAGGGACATTTATACACACAAGACATATTTTAAAGGCTTATACACACAGACTTACACATGAACTCGCTCAACCTTTTGTTGATTTTTCAAACTACATGTATTTCAGGGAACTAGCAGGATCTGGCAGGGTATGCATGTGTCTAGCTGTGTTGGATAAATAGATGTCATCCAAAGCTGTGAAGTTTGAGAAGTGTAACCTATTCCTGGACGGGTTACATATCTCTAAACCTCGTCTTATTTAAAGTCTTTTGGTGTCCTATGAAAATGTTTTAAATAATTTGTGGTTTGTAACTTATTTCAAATGTCGATGTTTCTAAACAATGATATTGTGGTATTTTCTCACTATTTTTAATGGATGAACATCTCGTATTTTTATCATATAGCATTGTTGTGATTGTTGCTATGGTATTAAGAAGTCACACCAAATAAACCCACGCTTCCGCAAAAGCCAGGGTGTGACACATTTGACGTAATTTATATGTTGCATTTTACACACATCAAATACCCCCACACTTGAATCTTTGTTTGTCCTCAAGCAAAACTCCTTATTTTGTGGCTTACACACCCAAATGGAATGGGTAGAAGAGAAGGTTTTGGGCTTGTCTTGAGTATCGGGATTCCAAGATCTTTATTAGGTTTTATTTTTAGGTTATTTACAATCCTATTCGTTATAATTTATTTAGAACATTACATAAGAGAAATTACTTATTTGTGTCTCACTCAACACTCGGCCGAAGATGTGTTTTTGTGAAACACTCGAGAGCGGCATGGAACTTACTACTACCATATGCTTGCCAAGCAATCAATCCTCCTCCTTGTTAACTATAAACCTTTGTAATTATCAAGAGGACTTTGGGGAAGGGTTAGGCTTTGGTTAAAGGTAGGTGGTTTTGGGTTAGTGGTTAGTAGAAAAAGGTGAAAGGCGTAACAAGCGTCGGTTTTCATAAAACATTTTGTTTTTGTGACTTTTTATTTTAATGAAGCATTTTTCAAACAAAGTTTCTTTTGATGAACTTGTTTGTTTATTGCTAAACTTCATCATTTTTTTTTTGATAAGGAATGTCACATGGAAACCGAGCTTTTTACTAAAATAAGGGGGTTTAAAATGAAAAAGGGTTTGGTGGGTAAAGGGTGTTTGTTTTAGGTTTAGAAATGAAAAGGTTTAGGCTCAAAGGGGTTAACTAGGGGGATTTTGGGTAGGTGGTAAAAAAAAGAAAAATAATGGTGTTGAAATAAAAAGGGTTAGTCCTAATGCCTCCGTCATTTACTTACTCGGGTTTAAGTTGGTAAGGACCGGGAATGTATCGTCATGGCAAGTTCTAGAGTCGTAAGAAACCAAGCGGCTATTCACACAAGAAACGAAAAATGAGCATTTAGTTTAAAGATGTGTATTTGTATGCTCAATAAAGGCTCAAAACTCACTTTTTTGTGGGAATGGGTTTTTTATGTGATTAAGTATATATAATCAAATTTTAACTAGATTTGTCATGCCGTTTCATAATTTTCTTATGTTGGTTCTTTTTATCACGACGCTATCGGTTGTAAATTTATAAAAATATAACCTTTTTAGAACTTGTTATTCCCAATTTAAACCAAGACAAGTAAAAAAAAAATGAAAAGTTTTTTAAAAAATTTGGGGTGTTTAGCGGTTCCAATAGAGTTTTGTGTAAGGCTTGTGATTAGGACTTGCAAAATTCAAGGTTTTAGCATCCCCCACACTTAGATTACACATTGTCCTCAATGTGTCCCAAAAATAAGTTTTTAGGTTGATTGAATGTGTAAAAAGGTGTGTTAAACAAAATGTTTTCTGTTACTGGGCACCTGGACACGGGCCGTGGTGTCCGGGCACGGCCCCGTGTTCAGATTGCCAGTAACAGAAGACAACAAAATGTAACAGAAAGCTGGGCACGGGGGTGTGTTCAGCGAACACGCCCCGTGTCCAATTACCTGAACTGGGCGTTTTCTGCAGACCCTTGAGCACGGGGCCGTGTTGGCTCGGCACGGCCCATGCTGAACTTGCTGTCAAGATCTTATCGATCTTATATAGTATGAGGCTTGGGCATTGCCCATCACCTTGGACACTAACCAAAACGGTCACAATTGTCAATGTCACTAATGGACAATATAGTATATAGCCCGTAGGCGAAACATCACTAAAGGATGTTAAATAATATGATCATCATATCAGATGATATAAGTCATGATCGCATTGATCATATAGACTATTATGCTTGGACATAGTCCAATATCTTTAGACAGGGGGTCATAGACCACAACTGTCGTTGTCTTATTGGACAACAAGTTTAGCCCGTAGGCACTTCATCACTAACGGATGTTTATATTTTGATCATCACATTGATGATACTTTCCATGATCTAATTCGATCATATAGGCTTTAAGGCTTAGACATAGTCCAAATACCTTGAAGGCTGGTGTGGTTTCTCAAGTCACACTGCCCGGAGTGTTAACATGTTCTTAGATGTTAACAAGGATTAATTGTCTTAAGAGGGTTTTACCATCATAGCATGTCTGTATTGACATATTGGCTAGCTAATACCATTAAGAAGATTTTTTTTTAAATTATTTAGCAGATCGATAAAGTTCGAATAAAATTGATACTATAGTTTGATAAACGACGAAATTAATACCTATATAAAATTTTCAAAACTTTTCATAAATCATTAAGAAATCTACAATAGTGCCTTTATCAGGACTTTCAGTATTTTATTCATCCACGGAGGACTAAAAAGGAAAATATAAGTCCGTATAAGGACTATAAAATATTATAAGTCCACATAGGGACTAAATTGAAACAGTTTGCCCATGAAGGGACTATAATGAAATATCATGTCTGCTAAGGGACTATAATGAAGTCTTGTGTCCACGATGGGACTATTTCGAATTAGTTTATCCATAAAGGAATTTTAGTGAAATAACACTTCCATGAAAGGACTGTATTAAAATGTCATGTTCACAAATGGGACCATGCTGAAAAGATGTCCTCACAGGGACTTAAATTAAAAATATGTTCATTAGGGAATTATAATAAACCAACGTCCGCATAGGGACTATACAGAAAAGATAGGTCCTAATAGGGACTTTGAAGCAATACTAGTCCACGTGGGAACTGAAAGGAAAATATAAGTCCATATAGGGACTATAAGATATGTCAACACCGGGACTATAGTGAAACGATATGTCCTCGAGAGAACTATGATGAATTATTATATTCGCCAAGGAACTTAAATAAAATAACATGTCTATAAAAAGGTTTTTAATGCAATAACATGTTTACAAAAAGATTTTATTGAAATAACACGTCCATGTAAGGAATATAATGGAGTATAATGTCCATTAAAGGATTATTTTGAAGTGCGATGCCCTCGAAGGGACTATTATTGAAATATAATGTCCTCGAAAGGACTATATTGAAATATAATGTCCATGAAAGGGCTATATTGAAATATAATATCGACGAAGGGACCATAATAATTAAATGCCCATACAGGGATTTAGAGGAAAAACGAAATATAATGAAAAATCAATTTTCTAATGCCATCCTTGCTTCATTCCGATTTTTTCTCTTCTTTGTCTATCATACGCGACAGTGACACTAAAGATTCAGTGAATAAAATGAACATTCCAAATTAGGATCCGTAGAAGAAGTAGAATTCAAGGATTTCATGGTTAGGAAAAATAAATTGGATCATAGATTGGATTTTAACAAGCATAGCCCAAGTTCGGAATTCAAAAACTCAGAGATGGGAATTTGGGATTAATATCATCCGCATGTATTATCTTCAATATGGGAGCCTCAGGGACCTTCTGGTATAGACTCCGAAGTCTGGTTTAGAGTTTAAATAGGTTTGATTTTGGGAATAGGTCCATAAAGGTCTTTCCTCCAACTGGTTGCACACTTAACCTAGCCGTAGTACGAAGTTTGGCATTTCTAGGCTTTGGATGTGGAGAATTTCCATCAACAGCTTCTTTTCCTGTCGACATATTCAAAACACATAAAATCAAAAACAATGTTTACTTAATAGGGATGAGAGCATTCCTATGTTAAGTCTAGACTCGGAAAGTCTAAGGAATATGCTATTGTGTCATTTGAGATTAAACACTAAAGGCAAGTGTTTAATTCACTCAAACGTTGGCTCTGATACCAACATGTCACACCCCGATATTTACAGCTCAGCCCGGTGGGGAGTATCGTGACGTAAGATTGGTATCGTCATAGTCAAACATATACAGAATAGCACAGCGGAAGTCTTGGAATATAAAATATTAATACAAACACAAACGTCGAAAATATATCAAAGTATTTAGTACATACAAGCTTGTAATAATCCACAGGCGGATCATTAAAACAAAAGGAGTTTATCAGACTAATGACTTACGCGAAGGAGTTGCAAATTCCTCGTCTAACAATTCCGAGCAGCTTCCAGCCTATTTACGTATTTGTACCTGTCACTTAGACTTTTGAAAATACGTCAGTTTTCACTGGTAAATACAATCAACCGACACATTTGAAAATGTTTATGAAAATTTGTTTAAGTGCACAAGGCACGGAATATTTTATACTTGGGACAAACTATATCTCTTGTTATCAGTTTTACATAACTTGCTCTGCATACGGGGCCCGTACTATGCCGGTTCATGATTAACCGACACACCACTTATTCCCTTAATGGGAAACCCATATTGGGTATAAAATTATTTAATAAACCATATTGCATCTGTCGAGTGTATGCCTACACCCCGTGCTTAGGTCGTGGCCATTGCATTTAATGAGTCAAGGATATCCAGGACACGGTCGCATTAACCCCCAATGTTTCAGTCAAGCAATACGAATTAAAACAGGTTATTTGGATTTCCCGACTTATTGGTCTTTGAATCCCATACCTGACCATGTGGTACTTATATTACCATATCCCAAGCCCGTATAAGGGAAAATAGGTTAAGAGTATTTACCTGAGCTAGCTCCTGTCTTAAATAGCAAGATTTATAATAACTCAGCCGTATTCAATTAAGTAAGTGTAGGTACAATTTATCGGAAGGCTCTAGTCTGGAATGATGGTATAAATAACAAATTAGAATGCTAACGGGTCTTAATTAAGTCATAGACTTAGACCGGCTAGTTTTTAAATATGAAAACGGTACGATACGCTAGATTAAGCGATGACCGGAATGGAATGTAATTTAGACCCAACAAGTATGAAGACTTGTATAATATGGGTAAACAAAATACATTCTGGATTTTGAAGTAAAAATGATAAGGTTTGACCCGTTTCGGCTAATTTATGCAAACTAGTTACATAAACCGTGCCGAACGCGTGTAAGCATAACGGGTAACCGGATGAGTCAAGTACAAGTTCCATAAGTTATTATGCTTAAAATACGTTTTGATATGAGTAGGATATCAACAATTATGCCCAAATTGATTTTTAAACCAAACTAAGTCCCGTAAGGGTATTTTGGTAATTTTAAAGTTTATAAAAGAGGTTTAAATATAAACTGAGGTTCTGGTCTAAAACATTCAGTAAAAATACGTATTTTATCATGTTACATCTGTAAGATATCATACATATGTGAGGTTTACCTTTTATGGCCAAACTATGCACCGTAGGGGCATTTTGGTCATTTCACATATGTTTTAAGGACAAAATTGGAAGTCTGAGTTCAAGACTTATACTTATTGTTAAAATATAAAAATTCATTTATAAAATCAGTAGGTATCAAGTCTTAGGTGTTAAATATGGTTTTAAACCATACTATGCGCCTAATTTGCATGAAAGTCGATAATTGACGATATTTGAGGTGTTTATGGAATTCTGATATTTTGATCAGTCTTGAATGTTCAAAATATTTTATTTTTTTCATATAACATCAGTAGGAAAAGGTTTGATATATTATTGATATGTAAATCTCATTTTATTAATGTGAAGGGCATTATCGTCAATTACCAAATTCATACAAGAACTCTATGTTATGGTCAGTATAAAATTTGACCAAAAATTCCAAAAATCCCTAAAAATTAAATCATAACAGTGGGTAATGAGTTTGGTGCCAAAATTTGGGTTTAAACATGATTTATCCTAAAAATGTCATTTAATTAACAAAATGTTTCATTTTACGCTATCTTGCATAACTTTAGTTTGAGACCAGAAACTGATGTCAAATTTTGTGAACATACTTATATGTCAGTAATAAAGCTTTTTGTCCTCTTACATTTTCAAAAATCTCGTTTTTATAACATAAGGGCATAATAGTCAAATTTAAGCATATTAACGGAACATGTGCAAAAACTCATATTTCTAATATGATCGTGTAATATAACCTTATAGGGTTATGCTACATTAAATTACGATCATAACGGAACCTAAAATCAGTAGCAAACTAATCTAATTCGGTTCATAATCGAAAGTCAACGTAGAAGTCAAACTTCGCGACTTTCTGTTGCGAACCGACCCTAAAACTGGAATTGACGAGCCGTGTTTACACATGTTCTAATAATTATTACCAAGTTGTTTAAGTGATAAAATGTATTTTAGAACATTTCTAAACTCATATCGCAATTACTTTGAAAACTGCTCCGTTGACTTTTTAAAACAATATTAAGTTGACTCGTCAATTGACCAAGCAAACGTGATTCTTAGGAGGTGCCCTTTTTAGGGTTTAATACCTACCTAATTACGATCACGTAGCCATGTTCGTTGCAAACAATGGCTCGACCGTTTACGGTCTTACTAAAAGTCAAAGCGTTATCGAAAACACTTGACTTTTCGGCTTTAAGAGCCAAATAAAATAAATTAGTCACGAAAGGACACTTACATAAGGTCCTATGGACTGAATAGAACTCAAAGGAGGTTCCAAAAAGTTCAGGATCCTCAAGATTTGATTGAAAGAGCAAGGATGGAATGAAGGTGTAAGGGAAGAATGGTGATGAACACCCTTTATATAGTGTTTGGGAGATTGTGGATGAATGCCAAGTGTTAGAGAGGTGTTATGAGATCTTTACAGGTGTATTACCAGGTTCTAATACCATCTAAGAGCCCCTAGAATTGATTTTAGTTGTTTAGAATGGCTTGGAGTGGGCTAAAAGCAAAAAAAACGAAGCTGCCCAGACCTGGGCATAGGCTACACTGCAGGGGGCGTAGGCTACGGCCTGCACAGACCAAACACACACAACAACTTTCAAACTTTGTCATTTTAGGCCCCTTGTCTTCCATACTTGCATGTTTTGCTATAATTAGTACAAAAAACCCTCCTTGGCCAATATTAGGCACACCCAAGAGTATGACCGAACATCACGGAGTTCTCGATTTGATTAAAAGGTCTCTCAAAGGCGTAGTTTCACACATTGACGCTTTTTGTCCTTTTAACGCACAAAGTTGTGCGTAATATCGTTTAATGATATCAAAGCCTTTCATGACCCAATTAAGCATTCCCGAGAGTATGACCGAACATTACAACACTCCAGTGCGCTTATATGGTCACTCAAAGGTGTAGTTTTAAATGTTGACGCTTTTGGTCCCTTTAACGCGAAAACTTGCGCTTATCATCGTTTAATAGCATCAAAGCCCTGTGCAATCCATATTAAGCATTCTCAAATGTATGATTGCATTTTATAATACGTCGGGTTCGTTAAAGTTCATTCAGAGGTATAATTAAACATATTGACACTTTTAACCCCTTTAACTTGCAAAGTTGCGCGTAACGTCACTTATTAGCATAAAAGACTTAAATGGCCAATATTAGGTATTCCCGCGAGTATAATCAATATCATGAAGCTCTCGTTTGTAAAAAGGTCACTCAGAGGTAAGAATTTACATATTGACGCTTTTGACCCTTTGACGCGCAAACTTTCAATAATTATGCAAACGGCTTCTCTCGACCAACGAATGGCTTAATTATAATTATGAATACCGTGTATTGTTATTCAGAGGCTTAGTTTAAGCATGTTAACACTTTTAGTCCTTTCGCATTCAAAGTTTTTGATTTTTCGCAAAAATTAGTCCTTTATAGTCTTCGTTTGACTTTATTAGAGTTTAGTACACGTGTCAACGTATCATTGGATGTGATTTTACAAGGTGTTACAAAAACCAAACCAGTTGTGGAAACCAAAAGTTGTTGCTCAAAATCAAAATGTTCAAAATGAATCATGTTTTTATAAGAGACGTGCTTCAAAAGGTCAAAGCTGGGTGGTTAAGACACAAACTATTTCTGAACAGAAAATTGATTCAATAAAAAAGGAAGAAGTAAAAGATGAAAAGTTGTTTGTTCAAAACGATGACACTTTTCCAAGATTGAATGAATTATATTGTGTTGAAATGCCTAAGGTCAAACAGACCTGGGCTAACTTGTTCAAGTAATTGAATAATTTGAATGTGCAGGTGCTTCAGAAAGAAGATGAAAGTCAAACCAACGAATGAAGCAACCTGGCACAAGAAGAGGAGGCTGTTGGTCCTTGCGTCTGAGAAACATGGAGTTTGTTTCATTTCTGTACATAAATAAACAATATTTCAAAACCATAAAAATTGAAAAATTTAAAAAAACAAAAATATGTTTTTATTTTGTCAAAAATTGAAAAATCAAAAATTTGTTTGTTTTTAAATTTTGTCAAAAATCAAAAATTTCAAAAATATGATTGAGTGAATATGCCGAAACTCTCACGGCTGAACAAACATGATTAATTTCACAAGATTGAAACACGGTTTTCAAACTGTAAATTATCAATGTGTTGTAAATCATGGGGGTAATTACTGATTTGCATGTTATATTTTCTGCAAAACAGAGCATGAGATGTAGAAAATGGATGGCGAGACAAAACTATCAGTATCAGGTTGTCAAATTTTCTTTAAATGTTTTGAATTTTAGGGGGAGTAAAAATTTCAGAAAATACAAAAACATTTGAAAATTTGTAAAAGCCAAAAACATGATAAAATTCATAAATGAGTTTTGTGTAAAAAGAGGAAATGATAGTACATCAGTAGACAATCACAGTACGCTTAAGAATTGGAAAGTTAAAATGTGATAAACGGTCTCACTGATGATATGCCAGTAGGTTTTTACATGCTTAGTAAATTGTTTTCGAGATATAAACCTAAATATCAAATACTTACTTATCTCGTGGGGAACATCTCTCGGATATATGGGTAACCCCCGAAATCTTGTTTGAGAGATTGCCTGATTCTGAGATACTAGGTCTTTATACTGTTTGATATCTGGGGTATTATACCTGGTCTTCTGAAATTGCGGAAGTAATGGCCTACACCTCGTATAATACTTTATGCACTTTTAAAGCTTACCCTCTGCGTAAAAATTGACAAAATATCGAAAGATATGAATCAATTGTAGTTGAAGAAAAGATTCTCTAAAGGGAACACACCTAAAGTCGAGCCTTCATCTCTTTGACTGAACGGAAGTTCATACCTAAGCTCTCAAGGTCTCGCACTAACCCAGAGAACATATATCAAATTGGTATACTCACCTGTAAGACTGAATCTAGGGAATTTTGATACGGGAGTATATTCTGAGGTGGGACACGCGAATAAGTTTAAGTCCTTAAAACACTAATCTCGTATCTCGAATCAATTGAACTTTGTGTGAAAATTTAAGTGGATCAATATACTGACAATCTAAGTGAACCATTTAAAACTTAAAGTGTTTAAACCTCAACGGTGCTAGTGATTTGTCATAAACTGATATGATCCTCTGACACGAACTCAAACAAAAATATTGTCTGTAAAGATGTTTGTAAATATTTCTTTACTGCTTTATGTTTCAGAAAAATACAAAAAGATTTTGATTTCACTTTATTTTCGACAACCTATGTCTGAATGCTGAGTTTCAAAATCTAAGTATGCTGATCGTGTTTCTGATAATAAACAAGATTCATTAATTTGAAACTTGAAGTTTATAAAATCAAAAATCAAAAATAGTTTGTGATATCTCCAAGGTCATTAAGTTGGACTTGGATGATTAACTATGAGGGATTTGGATGCTTAAATTATTAAAATCTATTGTAAAGAGCTAGATTTCGATTTTGGATTCTTAATACTGCCAAATCTATGAAGATTGTTGATAAGGGGAGATAATCAAGTATTCCTGGAAGTTCAAAATGTTTTTCTTATAAATGTTTGAGATTTGCAGATGTTGTACCAGATTACGATCCCGGTAGCCGAGTCTAAGGGGGAGCCTGAAGACGAGCTCGACGCAAGGGGGAGCTTGTACCGGAAAGCCAAGTGTCGATCCCAAAAGCACGGAAGCTTGACGAAAAGGGGAGCCTGAAGAGTTTACCAAATGGGGGAGCTGAAGCTAAAGACAGATCCACGGGGATTCTGTTCAAGCAAGAGGGAGTCTGTGAATGCTGAAGATGCTAAAGATTTAAGAAGACTCAAGAGAGAGAGAAAGATAAGGCGCTACGAGATTGACTGCGGCAATATCCAAGGGGGGGTCTGTTAGTGCATTTATGTCTATCGCCTCCGTCAATCCGGTCCATAGCACAAACAGAAGAAATCTAGGCTTATATTGTAATATTTAGTTAGTAAAGGCAAGGTGGCATTATTGTAAATAAGGAGTCTTTCCTTATATCCTTGGCCTATAAATAGAACCCTTAGGGTTAGAGTTTAGAATTTTTTTTTGCCACATTTGAAGATTGGAGAGCATAGGAGCTAGAGAGAGAAAGGAAAAAGGTGATTCAAGGTTCTTTGTACGTTTTCGCATATTCAATCGAATCACAGAATATATACAGTTCTCGTGTTCAGTCCACGCACGTGGACGGATTCCGCATGTCACACGTGTCGATACGCAATCATTACGGAGTAGAAAACCGGTCCTACATCTGCCGACCGCGACCACGTCCACCGCTACGTGGGCGAGTGTCTGAGTAGTCTCGGTTTTGTGGAGGTGGTCAGTTTGGGTGATCGGTAGTGGTGTTCAAGGCAGTGCCGGCGGCTTGGGCGGAAATTTTGGCTTGTGTGTTTTTACGATCTTCTACCTGAACGAGGGAGATACTTTCGTATTGGTCATTCAAGCCGGCTAGGATTTGTAGGACCAATTGGCTTTCGGTGGTGTTAGAGTCAAGGCTAGTGAGTTGGTCATAGATTAGTTTCATGGCTTGGAAATATGAGCACATGTCGGTAAATTGTTCAAGACGGGTGTTTGCGAATTTATTTTGTAGGTGTATGTACGAGAGGCTTGGTTTTCAAGAAAAAGGTTTTTAATGGTGCACCAAGCGGCGTAGGCCGAGGTTTTGGGTTTCATAACGGTGTGTAGTAGGTTGTTGGAGATGGTACCGTAAATCCATTGTAGAACAATGGTGTTGATACGTTCCCATGATTCGATATAGGTGGGTTTGACGGTTTCGCCATTCACTTGGCATAAACAATCAGAACTCCCCCTGACAACAAACTATTTTCCCATTATGATTTCAAAACACTTAAGTCTGTTTTAATCAAATGGTTTTTCTGGAAAATTAGTTTTGTTGAAACCACTTGTAAGATCGGGGATTCATTCATCACTTTGTTTCTTTTTCAACCACTTGAATGAAAGTTAAATCAAGTTCAACTTAATGACCTTGATTAACCACTTGTAGGTACTTATCAACAATACAACTTGTAAACCGAAATATAACAATTTTGAATTACATAAGAAAGATGCCGATTCATGCTCCACGATTACCAACTTGGGAGCTCCGGCAAATCAGGATTTTTACATATGGAATACAGACACCCAAGCCTGACCAGCTTTAGGTGTGACCTTTTCAGTTTCACTTGGGGTTTCAACATTTCTTTTTGATTCATAAAAATCTTTAACCCCTTTGGCCTTACCCTCGACCATTTTTCCAAACATATTTTTCACTTTGTCGTTAAAAGCCTTTTCGACATCAAACTCTTTCTTTTCAGAATAGAATTGATTCGAAATCTCCACTTTACCAACTTTTTGTTTGAAATTTTCAGTCCTCAATGGTGGAAAGTTCACATCATCCATTGGCGGAACGGAATTATCACTTTTAACCTCAACTTGTGGCTCTTTTGACTTTGACGAGTCAGATTCATCGCCACATTTAACATCTGTTTTCTTAGCAACCCATGTTTGGTTGTTAAGATTCACCCTTCTTTTGTAAAACCTTTTCGAACACTCACCAACTTCAAATGTTGAATATTTAAACACTTTGAATTTTTCAGTTGGTGGTTCAGTTTTATCAATAACTTTTTCTTTCAGTTTAGAAACAACTTCTTGTTTTGTGTTGGTTGCCTTTGGACAATTCCAGGCGATGTGACTAACTTCTTGACATCTGTAACAGGTTCTTGTCTCCTTTCTCTGATAAGCTCCATTCTTTTCAAACTTTTGTTTTTCTGCAAAGAACTCTCTGTTTGATTGTTTCCAGAAAGACCTCTTTTCTTCTTCCTCAGAACTTGACCCTGAAACAAATATTGTTTTTGTGTTAGAAATTTTCTCATTTTTATGATTTTTGGGTGGAATAAAGCCCAATCCCTTCTTTTTGAAATTACTGTTATGGTTTGGTTTCTTTTGATAACTTGAACCAGAACTGTAACCCTTTTTCTTGTTTAACCTTTGTTGACCTCTTGAGGTGTAAGGTTTAGGCTTTTCAGCAAGATTTACACCTTTTATTTCAGAAATATTAATTTCTATTAGTTTAAAAACCTTGTTAATTACTTCAGTTTTAACACCTCTTATTGGAAATTCTTCATCAGAATATAATTTGTCTGAATCATTCAAAGTATATGCCACTTTGATTGGTTCGTCATTCAAATTAGATTTTGATAACAGAAATTCTTTATTGTAAACCCTTTTGACCGGTGATTTTGAACTGTTGACCGATGTACTCGAAGTTTCTGACTCAGACTTTGACCCTGACTCCTATCCTTATCCAACACCTGATTGACCACTTTATTAATTCAGACTCATGATTAGTGTCAGACGATGTGAATATGACGTCAATGTTGTCTGGTAAATCATCAGTTGTTTCGGAACTTTATATTGACAGCCTTTTTGACCTGTTCCTCATTTGGTTTTCTGGGAGAATAACCTTCCCAGATCGGAGGCGGACACTTGTTATAATTTGCACTTTGTTTCTTACCAGTATCCTTCTCTTCTGTCTTCTTATCTTGAAATGCTTCAAAACCTGCAACAGTTGGATAAATTCTGTCAATCAAATAATCAGAACTTGAATAACTTTGCAACAATCGTCTGATTCTCTCATTTTCTATCTTTTCTGTCTCCAACTCCTGCTTCAACTTTGCACATTCTTCAATATAGTGATTGATAGCCTTCTGCTTTGACATCATCACTGCATTCATCATGGTTAAGGCATCTTCTCTTTCCAAGTTTGTCTCTTGCAAACTATTCACCGTTCTGTTCAACACATCATACGATTCTTTCACATACTTTACATCGAACAATAATTTTTCTTTCATCTTATCAAGCTCACTAAACTTCTCATCTTTCTCTTCACAATGTTTGCATGGTTCCAAACATTTTAGATAAGGTTTTGTGATCTCAACAATTTTTTCAACTTCGATAATCTTTTCAACTTCGACTATCTTTTCAACTTCAACCACCTTCTCAGCAACTTTAACTTCTTCACTCTGTTCAGACTTCTTTTCCTGAGCAACATTATCACATTTTACCTTTTTCTGATTCTTTGCTGCTCGCTTCTCCTTTAGTTTCTCCAACCTATCTGCAAAATAAAATTTAAAACTTTCAGGACTCTTCTTCATCATCACTGCTATCAGTTGATGATTGATCAAATACTGTTGTCTTTTCTGAACTTTCTTCTGAAGAAGCAAACTATTCATCTTGACTTTTCTCATCATTAGCAAACACATCCATCCATTCCTTCATCAAATCTGGTTCTTGAACTATTTGTGCAATGAATGCTTCAAGCTTTGAATCATCCGGAATGTATTTGTCCCAGCTAAAACCTTCTGCCATTCTTTCATCATCTTGATTTACAAGATAAGCTTTCTTCTTTCCAACTTAAATCTGATTGGCATTGGATGATGATGGTTGTTGTTGATGCGACTGTTGAGATACTTGATGATAAATTGCTTTTCGATAATAATCATTGTTGCCGAACGGATTCTGAGCTCCACCTGTTTCTCGATTGGTACATTCCCTCTTGAAATGTCCTTTTTCCCTGCATCGAAAACACGTAACTTAAGATTTATCAAAACCTAAAGTAGAAACATTAGCATCACGAAAGTCATCTCTTCCTGTAATCTGCTTAAATTTCTCAGCTCTCCTCAACACACTCGCTAAACACCACTTAATATCCATAAGCTCCATTTCCTCAACATCGATCTGATCGTAATCCTCTTTTGTCAACATAGGATTTCCGATCCTTCCTGCAACCAAACCCTCATATGATTCTAATACTGTAGCTAGTAATGCCATATGACCTTTAGCAACTTCTTCAGAGAAATTTTGACCATTCTGAAGATGCAACGCGATGTTGCAGTGTAACACATGACCATTACTATTGTTTGAGCATTGGAACTGATAACTTGAGTTTGAAACATTCGGATTAACATTCGAGTATGAAGAAAATCCACTGTTGCTGATTTGAATTTGATTAACTGATCTGGATGAGTTTTCTGCACTAAAAGCGGTTTGGACCTTCGGACTTGCTTCAGCATTCTGAACATTCCCTTTGTAATACATCTTGATGTCTTGTTGACCACTTGGATTATTCATTCTAGTAATCTTTTGTTGTTCAAGATCTTGTCCCTCAAGTTTTTCAATGAACGGAGAAATTGTCAATTTATCATATTCTCCAGTGTTCTTTAAGATCATCAGATATGTACCCCATTCTTTCTGAGGTAAAGCATCAGCTAATTTGTCAACCCATTCTTCTCGATCTTTGTTTATATCTAACAGTGACATTGAACGCACTAAATGACAATATCTCTCAATAAGTTTCTTTGTAGTTTCACCCTGCAAACTTGAAAACAAATCAAATTCTTTTTTTAACAATGATTTCTTACTCCTGATCATCTCCGTACTTCCCTCAAACTTAATTCGAATAGCTTCCCAAATCGAACGTGAAGTATTATCGTGTTGAAGTAATATGAATATGTCTTCTTTCACAGCTTGCTGAAGTAGACTGATCATCATTTTTTCTGATTTGTACATGTCTCTCTCTTTATCCGACAATTCCGAAATAGTTTTCATAACTCCCACATCTGTACGAGGTTTAACATACTTTTTCTCAATACACTCCCAAGACCTCAAATGATTTGCTTGAACCTAATTTTCGAACAGGTTTTTCCAACAATAGTATTCTTCAATGCCCATCAACTTTGGAGGTTTCTGTAACGTTCCTGTTTCATTTTCCATGTTCACACTCTGAGCATTGGTAACAGGAGTACCCGGGGCAGTAGCAAAGGCGTTGTAAAATTCTTTTTCCATGTTTCAGTAAAATGTTTCACAAACTCAGCCTTTCAAACGAAATGAATATTCAAACGAAATGGGCCTTTCAAGCGAAATGAACTTCTTCAAACGAAATGGATTTGGTGCGAAATGGATGATTTCGTACGAAATGGGATCTAGGATGTCCAATCCGTGCGAAATGGAACTCTAATGTACTATTTCAAGAGAAATGGATCTCTGATTAACCAATTCGTGCGAAATGAAGCTAAAACTTGTCAATCCGTGCGAAATGAACTCAACCCTTGCCAATCCGTGCGAAATGAAGGTATCAATTCGTGCGAAATGGTGTGATGTCATCCAATCGGCCATGTTTTTGACAAATTGACCAGGTTTTAGGTTGATTTTAAGTCTGATTCTTTCAAGGATTTGTTAAAAAAGAGTTTCACGTATTATGTGAGAAAATCAATCCATTTTAACCGTAAAAACTCCGTTAATTTTGAAAAATGTAGTAAAAGAAGGTGTAGAAATCAGAATTTTGATGTTATCAAGCTGAATTGGTAAGAACTCTTCCTCCTGAGCTCTGATACCACATGTAGGATCGTTTGCACGACCAAAACGAGTCGTTCAGAAGAGTTCTAATCAACACGAGAGGCAGAAACAAACGTATCGACTTTAAATCAGCTTGATATACACCCTAACTGTCTTGTTTATTGATATAACAACGTTTTACAGCCTGTAGACACTTCGGCAGCACCTCGGTACCGGAATCACAAAGTTACAAATGAAAAACTCAAGGCACATATTTATAGGCATGCCATTTCGCACGAGATGGTTCAAACGAAATGGCCTGATGCATTTCGTACGAAATGACCTTTCCATTTCGTGCGAAATGGACACAAATCCATTTCGTGCGAAATGGTCACATCTCCCATGATACACAATTTTCTCGTATTTCGTGCCCTGATCTATCTAATCTATTACAAGACTCGATACAAGACGAAGTCGACAGACATATGCACCAACATAAACGGTCGAGCCATTGTTCGCAACGAACATGGCTACGTGATCGTAATTAGGTAGGTATTAAACCCTAAAAAGCGCACCTCCTAAGAATCACATTTGCTTGGTCAATTGACAAGTCAACTTAATATTGTTTTAAAAAGTCAACGGAGCAGTTTTCAAAATAATTGCGATATGAGTTTAGAAATGTTAAAATAATTATTAGAACATGTGTAAACATGTTTGGCTCGTCAATTCCAGTTTTAGGGTCGGTTCGCAACCGAAAGTCGCAAAGTTTGACTTCTGCGTTGACTTTCGATTATAAACCAAAAAAGATTAGTTTGCTACTGATTTTAGGTTCCGTTATGATCGTAATTTAATGTAGCACAACCCTATAAGGTTACATTACACGATCATATTAGAAATCTGAGTTTTTGCACATGTTCCGTTAATATGCTTAAATTTGACTATTATGCCCTTATGTTATAAAAACGAGATTTTTGAAAATGTGAGAGTACAAAAAGCTTTATTACTGGTATATAAGTATGTCCACAAAATTTGACATCAGTTTTTGGTCTCAAACTAAAGTTATGCAAGATAGCGTAAAATGAAACTTTTTGTTAATTAAATGACATTTTTTGCATAAATCATGTTTAAACCCAAATTTTGGCACCAAACTCATTACCCACTGTTATGATATAATTTTTAGGGATTTTTTGAATTTTTGGTCAGATTTTATACTGACCATAACATAGAGTTCTTGTATGAATTCGGTAATTGAAGATAATGCCCTTTTCATTAATAAAATGAGATTTACATATCAATAACATACCAAACCTTTTCCTACTGATGTTATATGAAAAAAATAAAATATTTTAAACATTCAAGACTGATCAAAATCAAATAATTCCATAAACACCTCAAATATCGTCAATTATCGACTTTCATGCAAATTAGGCGCATAGTATGGTTTAAATCCACATTTAACACCTAAGACTTGATACCTACTGATTTTATAAATAAATTTTTATATTTTAACAATAAGTATAAGTCTTGAACTCAGACTTCCAATTTTGTCCTTAAAACATATGTGAAATGACCAAAATGCCCCTACGGTGTATAGTTTGGCCATAAAAGGTAAACCTCACATATGTCTGATATCTTAATGATGTAACATGATAAAATACGTATTTTTACTGAATTTTTTAGACCAGAACCTCAGTTTATGTTTAAACCTCTTTTATAAACTTTAAAATGACCAAAATACCCTTACGGGACTTAATTTGGTTTAAAAATCTATTTGGGCATAATTGTTGATATCCTACTGATATCACAACATATTTTAAGCATAATAACTTATGGAACTTATACTTAACTCATCCGGTTACCCGTTATGCTTATACGCGTTCAGTACAGTTTATGTAACTAGTTTGCATAAATTAGCCGAAACGGGTCAAACCTTATCATTTTTACTTCAAAATCCAGAATGTATTTACTTTACCCATATTATACAAGTCTTCATACTTGTTGGGTCTAAATTACATTCCATTCTAGGCATCGCTTAATCTAGCGTATCGTACCGTTTTCATATTTAAAAACTAGCCGGTCTTAGTCTATGACTTAATTAAGACCCGTTCGCATTCTAATTGGTTATTAATACCATCATTCCAGACTAGAGTCTTCCGGTAAATTATACCTACGTTTACTTAATTGAATACGGCTGAGTTATTATAAATCTTGCTATTTAAGACAAGAGCTAGATCAGGTAAATACTCTTAACTTATTTTCCCTTATACGGGCTTGGGATACGGTAATATAATTACCGCATGGTCAGGTATGGGATTCGAAGACCAATAAGTTGGGAAATCCAAATAACCTGTTTTAATTCGTATTGCTTGACTGAAACATGGGGGTTAATGCAACCGTGTCATGGATATCCTTGACTCATTAATTGCATTGCCCACGACCTAAGCACGGGGTGTAGGCATACACTCGACAGATGCAATATGGTTTATTAAATAATTTTATACCCAATACGGGTTTCCCAATAAAAGAATAAGTGGTGTGTCGGTTAATCATGAACCGGCATAGTACTGGGCCCCGTATGTAGAGCAAGTTATGTAAAACTGATAACATGAGATATAGTTTGTCCCAAGTATAAAATATTTCGTGCCTTGTGCACTTAAAATTTTTTTCATAAACATTTCAAATGTGTTAGTTGATTGTATTTACCAGTGAAAACTAACGTATTTTCAAAAGTCTAAGTGACAGGTACAAATACGTAAATAGGCTGAAAGCTGCTCGGAATTGTTAGACGAGGAATTTGCAACTCCTTCACATAAGCCATTAGTCTGATAAACTCCTTTTGTTTTAATGATCCGCCTGTGGATTATTACAAGCTTGTCTGTACTAAATACTTTGATATAGTTTAGACGTTTGTGTTTGTATTAATATTTTATATTCCAAGACTTTCGCTGTGCTATTCTGTGTATGTTTGACTATGACGATACCAATCTTACGTCATGATACTCCCCACCGGGCTGAGCTGTAAATATCAGGGTGTGACAGTTTTGTAGCATCAACAGCTGTTTTCCAACTTTGTGTTATTCTAAATCTGGGTGTCACTGGTTTCCATGTTTGTTGTGAGTCAGCCTTTGACATTTTCGGTTCCAAGTTTGCTTTGAATCAAACTTGATTGACTTCTGATTCCCAACATCAGACTTCTTTTTCTTCTCAACATCAACAGGTTTCAGATTTGGACACTTACGTGCAAGATGTCTAGTTAGATCACATTTAAAACATGTTCTCTTGGACACATCTTTGACCTGTTGTTGTTGCTTTTTCTTTTGAGCATAGAACTCTTCATTAGACTAACGCCTAAATTGGAGTTCTTTCTCTTCTTCGGAACTTGTTCCGTGAACGAAAATCATCTTTTTCTGATAATTTAGCATGTCATTTCTTTTCCAATTTTATTTCTTTTTATAACCCAACCCAACCCAGCTTTCATGTTTTTCTTTTTGTAACCAGGTTTGTTATGAAAAGTTTTGTGATTCTTTCCAGCAAACTTTGAAATTTTGGATTTTTCAATTTCATCCATCATGAAAACTTTGTCGATCTTTTCTGAGATCACATTCTGAATCGGGACTTCATGATCTGAGAATAATTTGTCTGATCCAATCATGGTATACACCAATCCTTTTGAATCATCATTCGTATTTATCTCATATTTTGAATTTTCAGATAACCTTCATGAAAACAACCTTCATATTCATCTTGTGATTCAGATTTACCTGTTTCAAGTGACTCTTCTTTCAAAACACTTTCAACGACCTTACCTACCACCTCTGAATCACTAGAATCATCAGATTTGGAATAGGTTATGTCAATGTTTTCTGGCAATTGATCAACCATGTTGAAAGCTTTTCCACCTTTTCGTCATCATAGAATGTGAATTTTTCCACAAACGGTGGTGGAACCTGATGATATTCCCAGCCAATACCTTTCTTGTTTTGCTCAAAATCTTTATCATCCGGTTTTAGATTGAAAATGCGTTTAAGAACATATGATGAAGCGTGATAACTGTGTAACTTGTTGTTATCTTGTTCTAAATAAGCTATTTTACGCTTTAGCTTAGCAACATCTTCAATGTAAGAGTTTACAACTTGTTGCTTTATTTCATACTGTCGCTTAAGCGTATCAGTTGTTTCCGAACAATATTTCAATCTGGATTGAACAAGTTTCATTTGACTCTTCACGTCTTCATATGATCCTTTTGTAATATGATATGCAAGTTTTATCGAATCATACTCTTTCTTCATTTCTTGAAAAACATTTTCTTTTTGTAAACATTCTTCTGTCATTTTAGAAACATTTTCTTTCAAAATTTCATTTTCTTTTTCTAAATTCTTGCATTTTTGTGTCAATTTTTCATCATTATCTTTCAAAACTTTTTCATTTTCTAACATTTCTTTACATTTATTTTTTAAAACTTCTTTGATTTTAGTAAATTCTAAGTCTCTTGTTCTGAGTTTTTCATCTTTTTTAGTACAAGCACAACACGTTTCCATGCATTTCTTGCACTGTTCAGCAGTTTTTAAGACTTCAGAATCAGTTGAAGTATTTACCTCAGTGATTGGCACCTTGCCTTTTGCTTTCGTATGTGTCTGATTGACTTCTCTGTTCTGCTGTTCCTTACCAACACCAGCACCATCATCCACTTCAATCAAACTTTCCTGCTTCTTATCAGCTTCACTCTTCTTCTTCTTCTTCTGTTCTTCTTCATTCTCTTGTTTTTCAATAACAACTTTTTCACCAACTACTTTGTCTTCTTTTTCAGCAACACTCTTCTGTTTCTCAGCAACTTTCTTCAAATCATCAACCATCTCATCAACATTCTTCTTCATTCTTTCTTCATCCCTCTTCTTTAGACTTGCTGTCATGACATCTCTGATGACTTTATCCAGCTTTTTCTTATAGATCTTTTTCAATATTTGAGTAATACTCGCCGGATAGAGGGATTACTGCAAGAACATCATCAAAAACCACTTCTTTTGGATGAACAACTGGTTCTCCATTCCTATTGACATAACAATCTCTTTTCTTGTCGTATCTCCCGTAGTTCTTTGCCTCTTCATACTCATTCTCCATTTCTTCAATCCTATAACCAGCAATACATCTTTCTCTGTATGTCTTTTCGTTCAGAATCTCTTCTCGAGTTTTCTCCCTTATTTCAGCAACAAACGCATGATGTTTATTCTTCGATACAGTTCTGCCATGTGCTGTGAACCAATCATCAATAAGATCATCTTCTGGAAGGAATTCGCTCCATTCAAACCCTTCATTATCTTGAATCACAACACAAGCCCTTGATTTCACCTTTTCAGGATTATCTTCAATTTGTTTCAACCTTGGCGATTCTTCTCTGTTCTTGTGATAGATCGCTTTTTGATAGTAATCTTCTTTAAATGGATTAGCTCTTTCTTTAACTGCAGAGTTTCTGCATTCTCTTTTGAAATGACCCTTTTGTTGTTCGGAATTTCCAATTTTTCCAGCTACCAGATCTTCGTATGATTCCAGAATTGATCCTAGAAGACTCATTTGTTGTTTAGCAGCGTTGATGTTCATTGTTGAAGATTTCTTTAACTTTAAAGCGATGTTGCAGAAAATCTCTTCAGGTTCTTCAGAGTTTGATGTTGTTGACGATGAATGATATCCTGGATCGTAACTTGATGAGTTTTTCTGTGGTTCTTTTGACTTTTCAACACAAAATGCCGTCTTTGGTGATTCATTTACAGTTACCTAAGGTACACTGCCCTTGTATTAAAGACCGAAATTCTGTTGATGCGAAGAGCTACTCATCTTGTTCTTTTTCTGCAATTCAAGCTCATGAGTTTCAATTTTTTCAATCAGCACATCGAGAGTAATTGTTTCATACAACACATCATTTTTCAAAATAAAAACAAACGTTTTCCACTGATCAGCTCGTGGTAACGCTTCAATGATTTTGTCTATAATTTCCTCTCGAGTTTTTACAATTCCAAATCTATCAAGTTCAATTTTTAAATGACAAAATCGCTCAATCATTTGTCTCACCGACTCTCCTATAAAACTACCAAACAGATCAAATTCCTTTTTTAATAAAGCAATTTTATTCTTTTTGATCTATTTACCACCCTCAGCTTTAACCCGTAAAGCTTCCTAAACAGATTTAGATGAACCGTCATGATCAAGTAATGCTAAAATATCATTTATAATCGACTGTTGGATTAGAGCAATCATTCTTTGTTCATATGAAAGTTCTTTTTGTCTTCAATGGATAAGCTTTTGAGTGGGATTTCTTCGCCTTTGTCATTGACAGGTCTATCATATCCAAACTCCATGCAAAACCAGCTTTCATGTGCTTAAGCTTTGGCCCAGTTGATAAAACGTTCTTTCCACCATGTGTAGTCCTCAATACTTTCGAGTTTAGGTGGTTTTGAATAAGTCCCATAGAAGTTATCATGGTTAATATTATCATCGATTGCTTTTGTTATGGTTTTAGGTGTAACAGTTGAAGTTTCCGACAATTCTGATGTGAAAGCATTGTTGAACGTGTTGTAAAACTCTTCTACCATGACGTTTTTTCGTTTATCACCTTTGAATCACCTTCAAAATGATCAAACAAACAATCAGTTTTAAAAATTATCAAACAACTGGATCGGATGGATATCTGATCGAGTGAGGTCAAACTGTCAGGATCTGAGTTTATTTTTTATTGTGTTTTTGTTTAAGATAAAGAAGATGAACAACTAATGCAGCGGAATCAAAATGGAAAATAAACTTTGCACACAATTAAACAGGAGAAATGCTTTTAACACACAAGTTTAACATTGAACTGAATGCTTGAATTTATTTCAAACTTCAATTACAATATGCATGCATGTATAAGAAACTCCCCCTCGGCCTGAGCTCACAGTATTTGCTCGTACAGGAAGACAAGTGGTGAAAGAGCTAATAGAACAGTACAGTACAGGTTACTGTTCTATTTATAGGCACGAGCAAACCACTGAAGCATCTTGGCTGACGTCACCATGAAAGTGACATCTAACCTCCTAACAACCTCTAATAACTGATCTAATACAAGCACTGTTTAGCTAACTACTGATTACAATACATTACAAAAGGAAAGACTAAACTACTGCTTTATCCTTCCATTGTTGTGACTCCAGCAGTACTTTGTTTCTTCAGCAGTGCTTGATCCATAACAGTAGATTGATCATCAGGGCTTTAGTCTTCATCAGTCTTTATACTTGATCAGTTGTTTGTAGAACAGCAGTTGTATATAGTCAGTGGATACAGGCCATCAGTTGTTAGAAACACTTTCAAGGGGAAAGTTGGAATACAATAGTGCTTATGTTGGATCCACTGTTCTGATCCAGTTTTGGCTTTAATCAACTGTTCCTTTGGTAGGGTTCAATCCCAACAATCTCCCCCTGGAACAAATGATGCCAAAACTCTTCATTATTGTGGAACTTTATTGCCTCATCTACAGTTCCCTTATTTGTCCTTTAAGTTGTAACTCAAAGTCCAGGGCATCTATATCATCATCATCCCTATATAGTGTAAGATCAAGGAGATCCTGTAGATCTTCAACACTCAGGCCTAGTGCTTGTTCCCTTGATATTTTCTTCACTTCACCACTGGATTTGATCAGAGTCAATACGTGGGTCTGTTTGTCAGTTTTCCACTTTAGTATTTTTGAATCCAGTGGGTTTCTTGGGAGAGGTTTTATTTTGAGATAATTGCATATTTCCCCTTAAAAAACTGCTTAATTGCGTATTTACCCAACTTAAAATTTAAATTGCATATATCCCCTTCCTTAACTATTAAAATTTCATATATCCCCTTTCCTTACCTAATATAATTGCAAATTTACCCATTTTGATTTATTTTATTTAAAACAAGTTATATAATGACTTTTTTATCCTTATTTTTACTAAAACTTAAAAAAAATAAAAATTTATTCATTTTTACTAGTCTTTGTGGATTTTTCACAATTCTTTAAAAAAGTATATATTTATTCATTTTTACTAAAACTTAAACACTGAAATAAACCGCTAAACTAGTAAAAATCTACAAAAACTAGTAAAAATGAATAAATATGTATTTTTTTAGTTTTAGTAAAAATAAGGGTAAAAAAGTCATTATATAACTTGTTTTTAATGAAATAAATCAAAATGGGTAAATTTGCAAGTTTATTAGTTAAGGAATGGGATAGATGCAATTTCAATTTTAAGTTGGGTAAATACGCAATTAAGCAGTTTTTTAAGGGGAAATATGCAATTGTCCCTATTTTGAGGCCTGGTAATAACTGGCTGAGCAGTGGTTGAAGTTTGTGCAGATTCAAGTCTTTCTTCAATCATCTGCTTAACCCCTTCTTTCACAAGGTAATCCTCTGCTTCTTTATCTGCTGCTGTTACTTGATCCATCTGCTTTTGTTTCCTTCTTTGGTAAAGGATAGCAACAGGTGGAGCGGTGGATCTCCTAAATTGTTGCTTTTGTGGCTCAGCTGAAACCACTGCTTCAGGATAATCAGGCTTTTGTGGAATATTAGGATTTTTCTTCCTTAGTTCTTCCAGCCTTTTGTAAGATGCAAACACCTTATCCTCTGTCCATCTTGACACTTGATTTCTTGACCTAAAATCAGCTGTAATAAGCTCTTCTTTCATCATTTTCAACTGCAGAGTCCTTTCTGCTACATTTTTCTTAAACTTTACCCAGATAGGAGGAATCTGCTTTACCTTGTTTTTGATCATATCTTGAATTCTGGCTGCTTCACTTTCAAGTTCTTGAATGGTCCATTCTTTGTACATGTACCTTTCTCCCTTGTATTTCTTGTAAGCCACGATGTTATCAAGATAGTCTTTTCTCAAGGTTTCATCTGCTCTTTCTAACAATTGCTGACAAAGATTTTTAGAAAACTGCTCCAAAGTTCTGACTTGTGTGAGCAGGAATTGATAGTATCTCTGAATTTCTTTGTCAGATTTTCCTTGTGAGTTTCTTTTACAAATATCCTCTGCCTGTTGTGCCTTTAGCTTCAAATATTCTTCAATATTATTTGGCCTTGGATATCCTTGAACAGATGGCAAGCTCCTTTTTTCTGGACCATCTTCTGAATAGAAAGATTTGATCTCTTCTCTGACAGTTGCTAGTTCTAAAGGGTACTGGACAGCTGCAGATACAATGGCAGTGTTTGGGTTAAAGACTTGTGCAGAAGAGAGTGGAACAGGGTTTGGAATAAGTACAAGAGGCAGTGGTTGTGAAGATGTTGGTGGTGATGGAGAATCATCATCTTTCAAAATTACCCTTCTCCTTTTTGGTTTAGGAGAGGTTGGTGGTGTTTTGGATGGTTGTGAAGTGGTGATTTAAGTGGCAGGTGATTGACAAACAGTTGTTGAAACAACTGATGTTTCAACCACTGTTGTCATTACAACAAATGTTGTAACATCTGATGTCTTCTGCTTTTTGGCAGGAGGTGTTGGTGGTAATGATGTTGTTTTTGGTGGTGATGTAATTTTTGGTAGGGCAATGGATGTGTGTGTTGAAGTAGTGGTGGTAGTTGTTTGGCTAACAGCTGTTGAAACCACTGAAGTACCAACAGCTGTTGGTACAACAGGTGTTTTAACAACTGTTGGTTTGGAAGATTGATGTGTGGAGCTTTTGGAAGATTTGGGAGTATGTTTTGTGGGTCTGGATGATATGGATTTGGGTTGCCTCACTTTTCTAGTGGGCTGCTTCTTTTTAGGCTCAGGACTTTCAGGCTTTGGACTTTCTTGACCATCCTTAGGCTCAGAAGTACCCTGCTCATTCAGCTCCATATAAACTCTCTTCTCCTGTGCAAACCTTGCTTTATCCTTAACCTCCTTATCCTTTTTTACACTTGCTTTTGCTTCAGCAATGGCATTTGTGGTTACATCAATCTTTTTAGAACCATCTGGTAAAGGGATGTCTGCAAGCATGCAGGAATTGTCTGGTGCAATATACAAGCCATCTTCATAACCCTTTTTCTTCCACTGCTTTATTTTCTCCCCCTTTTTGGCATCAGCTGGTGGTGGGTTATCCACAAAAATGATAGAGGGAGGAGCAGTGCCAGTGGTGTTCAGTAAATGGGCCTTAATTACCTTGATATCTGCCTGAGTATCTTTGAACCTAGCTTCCATGATATTTCTAATCTTTTGAACCTGAATTTCATGTTGCTGATCAGCTAATTGTCTTTGTTGGATGAGCATAGGTTGAAACAAACTCCACAGCTCATTTGGAGTAGGAACAGATGTTGGAGCAGCTGTTGGAGTTGGTGCAGCAGTGGGTGGTACCTTTTGAACTTTCAACAACTGCTGCATCATGTCTTTGATTTCTGCAACAGATGTATCCAGTTTATCAACTCTAGCAGTCAATTCTTGGTACATTAAACCATCACCCAACTTAATGGGATCATCTGATTTCCCACATTCAGTGGTTGTAACATTGGTTGACTTAGGGTATGTATCCCAAAAATCATCCACTGATGCCCCTTTTTCTTGGTACTGGGGACTTCTTCCTTCAAAATGAGAAACACTTTTTAGTGAACTAGTGAAGACTGGATACACAAGAGTTCCCAGAGAAGAAATTGCCTTCAAGTAAGTCTGATTGATGGAACTACTGTCCAAGTGTAAACCAGTGGGTTCAACACTTGTAGTAGTGCTTCACTTGAACTACTGACATGAAGTACTTGTACATCCTGCAGTGTAACCTCCTCAGGTGTTGTTGGTGGGTTAGCAATGATTGAAACACCAGACCCGGTCACTTGTGGGGGTATATTCTCAGGTACAGGTGAATGAGAAGGACTGGTTTGTGTCTGGTTTAAATCAAGAGCATCCAACAAGAGTTTTATTTGTGGGGGAATTGTGGCAGTGAGGATGGGTGTATAAAGAGAATTTGCCCCGGGCAGTGGGCTGTGGATGATAGAATCAAGTGACTCTAGAGCATCATATTGTGGTGTCCCTGTTCGTACAACCGGTTCTTTTTTAGAAGAAGCAGGAGGAGTTTGAGGCATGGGTTGAGATCTTTCTACCATCTGCTGTGAGGAAGTAGCAACAGTGGTTTCTGGTTACTTTTGTGTTGTCACTGGCAGTTTCTCTGGGATCTCATCTTCCAGAGTTACCTTTTTTGTAGGTTTGGGGGGCTTTTGTGTTTTCTTTTGTTTTGGTTTTCTGGTGGTTTTAGGTGTGGGCTTCACAGCAGGTGTTTTGTTGCTGTGATCACCTAGATCAGTGGGCTCAGCAGCGGATACCTGAGGAGCTGTGGTAGCTGCTAAATTCTGCTCAGGAACCTCTGCTTTTGTTTTGGAAGATGGTTTTGATAGCCTTGTAAAAGTTTCAAGTGTAAGGCTATTTATTTGAAAAGGTTCACCGTGGATGAGCACATAAGCATCATCCTTTCCAAATTTCTTTTGAAAATAAAAGCTTAGGAACCTTGGAAACAATAAAAATGATTTTTTATCAACATTTTTTACCAAATCATCAAAGATCTCCTGGGAGTACTTAAAATTTTCTTTATGTAAAATAGCATAACCCAGGTATTGGATCTTTAATGGTATTTCACTAAAAGCAGTGGTCTTATTTGAAACACACATCCAGAGGGTATGGAATAAAAATCTTGTTGCAGGAGGAAAACTACCTTTTTGTAAGGTGTCCTTTTTCATTTCTTCACCATACCCCCTCTTAATAAAATTAGTTTGATACTCGATTTTGGGAAAAGAAGTTTTACCTTGCAGATCATCGAGTTCAAATACATCTGAAATGGATTGTGGTGTAATTTTGACTGTTTTACCCTTTATTGAGGAATTGATGGTTATGATCGTGTCATCTTGAGATTCAAGTGTGGCATTTTTCCAAAATTCTCTCTAGGTTTTCAGATAAATCGGAGCATCAGCAGTCAACAAAGTTTTGTACTTTGAAGACGAAAGAGTATCTATTATGGAATTGAAGGTTTCGGTATTACTTGGTTTTGTTAAGAGACCCAAGTAATTGTGAGGAGCTTTGTATGGGATTTCAATGGCCTTTGGAGTGGATTTCTGAGATGATGAAGATGGTGATTTTGCTATTAGAGGAAGAAGAAGATTTGATATTTTGGGAAAAATGGAGGATAACTGTTTTGAGAAAGGAATTTTGAATTCGTTTCGACAGTAAAAACCCTGTTTGGGGGTTTTATTCAGGGTTTTATAGGAGAAAAAGTGAATGCTGACGTGGCAGCGATTACAAAAGATCTGACCGCTATGTACTGTCCACGTGCCAACCCCTGATGAATAATGGAAGACAGTTGTTTTAGGAAACCACTGATGGAGCAATATCAGTGGTTGCAACGGTTATGATGAAAGCAGTGGGTGATTTTAACTATTAGTGGATAGCTTATCAGTGGGTAGAAAACACTGATTTTGAACAACAGTGATTACCAAGGAAATGAGAGAATAGGGGTTGACTATCAGCAGTGGTCAGCTTTTAGTAGAACAGATATTTGAACAAGACAGTGGTTATGGCAGACTTTTAAGGATTTTAATGAAAAATTCCTTTTTAGCTATTTTTAAGGATGGATTTTTTATTTTCTGAAAACATTTTTAATGCTTATACTCATAGAAAAATAGGATTTTGCCTGTTATTCCATGTTCAGCATTCCAATCCTAGAGATCAAGCTTTCAAATGTAGATGTGTCTAATGCTTTTGTTAGCACATCTGCCAGCTGATCCTTGGTATGAACATGATGCAGAGAAATCAAACCTTTTTCATAGCAATCCCTCACAAAGTGATGTCTGATATCAATGTCTTTGGTGGTTGAATGTGAAACTGGATTTTTGATGATATTTTATGCTGCCTGACTATCCAACATGAGAGGTGTCTTTAGGGCAGTGATACCAAAATCCAGCAACTGGTTTTGAAGCCATAACAGTTGGGCTGTGCAGCTTGTAGCAGCAATGTATTCTGCCTCAGCAGTGGATGTTGAAACAGCTGCTTGCTTTTTGCTTTGCCAAGACACTAAGCAATTGCCTATGAATTGGCACCCTCCTGAGGTGGACTTCCTTGTTGTGTTACATCCAGCAAAGTAACTATCTGAGAAACCTGAAAGCTTGATATTTCCATCAGTTGGATACCAGATACCAAGTGTGGGAGCACCTTTTAGGTATCTGAATATCCTTTTTACAGCAATAAGGTTTGCCTTTCTGGGGGCTGATTGGGATCTTGCACAAACACATGTTGCAAACATGATGTCTGGCCTAGATGCAGTTAGGTACAATAAAGACCCAATCATGCTTCTATAAAGAGTTTGATCAACCAAATCATCCTTTTCATCAGACATGACAATTTTATTGGTTGCAAAGGGTGTACTGCATGGTTTACAATCATCCATCTCAAATTTCTTTAAAAGTTATTTGGCATATTTTCCTTGATGGATGAAAGTGCCATTTTGCAGTTGCCTTGCTTGGAGACCAAGAAAGCACTGGAGTTCACCCATTGCACTCATCTCAAACTCAGCTGTCATGAGTTGCCTAAACTCTTCACACATTTTATTACATGTGCTTCCAAAAATGATGTCATCCACATAAATCTGGACAATCATCAAATCTTTCCCTCTCCATTTTAAAAACAGTGTTTTGTCTATTTTACCTCTTGTGAAACCAATAGAGAGAAGAAAGGTGGAAAGAGTTTCATACCAGGCTCTTGGTGCTTATTTCAGGCCATACAAAGCTTTGTTTAGCTTGTAGACATGATCTAGATAAAATGGATCCTCAAAGCCAGGAGGTTGACAAACATATACCTCTTCTTGAATCTTACCATTGAGGAAAGCACATTTGATATCCATTTGATACACCTTGATGTTGTGGTTGACAGCAAAGGCCAGGAATAGTCCGATAGCTTCTAATCTTGCTACAGGGGCAAATGTTTCATCATAGTCAATGCCCTCTTCCTGTCTGTAACCTTCAACCACAAGCCTGGCTTTATTCTTGACAACAATACCCCTTTCATCAGTTTTGTTTTTGAAGACCCACTTTGTGCCAATAGGACTTACATTCTCTGGCAATGGTACAAGCTCCCATACTTGTTGTCTTTTAAACTGTTGGAGCTCCTCTTGCTTGGCTTCTACCCAGCTGTTGTCTTTCAGTGCCTCTTGGTACTTGACTGGCTGATGGAGAGATAGGAAACCAGCAAAAAGACAAATGTTTTGGGATTGACTTCTTGTGAGCACCCCTTCATTGATGTTTCCAATGATTTGGTCAGGTGGATGAGATTTCAAGAAGATCAGATCTCCTTGGTATGGAACAATGGAATTTAATGGTGAAGGCTGCAGATGTGAATCATCTGAGCTAACCACTGCTGGTGACTTTGATGATCCAGCAGTGGCTTCAAATGGAGGTGGAATAGGAGGTAATGGTGTGGACAGATGTTGACTTTGATCCACTGTTTGAGGACTTTTATCAATAGTGTTTGATGATGAGGAAGCAGGGGTTGATGGGCTACTTTGGTCAACAACTGTTGAGGTAGCAGTGGATGAGCTTTGACAGCTGTTTTGAACACATGCTGCTCTTCCAGTTGATGCAGACTTTTGTTGAGGAATGATGACTTCATATCCATTGTCTGATGGAGAATTTTCTGATGGACCTACATTGTTAGTCTTGACAGCAACACTTTCAAATGTGAATTTATCAAGATCAAATAATTCTGCAGGGTTTGCTGGGATTTTCATTGATGAAAGTTCATTGAACTTTACATTCAAAGTCTCCTCCACTATCTTAGTCCTTGTGTTAAACACTTTGAGTATCCAAGATGATAACCACAATCAATTTTGGCTGCAAACTTTGAGATAGAATCTTTTAAGTTTAAAATGAAGCATGGGCAGCCAAAAACTTTGAAATATGAGATTAATGGATTTATTTTATACAGCAGTTCATAGGCAGTCTTTTGATGCCTGGGATGATTAAAACTCTGTTTTGGACATAGCAAGCAGTGTTTACTGCTTCTGCCCAAAGAGTTAATGGCAAACCTGAATCAGCAAGCATTGTTCTGGCAGCCTCAATCAAAGTCCTGTTCTTTCTTTCAACAACCCCATTTTGCTCTGGTGTTTTGGAATGTTGTACTGCCTTACAATTCCTTTTGACACACAGAAATCATCTAACTCCTTGTTTCTGAACTCTGTGCCATTGTCACTCCTAAAGATTTTTACTGGAAGATCAAACTGCTTTTCAACCTATGTAACAAAGTCTTGCAGAATGCCTGCAGTCTCATCTTTGGAATGTATAAGGTAAGTAAATGTAAACCTAGAAAAGTCATCAACAATAACCAAACAATATCTTTTCTTCTTTAGACTCATGACTTTAACTGGGCAAAACAAATCCATGTGAAGCATTTGCAAACACTTGGTTATTTTGGACTCTTCAATTGATTTGTATGAGCTTTTATGTTGTTTTCCTTTTAGGCAGGAAACACAATGCTCAGGACAGGTGAACAGTTTTTGAGGTAGACCTCATACTAACCCATGTTTGGATATAGCAGTGATTGTCTTGAGATTTGTGTGCCCAATCTCCTGTGTCATAGTTCTGTCTCTTTGTTAGAGGCAGCTGAGAACAGACAGGCATCAGTCCTGGGGCTCTCTTTTGACATATCAACTACATAAACATTGCCACTCCTTTGAGCAACAAGTTGAGTTTTTCCATTTTTTATTATTTCTTCAATTTTTTTAACCATTTCTGGTCCAACAATCCTACAACAATCCTTTGTGAAGAAGGAGCCATAGCCCTTATCACTCATTTGTGAGACACTCAGGAGGTTGAATTTTAGATTGTCTATCAGATTGACATTTTCAAACTTAACATTACCAGATTGAACTGTACCAGACCCCAGAACCTTCCCTTTACTATTATTACCAAAGGATATATCACCCCCTCCATGAGTTTTGAAATCGTTGAGAAGGGCTCTACATCCTGTCATGTGCCTGGAGCCTCCACTATCTACATACCAAAGACTATCTAAGCATGCAGAAGCTCCCTGCACATGTAGTAAAAGGTTAGTGCATTAGGGTCTCCAAAGCCAATAAGGCTTTGGATGGGGTCTCAACAGTGTATGTGTCAAGTTCTGGTGGATGGACAGTGGTTAGGTCAGGGGTTTGGACAGTTTTGGTATTGTTTTTCTCTAACCACTGCTGGGGGTCTTGCCCAATCAGCTGTTGATAACTAAAGGGATGCCTGTTCACTCTTGGTTTAGAAGGCTTTTTGTAAACCTCATAAACATGTGGGACCCTTTGGTATGGTGGTTTACCTTTACCTTTGTGGTATTGGTTCGCAGGGGGTGCATCAGTCACCTGAACATCTCTTTTAACAGAGGTTTGGTTCAACTGTTTGGACTGGCACAAACAGTGGTTGATTTTTGGTGAATTTGACAGAAGAATTTGATGAGCTCATGGATGTTTTTGCAGTGTACTCATTCCTTTTTACATCAAATGATTTGAGATACACACATTCCTGAGTTTTGTGGTTTGATTTACCACAGATGGTGCAGCTCTCAGCAGGTACAATAACACTTGTTTTGTTGATATCATATGCTTTTAGATGAAAACAGCCTTTTGTTAGATGATTCTTCTTTTCACAGAAATCACAAAATAGGTTTTTAACTTTTTCTCTTCTTTTCTTCTTCTCAGACTCCTTAGCAACAGAGTTTTGAACAACTGTTGGGATGTCTTTGAGAGGAATAACCTTTGCTTTAGGAGCTTTTACACCATCAGTGGTTGTGAAGTCCATTGGTTTAAAATTTTCAAGAATCTCACACTTATCAGACCATGTGGGTTTAAATTGGTATTTCTCAATTTCCTCAAAGGTTGAGGACCCCACAGATCTTTCCAGAGTAATTTTGTTACCAAGTTTGTCAGTTATCTTAACTTCTTGGCCATTCTTGTTTGTTGGAATGATTTCAACTAAACCAGCTTGATTTGCAGCATTGTTTTTCAACTTCATCATTTTTTCTAAAACCAATGCCAAATTTCACATTGCTTTCAAGTTGTTTCTCAAGCATTATCTCAAAACCTTTGCAGGATTCCACCCTTTTTTCACAAGTCATTTGGGTAGACTCCAACTCCTTTTTGCAAACATGATATTTTTCTATCATAGTTTGGAGTTGGTTTTTGGTAATGCTATGCTCTTCTTTTAGACTGCAGATTTCTTTATCTTTTTCAGCCAATTTGTTTTTAAGTTCTTTTAAAGACTTCTCAAATTTGACTTCATCATTCAATACTCTATCCCTAAGGTTTTCATTCACCTCTATAATGTTAGCAAATGCTATGATGCATTTGTCTGAACATAGATTTTCAAGAACCTGAGATGATACCTTAGCTGCAGCCATCATGGCATAGTCACAAGCATGCTCTTTCTCATCAGACACCTTCTCTTCCTTCTCACAATGTTTCTTCTCTTCTTCTTCAGACCAGGAGTCAAACAGTGGTTCTATCAGGGGTTCTGAATTTTCTCCCAGCAGTAATTCACCAGCAACAGCAGTAACCACTGCTTCAGCAACTTTGTCCACTGTTTCATCACTCGACTGTCCTTCTTCAGCTTTCAGCCCTTCTGGTATTGACTCTAATGCCATAAAACAAAATTCATCATTAGAAGCATCATTAGTAGCATAGAGTGCAAAATTTTCATCACCAAGTTCATCAGGCATACTGCTCCAGTCAACAAAGCCTTGGGTGAAGAAGCTTTGCTGTTCTGGTTGAACCACTGCTGGAGCAGCTTGTTGAGGTGCAACTGGTTGCACTTGAACCTGATGGACAGGGGCTTGAACATACTGAATTTTGGAACATTGGTTTGAACATAATGCACAGGAACAGGGGTTGCAGCATAGTGAGCAGTGTTAGCATGGGCTGCAGGGGTATATTAGGCATAGTGCTTTGGTTTTGTGGTCTAGGGTTTGAACTGGGATGAGTAATAATTGGACCAGAGGTTTGACTCCTACATTCCCTAGCAAAATGGCCTAGCCTATTGCACTTATAGCACTTGATCTTTGACTTATCCAACCCCACTTATAAATTCCCATATAACCCTGGGAATTTTCTCCCTGTCCTTTTATAGAATTTGCTTGTTCTTACACTAAGCAAAGCCAATTGATGCAAAATGTCCATTTCTTCAAGATCAGTTGGATCAAAGTGCTGTAAGTCATTGAGTTCAAAGCACATATTATCAGAGTTCTGGCTTTCTCCATTTGCTGTGAAAGCAAAGTTGGATGAGTGAGGATCAGAGTTGAAATTACCACCAGTAGTTCAGCAGTTATGTCAATAAAATAATCATAACTCTGATCCTTACTGCTGCCAGACTCTTCTTGACCCAGAAGAGCTGTGTTGCCAAATGAGTAGTCATCTGCAACTTTGCCAGACTCTTGCAACTTCTTTTTCTGGTTCAACTCCCTTTCATAGGTCAGGAGTCTACCATGAAGTTAGGTCAGTGTCAAATCTTTGAATTCAACAGAATTTCTAGTCACAAATGCAATTGTATCCCATTTTTCAGGCAGTAATCTAAGAAACCTGCTATTTTGTGTAGATTTAGCAAATTCAACTTTAATAAGTCTTAGCTCACTAATGAGACAACTGCATCGCTCAAACTGTTGTGTTAATGATTCACCCTTAATGTGACAAAAGGTTTCATACTGCTGATTCGGAATTTCCCTGTTATTTTCAATTACTTCTTCAGTTCCCCCAAATTGTTCCTTAAGTGCATCCCATAATTCTTTGGCACTGTTACAGTGTAACAGCCCAGCATAAATTTCATTGGGTAGTGTAGATGCAATGATGTTAAATGCTTTGGCACCCAGTTTGAATTTTTGAAAATCAGTTTCGGTATAGTTTTCAGGTTTCTTAGGTTCGAACTTCTTTGTGTCCTCAGCACTCGGCACCATTGGAACATGTGGTCCAAAGACAACCGATCTCCAACATCCGGTATTCTGTTGAGCAAGGATGTGACCCATCCTTCTCTCCCAGATGTTGTATTCATTTCGTTTCAACATGGGTGGTTTGAAAAGTGAACCGATGTTATTGTTAGCATCTTGTGATTGTGACATCATCCTGGTTGTTTTACAGGTACTTATTAATCAACTTTGCTCGTGATTAAACCTTACTCTGTTTTTCAACAAAACAAACAACTATCAGTATCAACGATTGTGAGCTGAACTATTTACGTCAAAATCATTGTTAGATCAAATTTGACTGTTCGCGCTCTGATACCAATTTTTAGGTTCTAAGTTTCTTTTTTATTATGTTTTTATTTAAGAATAAAGAAGATGAACAAGTAATGCAGCGGAATCAAAATGGAAAATAAACTTTGCACACAATCAAACAGGAGAAATGCTTTTAACACACAAGTTTAACATTGAACCGAATGCTTGAATTTATTTCAAACTTCAATTACAATATACATGCATGTATAACAAACTCCCCCTCAGCCTGAGCTCATAGTATTTGCTCGTACACAAAGACAAGTGGTGAAAGAGCTAATAGAATAGTACAGGGTACTGTTCTATTTATAGGCACGAGCAAACCACTGAAGCATCTTGGCTGACGTCACCATGAAAGTGACATCTAACCTCCTAACAACCTCGAACAACTGATCTAATACAAGCACTGTTTAGCTAACTACTGAATACAATACATTACAAAAGGAAAGACTAAACTACTGATTTATCCTTCCACTGTTGTGACTCGAGCAGTACTTTGTTTCTTAAGCAGTGCTTGATCCATAACAGTAGATTGATCATCAGGGCTTTAGTCTTCATCAGTCTTTATACTTGATCAGTTGTTTGTAGAACAACAGTTGTATATAGTCAGTGGATACATGCCATCAGTTGTTAGAAACACTTTCAAGGGGAAAGTTGGAATACAGTAGTGCTTATGTTGGATCCACTGTTCTGATCCAGTTTTGGCTTTAATCAACTGTTCCTTTGGTAGGGTTCGATCCCAACAATTTTTTTTAAACCGAATGCTTGAATTTATTTCAAACTTCAATCACAATATGCATGCATGTATAACAAAATCCCCCTCATCCTGAGCTCACAGTATTTGCTCGTACAGGAAGACAAGTGGTGAAAGAGCTAATAGAACAGTACAGGGTACTGTTCTATTTATAGGCACGAGCAAACTACCGAAGCATCTTAGCTGACGTCACCATGAAAGTGACATATAACCTCCTAACAACCTCTAACAACTGATCTAATACAAGCACTGTTTAGCTAACTACTGATTACAATACATTACAAAAGGAAAGACTAAACTACTGCTTTATCCTTCCACTATTGTGACTCCAGCAGTACTTTGTTTCTTCAGCAGTGCTTGATCCATAACAGTAGATTGATCACCAGGGCTTTAGTCTTCAACAGTCTTTATACTTGATCAGTTGTTTGTAGAACAGCAGTTGTATATAGTCAGTTGATACAGGCCATCAGTTGTTAGAAACACTTTCAAGGGGAAAGTTGGAATACATCAGTGCTTATGCTGGATCCACTATTCTGATCCAGTTTTGGCTTTAATCAACTGTTCCTTTGGTAGGGTTCAAACCCAACACAAACAAAGTCAACAGTAACAATGATCAGATGACAACGGATCGAATGGTGATCCGTTCGAGTGACTATCCGACGATTGGCACCCAAATCAATTGACTGCTAGGTGTGAGTGACAATCCGACACTTGAATACTATGCTTTGGATCGGATGGTGATTCGATCGAGTGGTGATCTGACACTTGACCAAGTTGTGTTGAGGATCTGATGGTGATCCGATCGAGTGACACCAACCAAGTATCGGATGGTGATCCGATCGAGTGGCACCAACCAAGTATATCAGATGGTGATCTGATCGAGTGATGATCCGACACTTGAACCTGTGACACAAGCAAATGAAAAGTTTAGGATCGGATGGCAATCCGTACGGATTGCCACTCGACACTTGAACCTTAATACTTGAATAACAAAGTGATGTGGATCAGATGGTGATCCGATCGAGTCAGAGTCAACAAAGTCAACGTTTAATGACTAGCAATGGATCGGATGGTGATCCGATCGGGTTGCAATCCGACACTTGACACTTTGAACTACACACACAAATACGCTAAGGATTGGATGGTCATCCGATCGGATTACCATCCGATCGGTGAACATCATCAAAAACATAAGTAAACATTTTCAGCGAATCGGACAGAAAAATTTTGATTTCTCTCAAATTACTTGGAGTTTTGATTTGAAATTTTGTAGGCTTATAGATCAATGATTTTCGCACATAATATCCAAAAATCAGCCAATTTTAACCGTAAAAGCCATGTTAATTCTGCGTTTTTCAGTCTAAAAGTGAAAGAGATGAAAAATGAAGAAATTTGACAAATCTGGATGAATTTTTTATCTGAAATTGATGAGATCTTGTGCGAATCTGTGTGATTGATCCATGCAATCGAGCTCCTACTCTGATACCACTTGTAGGACCGGTTTTCTACTCCGTAACGATTGCGTATAGACACGTGTGACTTGCGGAATCCGTACACGTGCGTGGACCGAACATGAGAACCGTATATAATCTGTGATTCGAATGAATATGTGAAAACATACAAAGAACCTTGAATCACCTTTTACCTTTCTCTCTCTAGCTCCTATGCTCTCCAATCTTCAAATGTGGCAAAAAAAATTCTAAACTCTAACCCTAAGGGTTCTATTTATAGGCCAAGGATATAAGGAAAGACTCCTTATTTACAATAATGCCACCTTGCCTTTACTAACTTTTGACAACTGTGTTCTGTAATCGATGTACAATGTAAAAAAATGATGGTTATCAATAAAACAATGTTCTTTGGTGTTATTATATGTGTTTTGGTGTTATTATATGTGTAATTGTGTTTGATGATTTTACAATTTAATTCGATTCCAATTTCAAGCTTTAAATCACTTTCTGGAAGGTTATACGCAAACTGGTGCGTAAACGCAGTCAGTATAACACGAAAAACACTCTGGAATAGTGACATAGGCTTAACATACCTTAAATAACCTCCACATAACTTAGAAATAAGCTTTGGATGGTTTGGTGTGTTGAAATCAAATATGTTCGATCGGAGGGACTAATTGTGTCAAATTGCGAAACTATACCGATCTGTATAGTAACGAACATTCCGGAACTTGATCATAAGTTAAACATACCCTAAATATCCTTTATATAGCTTAGAAATAGGCTTTGAGGGGTTCGGTAAGCTAAAATAAACTTATTTGATCAATAGGGACTAAAAGCGTCAAAAAGTGCACAAGTTTGCATTTTCACGCATATCTTACGTTCTGAATATATCCGGACATCCAAAAATTTATGTAATCATTAAAATATTTTATTTTAGTGATTGGCTTGATAAAATTCCATTCGTCGCTTAATTTAGATCGTTTTAGCGTTCGTTACGACTTCCGTCGTAATTAACCGAACAACGCAACCGTACCACCAAACGAGCCGACATCCGAGATATTTTTGAGCATGTTTTAAGTTCCCTATACATTAACTTCATTTTAGAGCCTTGAAATGAGGTTAACGGGGCTTAAACGTGTCAAAAATGTGCCGAAATGCAAGTTTCTGATGTGCAGGGACCTGTTTTGACATTCTGCCAAAGATCCTCATACCGGCCGTGTAAGGTTAAGCCTGTCTTTTACGCGGTCCGTGTGACACCATCAGACAGAAAGTTCAGATTCAGCAATCTAGGCTGAATTCAGGGGTTTTAATGCAACTTTTGCAATACCTTGAGCTGGTTTTCGGCCCCCATTGTATTCTAATACCATGTACCCATATGTATGGCCAAGATTACACCCTCAAAACACATGGAATCATCCTATTGATCCTAACTTCCAATAAATAGCAAGCTTCCTCATTTTGGTTTTTCACACCTTGATTCAATCTCTGCTCTAAGTTGAGGTTTTATCACCTCATACCTAAGTAATTTTGAATTAAAACACCTTCTTGGACCCTTTGTAAGTCCTCTTCTTGCTTGTTCTTCAACTTCAAGCATGAAAGTCAAATGGTGTTTGACTTTCAGCTTTGACCAGTCAATGGTCAACACAAAGTTTCGTTGAACTTTGCAACGTGAGCGTAATCACGTTGGTTATAGTCCCTTATGACTATACCTACCGATTACCACGTTGACTAGGCGTAGTGACGAGTCGTGGTTTCGGACAAATTGCGTATTTGTGTGTATTTTGTAACCAATCTACTCTTGGGTATCAAAACCGTTTGTTTTAATACCAAAACCTGTTTTCTAACTTAAATAAACTTGTTTTAACATGTTTAGCTCGTCACTTTTAGTTTAGTGCTTGGGTAGAGTCGTAAGTCAAGCGGACTAAACATGATTAGGATCCGACCAAACATGATTAGTGACCATAGTTGCATAGGGAATAACCTTCCGAGGTTATACCTTATGGTCACTTAGGTTTAATTAGTTGTATGATAGGTAGTTTATATGCCTTAGGTAAATGACCAAAATGCCCTTTTCATGTATAATTGGTATTTAAGCATATGTAACATAAACTTTTGTCATGTAACTAATTATGCAACATATTTAAACATGTGTAGGCATATAATACTTGTCATAGGACTAGTTAGACGTCTCGAACGCGCGTTTGCGCGAACGATGCGTTAAAGTATCATAAGGTACCTTAATGGGTCGTAATGGGTCGAAAGCACTTAGGTTAGGTTACGATTTAGGATGTAGGCTTTGTTAAACCATATCACATGAGTTCCAACACTTATTTGGTTTACAAGACCTCATTCTTTCCGATCTTCCGATTTAGGCGTCTATTGTTTGACTAGTGATTCGATTACTAGGTGCTGCTTGATTTCTCTGGTTTACTTGAGTTTGTTGAAGTTTTATTGATTGAGGATACTTTGCACTTCATGTGAGTACATAGTTCCCTTATTTTACTATTTTCAATTGTTTTGGGGTGATTCATATGTATCAAAACGATTTTCGATAATTTAACAATGGTTTCAAAAACAATTAAGATGGTTTATACTAAACTAATAACGATTTCAATAATGTGAACGAACTTGTTGGTTGTAGTTACATAACGAATGACATTCATTAATTTTGGCCGAACCGACCAGTATTAGGTTATGGTACCATAGGATCTGACAAATCCCGTTATCAGACTGCACCCATGGTTATGTGTGGGTTAGGTGGGTAACGACTGAATCTGTGATTATTAATTTACCCTTTGGTGGTTTGTTAATGCGAGAAGCGAGATAGTCGAGTCACGAAGGTTTGAATGTTATTAGCGAGACGACCATAAATAGTTTCCACAATTAAAACGAGGATGATTTAAACGATTTAAACGTGTTAACGATTTGGAAACGATTTGAACAAGATTAAACGAGTTGGATAAACGATTGGTTTTTGGTTAAGTATTTAGATAACGAGACGGGTGTAATATGGTGAAAACATGGTAGATACGCCGCTGGTACTTCTTATATATAAGTGTTTTCAACATATTACATACCGTGGCGTTATTTAGTTCACTTGGGTAAACGATTTTGAAACGATGTCACATAACAATGTTTTAAAAAAGGATATAAACCATACGAGATTTATTAAACAAGTTAATACGAAATGTTTTACAATTTGGTTTACTAAAACAAACGTTTTTGGGTTAAGAATCATGGCTACGAGGTTTTATAAATTATAACCCGCTTGATTTGAGTTGGTTAATTTCGTTGCAATATTATACTCTTTTCAAAACAAGGTTTTTAATAAGGTATTGCAACATGTAAACTAGCCATGAATCCGACACTCTTATAAAACCTATGTGCTCGCCAGCATTTCTTTGCTGACTTTGTGTTTACATATGTTTCAGGTGTTGTTGCTTGAAGTTGATTGCTAGGATGCATGAGTCACATAGGATTTGGACGAGGCCTTAGTGACATAATAACAAGTGATAGTCGATGTGTAACTCGTTTGTTTTGTGTTAAAACAATGTAAATTAGTCAATGAATAAATAAAACGAAACTCTTTTTGTATCCATGGTTGTGAAACAATAATTCTGCCACGACACTCCCCGACGTTTCCGCCATGGTTTGTTGTTTTAACGTGGTCGGGGTGTGACAGAAGAGTTGGTATCAGAGCCAATGGTTGTAGGGAATTAGGTTATTAGTAATGCTTTGACCTAGACTATAACTTTTAGGACCCTAACGCAAGGAAATTTGCGTTTAGATTTTTAAAACAAAACCGTCACCTACCCTTAGGTGATAACCACAATGAGAACACAAATTCGAATCCGCTTCAAAGATTAATCATCCGTTCTAGGATGATTTATTACTAGGTTTTGAACCCTTCCAGTTTGACTCATATTTGGCTTAGTGCCTTTTGAGTTTTCAAAATCTCGTCAAAGTTTGGATCTAAATAATGTGAACACGTGCAAACTGGAAGAGTGAATGCCTGTACCCTGAGTTTTCTGTCTAGGGCTAGAGTGTTCGTACAAATCCACATAATCGAACCAGTCACTCTTACCTGGGAACTCTTGGGGTGAGTGTTCACTTATAGGAGAGCATGTCTTCGCGATACATTATTTTAATTCATTTACTTTGATTAGTCACTGCGTGTCATTCGTTTGTTCAAGGTAACGAACAAATGATCGCCTTCCTTATTTTTTGTCGATATTTTCGATACCTATTTTGTTTTTCCTAATTGTCAACCTCACTCGTTTCTCATATTTCCTTGTTAGACCATGCCTCCTCGACGTGATGCACAATCTTTTACTGCTGAAGAAGTCGCAACCCTTGTCTCTCAGCAAATGGCTGTTGTGCTTCTAGGCGTGGTGACCCAAATCCTCGAGTTATACAACAACAATAATAATAACAACAATAATGCTCCATGTAATTTCAAGAATTTCAATTCTGCTAAGCCGCTAAAGTTTTCTGGGTCGCAAGGAGCAACTGCGCTCCTGCAGTGGTTCGAGAGTATCGAGAGCACATTCAGACATGTGCAATGTCTGAATGGACGTAAGGTTGAATTTGCATCAAGTGTGTTTGAGAAGCGTGCTCTTACGTCATGGAACGGAGTGATGCGTGATAGGGGTGCCGAAGTGGCATTGGCACAGACATGGGAAGAGCTTCGAGCTCTCATGATGAAAGAGTTTTGTCCCCGTCACGAAATTCGAGCTTTGGAACGAGAGTTTGACGATCTAAAGCAAGATGGGGGAGAACACCGTGCGTATACGGATCGTTTTGAGGAACTCAGTCTTTTGTGTCCTACTATGGTTACCCCACTAGAGAAAGCAATCGAGAGATATATTGATGGTTTACCCGATTCCATACAGTATATTGTGACTGGCATTAATCCTACTACTGTTCGTCACGCGATCGAGTTGTCTGCTACCCTGACTGAGTCTCAATTCAGGAAGGGTAAACTTACCCGCAAGGGTGATAAGAAGAAGTCGACCGATTCTATCAAGGAAAAGGGTAAGGATAAGAAAGGTGAGTCTTCGAAGAAGTCAAGAAAGCGAAAGGGTGCTCAGAATTTTGCTGTAACAGCTCAGAACCCTCAGAATCCACCGGCTCAACCGCCTGTGAAGAAAGTGTATGCTGGTACCGCACCTCATTGTGCTCGCTGCAACGGTCATCATGTTGCACAACAAGCTTGCAAGCAATGCACTACGTGTGGTAAACTTGGGCATCAGGCCAACATCTGTCGCTTGGGCCAAAATCAAGCCGCTCAGAATCCAGCACAGGTTCAGGGGAATGCTGTGAGATTCCCACCTGGTTCGTGTTATAATTGCGGTGAAATGGGTCATTTCCGCAACAACTGCCCGAGGTTTATGAATGCGAATGCAAATGCAAATGCCAATGCAAACGCGAATGTGAATCCCGCTCGTGGACAAGCATTCAATCTAAGCGCTAACGAGGCTCGAGCTGACAACCTCATTGTCAATGGTATGTTTCTTGTTAACAATCGACCTGCATCCATTCTTTTTGATTCTGGTGCCGATAGAAGTTTTGTTTCGTTATCTTTTGAGCCTTTACTTGCGATACCTAGAACTAAACTAAGGAAACCCTTATCTGTCGAAGTTGCTACTGGTAAACCTCTTGTTCTCAATTCTGTTATTCGTGATTACCAGTTAAACCTTGATAACCATCTTTTTCCCATTGACCTCACACCGATGTAACTTGGGAGTTTCGATATTATCGTGGGGATGGATTGGTTAACCAAACATCATGTTGAGATGGTTTGTTTCGATAAGATTATTCGTATTCCTCTTCCGTCTGGCGATGTTCTGGAAGTTCGTGGCGAGAAACCTTCAGGTGGATTGAAGCTTATGTCGTGTACAAAAGCCCAAAGTTATTTGCGAAAAGGATAAGTTGCTTTTCTGGCACATGTCACCGAGGAGAAAAGCAAGAGCAAAAGTATTCAGGATATTCCGATTGTTCGGGATTATCCAGAGGTGTTTCCCGATGAAATGCCTGGTTTGCCTCCATTTCGTCAAGTCGAGTTTCATATTGACCATGTACCCAATGCCAACCCGATTGCGAAAGCACCTTATCGTCTTGCACCGTCAGAGATGCAAGAGTTATCGAAACAGCTTCAAGAGTTATCTGATAAAGGATTCATCTGTCCGAGCTTTTCACCATGGGGCGCTCCGGTCCTATTTGTGAAAAAGAAAGATGGATCTTTTCGAATGTGTATCGATTATCGTGAGATTAATAAGCTTACCATCAAGAATCGATATCCCCTACCTCGAATTGATGATCTCTTCGACCAGCTGCAAGGTGCTTCGTGTTTTTATAAGATCGATCTGCGTTCTGGGTATCATCAGCTCCGTGTATTCGAAGAAGATATTCCCAAAACTGCTTTCCGCACAAGGTATGGGCATTACGAGTTTACTGTCATGCCTTTTGGTTTGACGAATGCCCCAGCTATCTTCATGGACTTAATGAATAGGGTCTATAAACCTTATTTAGACAAGTTCATCATTGTGTTCATCGATGATATTCTCATTTATTCAAAGTCTCGAGCCGATCACGAGCAACACCTTCGCTTAACATTAGAACTCCTTAAGAAGGAACAACTTTTTGCTAAATTCTCCAAGTGTGAGTTTTGGCTTAAAGAAGTTCAGTTCTTGGGTCATATAGTCAACGAGCAGGGTATTCATGTGGATCCATCCAAGATTGGTGCTATTAAAGATTGGAATACGCCAACGACACCTAGAGAGATTTGATCTTTTCATGGTCTTGCTGGATATTATCGTCGATTCATTTCTAATTTCTCGAAGATTGCGGTTCCACTCACTACTTTGACTCAGAAGAATAAGCCTTTTGAGTGGGGACCCAAGCAAGAATAAGCGTTTCAAACGCTGAAACAGAAGCTTTGTGATGCTCCTGTTCTATCTTTACCTGAAGGAAATGATGATTTCGTTGTCTTCTGTGACGCATCTAATTTAGGCCTTGGTTGTGTTCTTATGCAATGAGGTAAAGTGATAGCTTATGCGTCAAGACAGCTGAAAGTTCACGAAAAGAACTACACAACTCATGATCTTGAGTTGGGTGCTGTGGTTTTTGCTCTTAAAATCTGGAGATACTATCTTTATGGCACGAAGTGTGTGATTTTCACATACCACAAAAGTCTCCAACATATTCTCAATCAGAAGGAGTTGAATATGAGGCAACGACGATGGTTTGATCTCTTAAATGATTACGATTGCGAAATTCGCTACCATCCTGGTAAGGCGAATGTCGTAGCCGATGCGCTTAGTTGAAAGGAACGAGTCAAGCTTCTATCTGATATTCAATCTCGTGTTCTTCAAGCTCAACGGTCTTGTGTGATCAAAGGCTTATTGGAAAATGAGCTACCGCTTCAACTCGAGCTCAAACTTGAAAGAAAAGACGATGGTTTGCTCTACTTCAAGGATCGTTTGTGGATTCCGAAACAAGACGATCTCCGCACTTTAGTGATGGACGAATCTCACAAGTCTCGATATTCTATCCATCCTGGTGCTGATAAAATGTACAAGGATCTTCGTACTCAGTATTGGTGGCCTGGTATGAAGAAGGATGTTGCCTTGTATGTATCGAAATGCCTAACTTGTCTCAAAGTCAAGGCTGAACATCAACGACCTTCTGGTTTGCTTGTACAACTAGAGATACCGGTTTGGAAGTGGGAGAACATTGCTATAGATCTTATCACTAAACTACCGCGTACATCTAAAAGTCATGATGCTATTTGGGTTGTTATCGATCGATTAACGAAGTCATCTCATTTTATTCCGATTCGCGAGGATCTATCTACTGATAAACTTGCAAAGATTTATGTTGATGAGATTGTATCACGACATGGTGTTCCTTTGGATATCATTTCCGATCGTGATGCTCGGTTTTCATCTCATTTCTGGAAGACCATGCAATCTGCTATTGGAACCCAACTAAATCTAAGCACTTCTTATCATCCCCAAACAGATGGACAATCTGAGAGGACGATTCAAACTTTGGAGGATATGCTTAGAGCATGCGTGATAGACTTTGGTGGTAATTGGGATTGTCATCTGCCATTGATCGAGTTCTCATACAATAATAGTTGCCATGCTAGCATTAATATGGCACCATTCGAAGCTCTCTACGGTCGAAAATGTCATTCACCTGTCTGTTGGAATGAGATCAGTGAAGCTCAGCTTACTGGACCTGAGCTCATTCTGGAAACAACAGACAAAATCAAGAAAATCCGCGATAATCTTGTGACAGCTCGAAGCCATCAAAAGAGTTATGCGTATATGCGACGCAAGCCCTTAGAATTTCAAGTCGGAGACCGTGTCCTACTCAAGGTGTCACCTTGGAAAGGAGTGGTGAGATTTGAAAAGAAAGGAAAACTTGCACCACGATATGTTGGACCATTTGAGATTGTGGAAATGATTGGGAAGGTTGCCTATCGACTAGAGCTACCTCCAGAGCTTGGAAATATTCATCTGACTTTTCACGTGTCCAATTTGCGAAAGTGTTTAGCTGATGCAGATCTTCACATCCTTCTCGACGAGATCCGAATCGATGAAACGATGCACTTTGTCGAGAACCCCGTGAAGATAGTGGACCGTGCATTCAAACAGTTGAAGAACAAACGGATTCGATTAGTCAAGGTTCGTTGGGAGTCCAAACGTGGCCCAGAGTTTACTTGGGAACGTGAGGACCAAATGAAGGCGAAATATCCGCAATTGTTTTCACAAGTTTCCTCTAAATAAAATTTCGGGCCGAAATTTCCTAAAGTAGGGGAGTCTGTGACAACTGTGTTCTGTAATCGATGTACAATGTAAAACAATGATGGTTATCAATAAAACAATGTGCTTTGGTGTTATTATATGTGTAATTGTGTTTGATGATTTTACAATTTAATTCGATTCCAATTTCAAGCTTTAAATCACTTTCTGGAAGGTTATACGCAAACTGGTGCGTAAACGCAATCAGTATAACGCAACAAACACTCCGTAATAGTGACATAGGCTTAACATACATTAAATAACCTCCACATAAGTTAGAAATAAGCTTTGGATGGTTTGGTGTGTTGAAATCAAGTTTGTTCGATCGCAGGGACTAATTGTGTCAAATTGTGAAACTATACCGATTTGTATAGTAACGAACATTCCGGAACTTTATCATAAGTTAAACATACCCTAAATATCTTTTACATAGCTTATAAATAGGCTTTGATGGGTTCGGTATGCTAAAATAAACTTATTTGATCAATAGGGACTAAAAGCGTCAAAAAGTGCACAAGTTTGCATTTTCGCGCATATCTTACGTTCTGAATATATCCGGACATCCAAAAATTTATGTAATCGTAAAAATATTTTATTTTAGTGATTGTCTTGATAAAATTCCCTTCGTTGCTTAATTTGGATCGTTTTTGCGTTCGTTACGACTTCCGTCGTAATTAACCGAACAACGCAACCGTACGACCAAACGAGCCGACATCCGAGATATTTTTGAGCATGTTTTAAGTTCCCTATACTTTAAATTCATTTTAGAGCCTTGAAATGAGGTTAACGGGGATTAAACGTGTCAAAAATGAGCCGAAATGCAAGTTGCTGATGTGCAGGGACCTGTTTTGACATTCTGCCAAAGATACTCATACCGGCCGCATAAGATTAAGCCTGTCTTTTACGCGGGCCGTGTGACTCCATCAGACAGAAAGTTCAGATTCAGCAATCTGGGTTGAATTCAGGGGTTTTAATGCAACTTTTGCAATACCTTGAGCTGGTTTTCGGCCCCCATTGTATTCTAATACCATGTACCCACATGTTTGGCCAAGATTACACCCTCAAAACACTTGGAATCATCCTATTGATCCTAACTTCCTATAAATAGCAAGCTTCCTCATTTGGGTTTTTCACACCTTGATTCAATCTCTGCTCTAAGTTGAGGTTTTAACACCTCATACCTGAGTAATTTTGAATCAAAACACCTTCTTGGACCCTTTGTAAGTCCTCTTCTTGCTTGTTCTTGAATTTCAAGCATGAAAGTCAAACGGTGTTTGACTTTCAGCTTTGACCAGTCAATGGTCAGCACAAACTTCCATTGAACTTTGCAACGTGAGCGTAATCACGATGGTTATAGTCCCTTGTGACTATACCTACTGATTACCACATTGACTAGGCGTAGTGATGAGTCGTAGTTTCGGCCAAAATGCGTATTTGTGCGTATTTTGTAACCAAACTACTCTTGGGTATCAAAACCGTTTGTTTTAATACCAAAACCTGTTTTCTAACTTAACTAAACATGTTTTAACATGTTTAGCTCGTCACTTTTAGTTTAGTGCTTGTGTAGAGTCGTAAGTCAAGCGGACTAAAAACCCGCTTAGACTTTCGAACTCGACCCGTTTGGTCGATCATCAGGATCCGACCAAACATGATTAGTGACCATAGTTGCATAGGGAATAACCTTCCGAGGTTAAACCTTATGGTCACTTAGGTTTAATTAGTTGTATGATAGGTAGTTTATATGCCTTAGGTAAATGACCAAAATGCCCTTTTCATGTATAATTGGTATTTAAGCATATGTAACATAAACTTTTGTCATGTAACTGATTATGCAACATATTTAAACATGTTTAGGCATATAATACTTGTCATAGGACTAGTTAGACGTCTCGAACGCGCGTTTGCGCGAACGATGCGTTAAAGTAGCATAAGCTACCTTAATGGGTCGTAATGGGTCGAAAGCACTCAGGTTAGGTTCCGATTTAGGATGTAGGCTTTGTTAAACCATATCACATGAGTTCCAACACTTATTTGGTTAACAAGACCTCATTCTGTCCGATCTTCCGATTTAGGCGTCTATTGTTTGACTAGTGATTCGATTACTAGGTACTGCTTGATTTCTCTGGTTTACTTGAGTTTGTTGAAGTTCTATTTATTGAGGATACTTTGCACTTCATGTGAGTTCATAGTTCCCCTATTTTACTGTTTTCAAATTTTTTGGGGTGATTCATATGTATCAAAACGATTTTCGATATTTTAACAATGGTTTCAAAAACAATTAAGATGGTTTATACTAAACTAATTACGATTTCAATAATGTGAACGAACTTGTTGGTTGTAGTAACATAATGAATGACATTCATTAATTTTGGCCGAACCGACCACCATTAGGTTATGGTACCATAGGATCTGACAAATCCCGTTATCAGACTGCACCCATGGTTATGTGTGGGTTAGGTGGGTAACGACTGAATCTGTGATTATTAATTTACCCTTTGGTGGTTTGTTAATGTGATGCGTGTGAAGTGTTACTTATATTAGGTGTATATTTTAAGCCCTTTTTAACACTTATTCTAGCCAAGTTTTAAATTTATAAAACACGATATTTCACTAACACTAAACACACATATGGGCAAGTGCACCCATCGTTGAGTGTAGTATAGCGTTGGTAAGATACCGAGGTCGTCCAAGGACACAAGAGCTTTTAGTACCGGTTTATCCTCAACGTCTAACCAAAATAAAAGTTTAGAAAAATGTTTTAAACTAAGAAAAATAAAACTAACTAAAAAGCTGAAAATAAAATAAAATAAAAAACAAATAGACAAGATGAATCACTTGGTTCCGACTCGTATCTAGTATAACCTTTGATTATTTCTGCACTTTTGCACACAATTAAGAGATTATCTTAGTTATTGTAGTAGGCCCCTCTTTTGAAGGTGACGTTACCCTCACCCCAGTAGTTTGAGTCAGCAGGGATACAATCCTAAAGGGGTGGATTATTGGAAGATAATGAATTAAGTTATTAATGCAGTATTGTGGTAGGCCCCGCTTTTGGCGGTGACGTTACCCTCGGCTAAGTAGTCTGAGTCGGCAGGGATACAGTCCTAAATAGCCGGGTTATAGTATTAATAGTAGTTAACTTATGAGGGGATCAAAGAGTTTGGACCCCCGCCATCCAATACCGTGAAGTATTGAAGGAGGTCCTACTAAATTTGACCCAGGTCCATTGCAGGACCTCTAAACGCTGAACAATGGCAAGACCTTTACCAAACCGTTCCCTTAACCCCCTACCAGGTAGCCAACATACCTCCATATAGACCGTGGAGATATGAATGGTGAAAATCCTTTATTTTATATAGACAGTAAAATAATGCCAAGACACCACGGACAAACGATAAGGAAAGATCACCTTCAACATAAGTAACTAGTTATTAAAGTCATTAATACAAAACCAAATAAAAAGTGCAAAAGATTAGAAATAAAAAGTATTATACTAGACACTTTGTCTTCACCAAGTGATGTAAGAGACTTAGGCAAACATGGCCTTGATTGTCAAGATCTCTTACGATCAATCTTGGATCCCGAGACGACTCACACACTCTACGATGGACAATGGATGATGGTGGTGGATGATGGTGTTGTGATGGTGGTGGGTGGTGGATGAAGTGTGAGAGAGGTGGTGTGCCAAGGGATGAGATGAAATGAATCCAAGCACTCCTATTTATAGGCTGAACAGAGAGCTGGACACGGCCCCGTGTCCGCTGGGCACGGCCCCGTGTCCGTCTGACAATCTCTCTCCTCATTAATTGTAATTCGCAATTACAATAAATGCGCATGCTGTACTTTCGACACGCCCCCGTGTCCGCTGAGCACGGCCTCGTGATGGGCAATAGAAGCTTCTATAGGTTTGTCTTTTCTGCTGCTTCTTGGGCACGGCCCCGTGCTGGCTGAGCACGGGGCGTGTTCAGCCTTCTGTCTTCTCCTTTTTGCTTTGGAAGGTGCCGTTGAGGGGTCGGGCAGTCCACTAATGTTCCTTTTCTTGTATTTATGTTGGATTTAGCTGTCTTTTTGCTTCTTTTGCGTTTTTGAGCTCATTTAATCCTGAAAATACAAAAGGAAGACAAAAACACTCTTTTTCCAATATTAGTACTTAAAAGGGGTTAGTTTTATGCCTTATTTGATGTAATTTATATGTTTCATTTTACACACATCAAATACCCCCACACTTGAACTTTTGCTTGTCCTCAAGCAAAACTCTTTAATATGTGGCTTACACTCCCAAATGGAATAGGTAGAAGAGAAGGTTTTGGGCTTGTCGTAGAGTGTCGGGATTTCCAAGATCTTTTTGGGTTTTATTTTTATTTATTTACACTCCTATTCGTAATGATTTATTTAGAACTTTTCATAAAAGAAATTACTTATTTGGGCATAACATGCCTTTTTAAAATTCTATTTATATACAAGTTCACATACCTCACGGGGAAATCACTCACACTCGGCCGAAGGTGTATTTTTAGTGAATCACTCGAGAGCGGCATGGAACTTATTCCTACCATAGGCTTGCCAAGAAATCAATTCTCCTCCTTTTTAACTTTTATACCTTTGTAGATATCAAGAGGACTTTGTGGGTTAAGGGTTAGGCTAGGGTTAAAGGTAGGTGGTTGGGTTAGTGGTTAGTAGAAAAAGGGCTAAAAGCGTAACAAGTATCGGTTTTTCGTATTTTTGCAACTTTTTATTGATGAAGCTTTTATTCAAACTAAGTTATTTTTGATTAACTTGTTTGTTTATTTTCTTTTTACTTCATCATTTTTTTTTTTTTTTGCGAAGAACCGAACTTGTTACTAAAATAAAGGGTTAAAAAAAAAAAAAAGGGTTTGGTGGGTAAAAGGGTTTTTGTTTGAGTGATGAAACGAAAAGGTTTAGGCTCAAAGGGGCTAACTAAGGGGATTTTTGGGTAGGTGGTAAAAGAAAAAGAAAAATAATGGTGTAGAAATAAAAAAGGGTTAGTCCTAATGCCTCTATCATTTACTTACTCGGGTTTAAGTTGATAAGGACCGGGAATGTATTGTCATGGCAAGTTCTAGAGTCGTAAGAACCAGGCGGCTATTCACACAAGAAACGAAAAATGAGCATTTAGTCAAATGATATGTAATTGTGTGCTCAATAAAGGCTCAAAACTCACTTTTGTGGGAATGGGTTTTTATGTGATCAAGTATATATAATCAAATTTTAAATAAGTTTGTCATGCCTTTTCATAATTTTCTTATGTTGGTTCTTTTTATCACTACGCTATCGGTTGTAAATTTGTAAAAATATAACATTTTTGAGAACTTGAATTTCCGGAGTTAAACCTAGACAAGTAAAAAAAATGAAATTTTTGAAAAAATTTGGGGTGATTAGCGGTTCCAATAGAGTTTTGTGTAAGGCTTGTATTTAGGACTTGCAAAATTCAAGGTTTTAGCATCCCCCCCACACTTAAATTACACATTGTCCTCAATGTGTCCCAAAAATAAATTTTTAGGTTGATTAGATGTGTAAAATAGTGTTTAAAAAGCAAAAATTTGTGTTACTGGGCACTGAACACGGCCCCGTGTTATCCGGGCACGGCCCCGTGTTCAAGTGCCAGTAACAAAATTAAAATAAGAGAAACAGAAGTCTGGACACGGGGGCGTGTTGGGTGAACACGGCCCGTGTCCAGTTACCTGAACTGGGCGTTTTTCTGCAGGTGGGTCAACACGGGGCCGTGTTGGTTGGGCACGGCCCGTGTTGAACCTTCTGAAATGGAGAAAATTGTCGGGTTGCCTTGTTCTTGTGCATGGGATCTTTTTTCTCTTTCCCCTTTTCATCCTTTACCACCATGAGTGTGTTTTATTCCTGAAAGTTAAACTAACTAGAAAACATAAAAATTAATCTAAATTAAACTAAGGATAGTTCCGTGGAATGCCTCCATGGTGCGCCACGTTTATAAGGGTCCTTGGCTAGACCCAAAGCCTGGTCATATGTCACCCAAGTGGGATGTGTTGCATCCCATGTTACACCGTCGGAGAGCGTCATCCAAGCTTGAGTCTATGACCTTCATGTAATTGCCGGATCTTCTTCCTCTACTCGCCTTCCACATTCAAATTTCACTTCCTCATCCCCAAACTTCAATGTTAGAGTTCCGTCATTCATATCCACCAATGCTTGGGCGGTGGCTAGGAATGGCCTCCCGAGGATGAGAGGGACCTCGGTGTCTTCTTCCATGTCTAAGATGACAAAGTCGGTTGGAAAGAAGAATTTGTCAACCTTGACTAGCAGATTCTCGGCGACACCTTGTGGGAACTTGACGGACCTATCAGCGAGTTGTATGCTCATCTTTGTAGGGCTTGTTGTTCCTAGGCCGAGTCGTTTGAACATTGATGTGGGCATGAGGTTGATGCTAGCCCCAAGATCAGCTAAAGCATTTCGGACGGGGGACTTCCCAATTGGGCAAGGGATTGTGAAGCTCCCGGGGTCGATTTTCTTTTGTGGAAGTTTGTTGAGTACTAAGGCTGAGCATTCTTCGCCTAAGTTAACTAATTGCAAAGATTCAATTTTCCTTTTGTGAGTGAGGAAATCCCTCATGAATTTTGCATATTTAGGCATTTGGGTTAGGACCTCAATAAAAGGAATATTAACATGCAATTGTTTTAGTAAACTTTCAAACTTTGCGAATTGCTCATCGGTCTTTTGACGATTCAACCTACCGGGGTACGGAATTGGCGGAGTCTTGGTGGGCTCTTGATTTGGTGTAGAAGCCTTTTCTGGCACAGGAGGAGTCACAGGCTGGCTAGAATGGCTTCTTTCATTTGGCGGCAATGGAGCATCCTCGGGACCCACAGTTCGATTTCTTAATGTGATGAGATGTACTTGTGCCTTCGGGTTTGTTTCGGTATTACTAGGTAACGCGCCTTGTGGTCTCTCGGAGAAATTTTGAGCTAGTTGATTTAATTGTTTTGAATGCTAGCTTGTTGATTTCTGAAATTTGATTCCAATTGTTGAAATCGATCCGAGTTTTTCTTTTCAGTGTCAGAGATGAGGCGAGATACAGTATCTTCAAGCCTTTCTCTTCCACCTTGTTGTTGAGGAAAATTTTGCGGTTGTTGAAAATTAGTTCGTTGGTTTTGTTGGTTACTACTAGTGCCGGGATCTCTCCAACCAAGATTTGGGTGGTTACGCCATCCTTGGTTGTAGGTACCCGTTGGAGGACCCGACGGCCTAGGTCTATTATCCATGTAGTTTACCGTTTCAGTTTGTTCATCTAATTCTTTCATACAACTCCAATTTTCATGTGACCCACCACACCCTTCACAAGCCATAACCGAGGCCGTATTTGTCATTTCTAGCCTTTTGATTTTTGAAGAGAGGGCCTCGATTTGGGCTTGTAAAGAGGTGCTTTCATCAACCTTATGGGCGCCCGGGGCAATAGATTTATTACCTCGGGGAGTGTGCCATTGAAAATTGGTTTGAGCAATTTCCTCAATTTGGTTATATATTTCATTTGGGCGACGATTACCTAAGAGTCCCCCGGAGCTTGAATCAAGTGTTTGTCTTGTGTGTGGCAACAATCCATTGTAGAAAGTGGATACTTGTTGCCATACCGCTAGACCATGGTGAGGACACTTTCTTAGAAGCTCCTTGAACCTTTCCCAAGTTTCATATAAGGATTCCCCATCCTCTTGTGAGTATGTATTAATTTCAGTCATTAAATTAGCCGTTTTAGCAGGAGGGAAATACTTATACAAAAACTTTTGGGCGAGTTCATCCCAGGTGTTTACCGATCCAACTGGGAGGGTGTTAAGCCAAGCCTTAGCTCGGTCTTTTAGTGAGAAAGGAAACATTCGAAGGCGGATGGCGTCATTTGATGCTCCATTGATCCGAAAGGTATCGCATATTTCTAAGAAGTTAGTAATATGTAGATGGGGATCCTCGTCCGCAAGCCCGTGGAAGGTTGCGGAGTTTTGGAGCATTTGTATCAAATGCGGCCGAAGTTCGAAGTTGTTGGCCTCAACATTCGGTGCATTGATAGCAGCGCCAAGATTGCCTACGGTAGGCCGTAGGTAATCCATGAGGGTACGTTGGTCCGCCATTGGAAGTGGGTCCCCCGAAACTTTCTCTTGATTTTTAGCTTTTAGTCTTTTTCTGAGAAAGCGCTCGGATTCTTCTAGGGGTTCTTTTATGTCTCTACTAGAACTGGAGCTCATGCACTACGTAGGAGGTTCAAATGTGGCGCCTAGGTTCCAAGTCCTGCAACAAAAACAGAAAAGAACGCTGGTCAGAATGTTCACCACGGCCCCGTGCTCAGTGAACACGGCCCGTGTTGAGAGATACAGTAATTGTTTTCTGGATTCCCAGTTACTGGGAGTTGGACACGACCCCGTGTTGCACCGACACGGCCCCGTGTTCAGCTCTCTGTAACTCAGAAAATAAAAACTGCCAGTGATGATGCTGGGCACGGCCCGTGTCTGACCGGGCACGGCCCGTGCTGAGCTCTGCAGAAGCTGAAAAACTAAGAAAATCCTAAAAAATAAAAAGAAAAATAAAAGATGATTAGGCCGTTGATTCCTAACTTTCTTAAAATCCTTGTGTCCCCGGCAGCGGCGCCAAAAACTTGATGCGTGTGAAGTGTTACTTATATTAGGTGTATATTTTAAGCCCTTTTTAACACTTATTCTAGCCAAGTTTTAAATTTATAAAACACGATATTTCACTAACACTAAACACACATATGGGCAAGTGCACCCATCGTTGAGTGTAGTATAGCGTTGGTAAGATACCGAGGTCGTCCAAGGACACAAGAGCTTTTAGTACCGGTTTATCCTCAACGTCTAACCAAAATAAAAGTTTAGAAAAATGTTTTAAACTAAGAAAAATAAAACTAACTAAAAAGCTGAAAATAAAATAAAATAAAAAACAGATAGACAAGATGAATCACTTGGTTCCGACTCGTATCTAGTATAACCTTTGATTATTTCTGCACTTTTGCACACAATTAAGAGATTATCTTAGTTATTGTAGTAGGCCCCTCTTTTGAAGGTGACGTTACCCTCACCCCAGTAGTTTGAGTCAGCAGGGATACAATCCTAAAGGGGTGGATTATTGGAAGATAATGAATTAAGTTATTAATGCAGTATTGTGGTAGGCCCCGCTTTTGGCGGTGACGTTACCCTCGGCTAAGTAGTCTGAGTCAGCAGGGATACAGTCCTAAATAGCCGGGTTATAGTATTAATAGTAGTTAACTTATGAGGGGATCAAAGAGTTTGGACCCCCGCCATCCAATACCGTGAAGTATTGAAGGAGGTCCTACTAAATTTGACCCAGGTCCATTGCAGGACCTCTAAACGCTGAACAATGGCAAGACCTTTACCAAACCGTTCCCTTAACCCCCTACCAGGTAGCCAACATACCTCCATATAGACCGTGGAGATATGAATGGTGAAAATCCTTTATTTTATATAGACAGTAAAATAATGCCAAGACACCACGGACAAACGATAAGGAAAGATCACCTTCAACATAAGTAACTAGTTATTAAAGTCATTAATACAAAACCAAATAAAAAGTGCAAAAGATTAGAAATAAAAAGTATTATACTAGACACTTTGTCTTCACCAAGTGATGTAAGAGACTTAGGCAAACATGGCCTTGATTGTCAAGATCTCTTACGATCAATCTTGGATCCCGAGACGACTCACACACTCTACGATGGACAATGGATGATGGTGGTGGATGATGGTGTTGTGATGGTGGTGGGTGGTGGATGAAGTGTGAGAGAGGTGGTGTGCCAAGGGATGAGATGAAATGAATCCAAGCACTCCTATTTATAGGCTGAACAGAGAGCTGGACACGGCCCCGTGTCCGCTGGGCACGGCCCCGTGTCCGTCTGACAATCTCTCTCTTCATTAATTGTAATTCGCAATTACAATAAATGCGCCTGCTGTACTTTCGACACGCCCCCATGTCCGCTGAGCACGGCCTCGTGATGGGCAATAGAAGCTTCTATAGGTTTGTCTTTTCTGCTGCTTCTTGGGCACGGCCCCGTGCTGGCTGAGCACGGGGCGTGTTCAGCCTTCTGTCTTCTCCTTTTTGCTTTGGAAGGTGCCGTTGAGGGGTCGGGCAGTCCACTAATGTTCCTTTTCTTGTATTTATGTTGGATTTAGCTGTCTTTTTGCTTCTTTTGCGTTTTTGAGCTCATTTAATCCTGAAAATACAAAAGGAAGACAAAAACACTCTTTTTCCAATATTAGTACTTAAAAAGGGTTAGTTTTATGCCTTATTTGATGTAATTTATATGTTGCATTTTACACACATCATAATGCGAGAAGCGAGATAGTCGAGTCATGAAGGTTTGAATGTTATTAGCGAGACGACCATAAATAGTTTTCACAATTAAAACGAAGATGATTTAAACGAGTTAACGATTTGGAAACGATTTGAACAAGATTAAACGAGTTGGATAAATGATTGGTTTTTGGTTAAGTGTTTAGATAATGAGACGGGTGTAATATGGTGAAAACATGGTAGATACGCCGCTGGTACTTCTTATATATAAGTGTTTTCAACATATTACATACCGTGGCGTTATTTAGTTCACTTGGGTAAACGATTTTGAAATGATGTCACATAACAATGTTTTAAAAAAGGATATAAACCATACGAGATTTATTAAACGAGTTAATACGAAATGTTTTACAATTTGGTTTACTAAAACAAATGTTTTTGGGTTAAGAATCATAGCTACGAGGTTTTATAAATTATAACCCGCTTGATTTGAGTTGGTTAATTTCGTTGCAATATTATACTCTTTTCAAAACAAGGTTTTTAATAAGGTATTGCAACATGTAAACTAGCCATGAATTTGACACTCTTATAAAACCTATGTGCTCGTCAGTATTTCTTTGTTGACTTTGTTTTTACATATGTTTCAGGTGTTGTTGCTTGAAGTTGATTGCTAGGATGCATGAGCCACAAAGGATCTGGACGAGGCCTTAGTGACATAATAACAAGTGATAGTCGATATGTAACTCGTTTGTTTCGTGTTAAAACAATGTAAATTACTTAATGAATAAATAAAACGAAACTCTTTTTGTATCCATGGTTGTGAAACAATAATTCTGCCATGACACTTGATGGAGGGTGTGAAACCTGAGTGTTAATGAGCTTAATTTATGTGTTTTACTGTCGTTCATGTGATATACGCTTTGAATATGTTAACTACGGTTTGTTATGATTTTACACGTAAAATGCGTAATATGACGAAGTTAGAGAGATTAGTGATGAAATGGAATAAGCGCGGGTGGTTATTAAAGAGATACCATGTTAAACGGGAGTTGTTCGGGTCAGGAGATAACTCAATTGTGCAAAACATGTGATGAAATGAAGTTCAGGGGCTGTTTAGTCAATTGATTAAAGTTGAAATGAGTGAAGCAAAAAGATTGAAAATTGTCACACCCTGGCTTTGCGGAAGCGTGGTAAATTTTGGTGTGACTTCTTAATACCATAGCTTAACCATAACAAAGCTATATGAATTAAAAACATGCAAGATCATCCATTAAGTTTTGAAAACCAAATACAGTACCATTGTTTTAACGGGAACATACCCTAACAAACATAACCTTGTTCAACCGACATTACAACTTGAGACATAACATAAACATGGTTTAAGGATTGTGTCTTGTCCAGGAAAGAGACACATCCCCTAAACCCCGGATGACCTCGGAAACTAGTGCAGCGGAAAACATGCCATACCGTGCCAGATCTCGTTAATTTCCTGAAATACATGTAAGTTGAAAAATCAACAATAATGTTGAGCGAGTTCATGTGTAAGTGAGTAAGTAAACCTTTGTGAGTAAGTAAACTTTTGTGAGTACAGAAATAATCGTGGTATGTAGCCAATAAGGGGACTTGTGATCACCAATGGTTTGCAAGGCCACTGATATATGTGAAGTGCAAATAGGGAGACTCAAACCTAGCAGATTTCGCCACGGCATTTGTATGTGGACAAAGTCACCCCAAGGTCCGTTTCTAGTTTGGCCTGGGGCTGGGCTCGCTACACCCAGATAGATCTACCGCTCCTGTCCCTCGGTCCCGACATGAGGACTAATGGCCTCATATTGCTCCTACCCACTCACATGATCGGAATAATATACCTCCTTACGCTACCCATACCGTGTATAAAGTACTCGTAAACATAGTAACATGTATTTCACCCCCGCAGTTAAGAAAACTGAAAACAGTTAGAGAAAAGGGGGACATGAACTCACAGTGAAGCGTCTCTACCAAGTATCTTCGAATCAGAAAGCTGTGCGACGACCTACAAGTGCTAATTCTATTAGACGGACGGCCGTGCCTTAGCTTTATAGTTTAAGTCTTTTGGGAAATAGTTAGACAACTATTTCGTGTTTACGTTCTGTATATACTTGGTAGTTAATCTCCTTCCCAAGGATGGGGGATTCAATACATGTGCGTAAGTTACGTTTTAACAATCGTGTGGTAATGTAATTACCGGTGTAACTTATATATTCATGGTGAAAGCGTTCGCATTATTTTGGAATCGTTAACGCTTGTAAATATTATTTTTACTCCAGAAATAATATTTATGCATTTTCACAAAATAATCATAAACAGTGTGTGAAAAATATATATTTATCACGTTAATTTTTGTGAAAATCCCACCTCCGAATATTTAGTAATAAAGTCATGGCGAAATTTATATTTTGAAAATATGTCAAAAATAATTCTAACACTTGTTGTGTAAATATTTCTAAGTGTTAGGTTTTTAGAAAAATTTCGCCAGAGTTTCCTCTGTAACTGGAGGTGGCCACGCTTTCGAGCGTATCATTTTCTTTTACAAAATCAATTCAACAACCTCTTTATTCAATCAAACAACTTCCGACACATCAAACTAGTCGACAAGTATGTAAATCGTATAATCGCATGAACTTGTAGTTTTTCCGCAACTATAGTGTGAATCCCATTATATTTTGTAGATCTTTGTATAAAGTAACTTTGACCTCGTAAAAACCTCGTGTTTAGAGAAATCCGTCTTTACAACTTCTAGTAACATTTGACAAAACTAGTTCTTTGTCGGATCTTTTCATTTCACAAGTGTTTACACACTTGTGGTTTATAAAAATCATGTTTGTTAGTGTAAGATCCACCCTTTAAAATACATGACTTCTTTGATATGTGGTTCTTTGAAAATACCACTTGCAGATGCGTAGATCCGCTTGTTTTAAACACCATTGTACAAGTTAAAACACTTTTACACAAATAAAACATTTTTACACAAGTTCATGTTTCATGTGTGGTAGAGTTTCACCTTTTAACCCTTGTTACTACTAAAACATGCTTATGTTAAGATCCATGATCTTACCAAACCGGGTTAAATGGTGATCCGAGCTACCACAACATAGATCGGGTCTAAACAATCACAACTTTCAAATACTACAACATTTACACATCACATGAGCTATTAACCACCATTTTAAGTGTTTTTAGTAGACTTTAATGCTTCAAATTGTATGTTAACGATATTTAACCGACACAAATCCTTTTAACCACCTTAGATAAGTTCAAATAAGAGTTTTAAGTGTTATACCTCTAGCTCAAGGCTAGGGAAGATTCTTGACGAAAAACGGGTGGATAAAAGCCAAAGAAAGAGGTCCTTCGAACTCCGGGTGCACCAAGTCTCCTAATACGTGACCTTTGTTGCTTGTATGATCTTGGAATGGCAAGAACCAAAACCGAAAGTGGAGGTATGGGGGTGGGGTGTTCGGCCGAGAATGAGTAAGAGAGAAAGAGAGAGTTGAGTGGTGGTTAGTGTTAAGTGAAGTGAATGGTGGATTATGTTCAATACTTATAGACAAAACCATGTACATCTACCCAATGGATCTTGTGTATTTTAGATATTAAGCACAAATAATATTATATTCAAGATGGTACTAGTGTGTCCCCCTTACATGGGGACGGTTATAAGGAGAGGGGGGGTATCCGGTTAGATCTCAACTAGGTAATTAGGATAAAGGTTAGGTTAATTAAGTGTTCAACTCAGTTACTTGTGTGTTATGTGTTATGGCGGGTGTTAGGGTAATCAGGGACCCTAACTGGTTCAGAAAAATATAAATAGTGAAAGTAATAACATTTTCATGTTCCGGGCATAATCCGGTTGTTCGGTTGGATAGTAATCCGTTAAAGCATTAACAAAGCTTTTAAAGTGTCGTTATATTATTTTTAGTGACACAGCTTATTCCCGACACTTTAGAAAGTGTCCAGTAGTATTTTTCCCATTTTTTGGCACTTTATTAGCTTACTAAAAGCTGAATTATTTTGTAAAGTGCTGAGTTTTGTACGTAGAGTACGTTTTAGGCACATCCAGTCACTGTGACTTATTCCTAGAGACGCAGTTCCACAACCCTTATACCCCTACACTCACTACTAGTGTAGCCAAATATCTCAGGCTCTTATAGGCCTTGGAGGCAGTGTTTGCCTGATGCTGGCTTCATCAGCATGTTCAATAGGTTATCCGTGTATTGTGCTACTGTGCTCTTTGTGCATCATGTTTGTCACTAAGGTGCCGTATGTAAATAATGTAGTGACAGCAAGCAAGTATGATGCGAGTAAGTACATGTATCAGATATCAAGTAGCAGTTCATCAGCTAGTTCAGACAAGCACGGTAATTAAGCAGTAATTAATCATTAATTAAGTCGTACGGATACCTGGTTTAGTGCGGGTTGTCACAAAAATGCACCGTAGCTTACGTATCATGGTGTAGCTTATGGTTGGCAGAAACAAAACAAACAGAAACAATAAACCGTAGCCTATGGTTTGGTTCCGTAGATTACGGTACAAAAGACTTGGACGCTGACTTTGGCGTAGATCTTTTACACGCAGACCAAGGAGATCATTGGCAGCCAACATAAAAAAATTCACATGGGCTTGTAGGCTTATGGACTTCTTTTTGGTGGCTTGAGCACGTGGATTTAGAGGAACATATAAGAAACCCATAGTGGGCCGCTAAGGACTTTTTGATAACCTCCTAACATCTACAAGATCCACGTGCATACTTCAAGAGGTAATTGGGAGGCATTATGATTTTAATAAAAGACAACAAAGTCAAATAATCATCATCATGGAATCATATTTGTTTGGGTGAATTTTGATTAGATAAAATTAAAAGAAGCAAGTGACATATTGGACATGGGCATGTGATTGGCACAAAGAAAAGAAGTGGACCGATTTTTGGACTTGGTGGGAGATACCCATTGGATTGGGCCGATAACTGGATCCACGTACACAAGCAAACATCACGTGATTTATTCTTTCACCAACAAAAAAAACCGGACAACATCAGACTTGACGGCAGAGAAGGGATACCGAAGCTATTGAAGATCAACAACCTATTATGAGCGGTTAAATCTCTCGTGGACACTTCGGGTGAATGATTCTTGTGAGACACTTTTCATTCTAGTTTCTGTTTTGTATTGAGATTTGGATTTGTAGTCAGGTGACAGCCGACTATTTGCGTGATTATATAATTTGTGTGACAGACAAATCCTGAGTGACAGTCAGAGTTATAATTATGTGTTGAATCCAATTATGCTTTTGTTGATTGAATGATTCCTATGAATGCTTGTTTTAATATTTCTCTGATCAATTAATATTAAGATTTTGAACTGCATAGGTAATTGGTAGATGTGACAGATTTACTATTCAATCAATAGCATCCAATAAAATCAGAACTAGGTTATTAGTAATTACAGAATCTGAATCCCGGAGTGATCATGTTTTTCTATCATTGTTTTTACAATCTCAAAGTTATTGTTTATAGTTTTCTAGTAAGTTCTCAAAGAAATTCAAATATTTACAAACAAATAATAATTAGCATTAACCACAGACTCCTCTGGATTCGATACCCTGCTTACCCTAGCTACCTAGGTTAATTAGGTTTTTGCATGTCACTAACGACAGACATCAAAATGGCGCCGTTGCCGGGGAGTCGTGCGCTTAGTGCTAGTTTAGTTTAGTTTTGTTTGTTTACTTTCGTTTTACATAAAAACTAAAAAAATCCAAAAAGTGTTTGCCTTTTCTAATTAGTTTGCTTTTTTTTTTCCTTTCACTTTTGTCTTTGTTTCTTTTTGTTCGGTACTGCTTTTCGTTTGCTACTTGTGCAGGAAATATGAGCTGTGAATATAAAAAATATGTTTCATGCACAAGGTGTGGGTGCCAAGGACATTGGGCATTCATATGCCCAATGTTCGAGAGTAAGGCTGAACTTGATGAGTGGGTATGGTCCCAACGCATGCAAAAATAAGAAGATAAGGGTTACCAGGGTTATTCTTATCAAGATAGATATTAAGAAGAGATCGATGATATGGATTACCATCATGATCGAAATTGGGAGTACAGTGGTTATGAGATGGATGATGGTCACCGGTACAAGCCAGATTGGGGTTGTAATGGAAAATCAGAATATTTTGAGGACTATGGTTATGGAGGCAATGGTCATTTTAATGAATATGACTCATCAAGTTACGCCCAAGACATCCCTGATATATATCAGATTTATGAAGATGTAGTCAAGCTAGGTGAATTCATAAATGCACTATGCAATGAGCGGGTTAAAAGAGAGTCCGAGAGGTTAGGAAGCAACAATCAAGTGGAATCACAATCTCAAATATCTGAGTCAACCGTGGATTCCCAAGATGATGTTTGTATTGAAGAACCAGATGTAGAGGCAGTAACTCCTGCACGGGTAATAGTTGATGATAATGATTCAACTGTCCGTTTAAATATGACCAGTGGTGCGATTCGTTTGGTTGCAAGTGTTGAAGATGAAGAGGAGAATGGGCCTATGATCCAAGTCCAGTTGGGTGAGTTCAAGACTGATAGGGCATTGATGGATCATGGGGCAAGCATAAGCATATTGGCGGGTCGAGTGTTTGATGAATACGATTTTGGTGAGCTTGAAGAGGTGGACACCATGATTGTGCTTGCAGACGGGTCAAGGAAACCATCTAGGGGGATGTTGAGAGGAATTTCTGTAAGAGTAGGAGATTGTTATTACCCTGAAGATTTCCTAGTTGTGGACCACACGCCATCCAATGTTGAAGGACAACCGCCAGTTATCTTAGGTCGGCCATTCTTGAAAACCGCGAAGGCTATCATTGATTGCAATGCTAATACGGTAAATATGGTCTTCGGGTCACGTAAGTTTTCCTTAAACTTTATGTCTCACACTTGTGCTTATTCTAATATTGCTAATAAGTGTCATCCTCCAATTAATGAGGATGTCCCAAAAGATAGTGTTGCTATGATTGACAGGTCTAAATATGAAAAGGCTGTGAAGGATAAAGTGGTCAAATCACCGTGGTGGCTCAAGATGAGAAACAAAAAGAGGTCAGTCAAGTTAGAAAAGGAGTCACCAAAGGATGCAACCAAATCCAAGAAGAGACCACTTGAGGTGAATATGGGTGAGTTCTCACAGTTGAAGGAAAAGAAGAAGCCCGCGAGGAAAATTAAGGGTGAATTCGCACAGTAGATAGATTTCGATAACCCGAATCATTTGGATGCCATATGGAGTGATGGATGGCAGTGGGATACTAACCATTCACCAGCACAAGTGTTCTTTGCACGAGAGATGCCATTTAAACCACCTTGAGCATATCAGGTATGGTCTGGCTGAAGACCTATAAACTTAGCGCTCTCGGGAGGCAGCCCGAGGATGTAGAGTTTGTACTTTGTTTTGGTTTCCTTTGGTGTGTTTGTGTTTTGACAGGTTTCTACGATTCAATCACCGCGGATGCAAGGAATCAAGTGTGGGGATGTTTGGCAACATCCCCAATGAGATACCAGAGAATACAAGAGATGTTTACGTCCTTGTCCGATCACAACAGTTACACCGCCACAAACACTCACTTGTTTTCTAATCAGGTGCATGTGTTTATCTATCCTGTGTTTTATTTGTTTTTTGGTACTTGGTGGTGTGAATTTTTTGTGTTGGGAGTGGTTTCCTTGTGTTGTGTCGTCTAGTTGTTAGCCGTTCATGGTTTATTAGGCGGTATATCTTGAGTTTAGAGTATAAATTGCACCATACATTGGGGACAATGTATCCCAAGTGTGGGGATGCGGTAACTCTAGAGGGGGTTGGTAAAATTGTTGATCTTAAATGCTTGAAAGGGTAGGATTTGCTCGAAAATTTAAAAAAAATTGATTTTTTTTTGTCTCAAGTATGCTTGAACTACATGAAAACCAACATTTTCAATCGCTTAAGGGTTCCTACTGATATTAAACTAACTTAGATCCCTAGTCATGGTTGTCCCTTTAAGTTTCATGAGAGTATTTCTGACAAGTTTAGAAAATAGTTGAGAAGAGATGCCTAACTAGGGGTAACATGCTTTAGGAATTACACATGCTATGTGTCGGCAACCCAATTTCCTTTTATTCAGTGAGATATTTGAGCCTACTAGATTGTTAGTTGAATTGCAATAACTGTTCAATTGTTAAGTGTAGGCCATATGTTGCTTTGTGTTAGAACTTGTGTGGTTTGATACGTGCCAAGACTGTGGTTTAGCATACACATAGATGATAAAGGCATTACGATCCTTTCATTGTTTTGTATGTTGATTGTTTATCCATCCCACCTTAGTTAACCATGTTGAACCTTTCACCTTTCGTTTGTTACACCTTGTTGACCGTTTGATTTATCAACCATGAGTGGCAATTGTGTGTTAGATGTTTGTTGAAAAAAAAGAAAGAAAAGAAAAAAAAAAGAGAAAAGCAAAAAGAAAAACAAAGATTATTGTTATGTTCGTGTTGAATAAATGGGTCGAAAATAACCCAAGTGTTAGTATTGTTGTGAATAAGTTGTCATGGTTTGGCATGTTCATTTGTGTTCGCCATTAAATATAAAAAGCCAAAAATAATTCCCTACCTTTACCTTTAACCCAAAACCCAAAATTCCTTTTGATATGTGCAATGTTATTGTTACAGTGGAGGTGTGATTGCTATACAAGCTTATAATTGCAAAGTAGCATATTTGGTTTTGAGTGAAATATATACTAGCACATTACACGCTAGTCTTGATTAAGCCGAGAGGAGTGATCATTGTGAGGGGCGTGTGGCATGTGTGTAGTATCATAAGCATGTTAGTTTTAGTTAGGCAAGTCTTAAAGTGTTTTAAATGCGTATCACTTATCTGTCAGATTTTCAACCTCGATTGTGTCAGTCTATGGGACGGGTATGACTTGGGACCTTGTTTTGTTAATTCGGTAATGGATTCAATGGTGATTTGTTAATAAGGTAAGTAATGTTTGTAATGGTTGCTTGAGGACAATCAATGTTAAGTGTGGGGATGTGATGGAGGGTGTGAAACCTGAGTGTTAATGAGCTTAATTTATGTGTTTTACTGTCGTTCATGTGATTATACGCTTTGAATATGTTAACTACGGGTTGTTATGATTTTACAGGTAAAATGCGTAATATGACGAAGTTAGAGAAATTATTGATGAAACGGAATAAGCGCGGGTGGTTATTAAAGAGATACCATGTTAAACGGGAGTTGTTCGGGTCAGGAGATAACTCAATTGTGCGAAACATGTGATGAAATGAAGTTCAGGGGCTGTTTAGTCAATTGATTAAAGTTGAAATGAGTGAAGCAAAAAGATTGAAAATGCACCGTAGCTTACGTATCATGGCGTAGCTTATGGTTAGCAGAAACAAAACAAACAGAAACAACAAACCGTAGCCTATGGTTTGGTTCCGTAGATTACGGTACAAAAGACTTGGACGCTGACTTTGGCGGAGATCTTTTACACGCAGACCAAGGAGATCATTGGCAACCAACATAAAAAAATTCGCGTGGGCTTTTAGGCTTATGGACTTCTTTTTGGTGGCTTGAGCACGTGGATTTAGAGGAACATATAAGAAACCCATAGTGGCCGCTAAGGACTTTTTGATAACCTCCTAACATCTACAAGATCCACGTGCATACTTCAAGAGGTGATTGGGAGGCATTATGATTTTAATAAAAGACAACAAAGTTAAATAATCATCATCATGGAATCATATTTGTTTGGGTGAATTTTGATTAGATAAAATTAAAAGAAGCAAGTGACATATTGGACATGGGCACGTGATTGGCACAAAGAAAAGAAGTGGACCGATTTTTGGACTTGGTGGGAGATACCCATTGGATTGGGCCGATAACTGGATCCACGCACATAAGCAAACATCACGTGATATATTCTTTCACCAACAAAAAAAAACGGACAACATCAGACTTGACGGCAGAGAAGGGATACCGAAGCTATTGAAGATCAACAATGAGCGGTTAAATCTCTCGTGGACACTTCGGGTGAATGATTCTTGTAAGACACTTTTAATTCTAGTCTCTGTTTTGTATTGAGATTTGGATTTGTAGTCGGGTGACAGCCGACTATTTGCGTGATTATATAATTTGTGTGACAGACAAATCCTGAGTGACAGTCAGAGTTATAATTATGTGTTGAATCCAATTATGCTTTTGTTGATTGAATGATTCCTATGAATGCTTGTTTTAATATTTCTCTGATCAATTAATATTAAGATTTTGAACTGCATAGGTAATTGGTAGATGTAACAGATTTACTATTCAATCAATAGCATCCAATAAAATCAGAACTAGGTTATTAGTAATTACAGAATCTGAATCCCGGAGTGATCACGTTTTTTCTATCATTGTTTTTACAATCTCAAAGTTATTGTTTATAGTTTTCTAGTAAGTTCTCAAAGCAATTCAAATATTTACAAACAAATAATAATTAGCATTAACCACAGACTCCTCTGGATTCGATACCCTGCTTACCCTAGCTACCTAGGTGTTTGCATCTCACTAACGACAGCCATCAACACTCCCCGACGTTTCCGCCACGGTTTGTTGTTTTAACGTGGTCGGGGTGTGACATAACTAAATATTACAATATAAGCCTAGATTTTTTCTGTTTCTGCTACGGATTGGATTGGCGGAGGCGATAGACATAAATGCACTAACAGCAGAATTACAACCGAGGTCGAAACACAAACTACAACCAAACACCTAACCAATCCTACGGCCCACCCAATTCTTGGCCCGCTCCACCTCAACACCCATGGGCTTCCTGGCCTAATTACCCACCCTGCCCATACCCGTCCAGCCCATCTCCATTAGCGCCGGCCCAGCAGAACTACTCAGGCCCAGGCACTTTGGGCCCGCGTCCCTCCTCTAGCAACTCGCCCAATCATATGCAGCCTCCTCCTACTCGCCAACCAACATTGCTTAGGCCCTTTACAACTTGGCTATTCATCAGAACGACCAGTCATAGACCATGGATACAGGTGCTTCAGGTATAATGTCTCCTCAACCTGATAAGTTTCCCTCTATTTTTAAATCTGGCATTATTCGAAATATTATTGTTGGAAATGGCAAAACTATTCCGGTACTAGGAAAGGGAGATATCACTCTCCCACCACCTTTCCATCCATTTAAACTTAAAAACGTCCTGTTTGCCCCAAACCATGTTAAAAATCTTATATCAGTTCGTTGTTTTACAACTGATAACCAATTATCTATTGAATTTGACCCATATGGTTTTACTGTGAAGGACCTTCAGACCAAGAAACCTATGCTATGGTGTAATAGCTCAGGAGACCTCTACACGCTCAGCCCATCCAACATCACTAACCTTTAGTCTGCGTCCACTTTTGCGGCTATATCTTAAGACACTTGGCATCAAAGGCTCGGCCACCCTGGCCCAGCCATTTTACAAACTTTAAAAACTTCTGAATTTATTAAGTGTGGTTCTTTGCATAATAAAGTTTGTTCATCATGTATTTTTGGCAACATGTTCATCTTCCTTTTGCTAAATCTTACAAGTACTTCTATGCCATTTGATCTTGTTCATAGTGATGTTTGGACTTCCCCAATTATTAGCAATGGCGGCCACCACTATTACGTATTGTTTTTAGACGATTATACCATTTTTTGTGGACCTACTCCATCTCTCACAAATCTGATGTTTTTTCCATGTTTACAAAATTTACCACTTTTATCCACACGCAATTTGGTCGCAAAATTAAACAATTACAATGCGATAATGGCCGTGAATATGCAAATCACCAATTCCACCAATTATGTGACCAAAATGGCATGCACTTCCAATTCGGTCCACACCGTGTGTTTTTCTGGGATACCCACCTAATCACCGAGGATACAAATGCTTAGATCTTCAAACTAAAAAGATCATCATCAACCGACATGTCTTGTTTGATGAAACCGTTTTCCCATTTTCAAACAAAACAAAAACCACCCCTACCGATTACTCCTTCCTCGAATGACCCCATCCACCCATACCATTGAATCCCATCCACACCTATCCACACATCCACGGCCCCACACACACACGCCACACAAACTCCCACCAGTCTACATCCGGCCTAACATATTACCCATCAACAACCGGCCCAAACCACCACTACTCCAGAACAACAGGCCCACCTTCATTCCCCATTACCTGCCCCAGCCCACACAATCAACCAACCCACTGCCACCTCTCCATCCCAATCCCAATCCGGCCCGACCACCCTATCCCGCCCAACCACACCACCCGACAACATCCCAGGCCTAATACCCCAACCTCCACCGTCTCCACCCATGCGTACTATATGTACCCGAGCTATGTCCGACATAACCAAAGCCAAACAAATTTTCAACCTTCACACCTCCACCGTCTCACCCATACCCAAAAATCCCAAAGATGCCCTGTCCAATCCGGATTGGTATACTGCCATGACTAGTGAGTTTAATGCCTTAATTAAAAACAAGACTTGGAAACTTGTCCCAAGACAACCTCATATGCATGTTATACGTAGTATGTGGCTTTTTCGTCACAGATACAAGTCCGATGGCAGCTTGGAACGTTACAAGGCACGATTGGTTTGTGATGGAGGTAATCAGGAAATAGGTGTCGATTGTGGGGAAGCATTTAGTCCGGTGGTCAAACCGGCCACCATTCGGACCGTTCTATCTCTCACGTTATCACAGTCATGGCCTATTCATCAGTTGGACGTGACAAACTCATTTCTTCATGGGAACCTCAGTGAAACAATATACATGTACCAACCAATGGGGTTCCGCCACAGGGATTTTCCAGACCATGTTTACCTTCTCCAAAAATCACTTTATGGTCTGAAACAGGCTCCACATGCATGGTACCAGCGTTTTACGGATTTTGTCCTCTCCATTGGGTTCCTCCAAAGTTGATGTGATAATTCTCTCTTTACATATCACCACGGGGGAGATAGTGCTTACCTACTTATTTATCTAGACGACATCATTCTCACCACTTCTTCTGACAAGCTTCGTTTACACCTCATATCCAGACTTGCGGCTGAGTTTGCAATGAAAGATCTTGGGCCTCTAAGCTCTTTTCTGGGAATTAATGTCTCTTGCACTGGAAACTCCATGTTCTTATCTCAACATTCTTATGCACTAGATATTATCAATCACGCAGGTATTCAATCCTGTAATTCCTGTGCAACACCAGTCGACACAAAACCGAAGCTCAGTAGCACGTTTGGTGTCGCCTTTGATAACCCGACCCTATAACGCAACTTAGCAGGTGCTCTTCAGTATCTTACCTTCACCAGACCATAGATCAGATATGCGGTTCAGCAAATATGTACACATATGCATGCACCAACAATTGATCATTGGGCTGCCCTAAAACGTATTATAAGATACAATCAAGGAACCTCCACCTTCGAACTCACTCTCTCCCCAGGTGTGACCACTCTTCGAGCATACACCGATGCTATTGGGCTGGATGCCCGGATACTCGTCGTTCTACATCTGGTTACTGTGTCTACATGGGACAAAATCTGTTATCTTGGTCCTCCAAACGGCAATCCACCATCTCCAGGTCTTGTGCCGAAGCTGAGTATCGCGCTGTTGCCAACATTGTTGCTGAGGTATGCTGGATTCGAAACCTTCTTCTTGAACTGCGGCACCCTATCAAAACGGCCACTCTAGTATATTGTGATAATATTAGTGCCATTTATCTTTCAGGCAATCCAGTTCAGCATCAGAGGACAAAACATATAGAGTTGGACATTCACTTTGTTCGGGAACATGTCCAACGTGGTACCATTCGCATTCTACATACGCCTACACGTTTCAAATTGCAGACATCTTCACTAAAGGCTTACCACGGGTTCTCTTTGATGACTTCCGCTCCAGTCTCAATATTCGGCCGCCTCTTGCTTCGACTGCGGGGGTGTAATAGAATATTTCATAGAATATGCTTTGTATAAATTAGGAGATAATCATGTAGTTAATATTGTAATTATCTATTCCCTAAAATAGGGAGATTTCATTGTGTATATATAGTTGAGATCAATGAAAGAATAATCAAGCATTGAACCATAACATTCTTCATATGCCATGTAAACTCACATGACAAACCCCCAAAACATTAAGCAACAACAAAAGACATATAAAGGCAAACCTTATCAAGGACAAACTATAGTTTTAATACATCACCAGGGCAATTACAATTTCCTAAGTAATGAGAAAAGACATATAAAAGAAAGATAACCTTATCAGGCAGACAAAAATAGTTTCCATTAGAGATTCAACATTATTAATTGAACATTAAAGCATGAAAGAAGGCTACAAATAGCAACATTACAACAACATCAAGAAAAAAAATACAATAAACATGTGTTATCTCAAAGTACATGCCAAGTAACAATAAACGCAAAAACTAACCTTCAACGCACATTCTGAATGCTTGATTTATTGTCTTCTTTATCTTAATATTGTAACGTGCTGCAACTTATAGATGGCCAAGAATATGATTATCAATACACCATTGATAAGCCATTTGAGTGTTTACCAGTGACTCGACACTTAACTACTTGACATTACGTCTATAAGCTAATATTTTTTCTACATTATAAATAAAATAAAAGTTTTGAACTTTTGTTGTTAATCTGCATAAACAAACCACAAAGCAAAAATTCAAAGAGTAGAAGTTAGTACATCACAACTAACCTCATCCATTAAAGAACACATCCATCGTTAATAACACTAACTCATGAAATTAACGAAAACACAGGCACATCTTAATCATTCCTAAAAATTAATAGCAACAACCAATCAAGTATTTAGGTCCTTGAAACACTTAACAACATTCAAATAAAATAACTATGAGCAACCATAACATGGTTCACATGTAATCCATTAAAGTCAAGATCCATCATCAATAACACAAACTTATTAGATGTTGAAAGCCATCAGATAAAATTCATAAAACCAGTGTATGTTTGTGAAAACACCAAAAGTCCTTACAGAAAAATGCTTATGAAAATAAAATCTTCAAATAAAAACACAATATTATCAAGCCAAATTGACATGCAATCCATTAAGATTCACATCCAGTCCATTAAACTTGAGATCCGTCATCAATACTAGGGTTGGCAATTTTAGGGTCATACACGAATACACGACACAAACCTACACGAAGTTAACAGGTATCATGTATGGCCATAACAGGTAACAGGTACTAAACAGGTAGACATGAAAATACCTGTTAATTTTCGTGTCTAAACAGGTAAAATACATGTTTTAGCGGGATCCATGTGAACTTTGAATTGAAGATTTGAGAAGAAAGACACATGCAAACTTTACATTGTTTTGAATGGATGTTATGAATTATTTAAATCTTTTGTGATTTGTCATTTATGGATTTTGTTTCAAACTTGTTACCGATTATGCATTTATGCATTATTTAAGTCTGTTGTGGACTTTTGGCAACTTTTGTTTCACTAAACAGGTTCCTAGATATGTAATTATTGAAACATTCATAAACAGCTGTTAACAGTTAATTATCGTGTATACCTGTTAAAAAATGATTTGTGTACGGAAAACTGGACACGAAACCTTATCGTGTCGTGTTCGTGTATGGGATTTCGTGTATAATGTATTATCGTGTTCGTGTATTATCGTGTACAGGTATACACAATATACCAGCCCTAATCAATACCACAAACATTTGAAATTTGATAAATCGACAAACCAATGTATGTTTTTTTTAAACCCTAAAAGACTGTAAACATAAAATACTTACGGAAATCAAATCTTCAAAGAAAAACACAAACTTATCAAGCAGGAATGACATGCAATTTATTATACTCAAGATCCATCATCAATACCACAAACTTATCAAATGTTCAAGCTATCAGTAAACCAACATATTTTTTTGGAAACCCTAAAAGATCACAGACAAAAAATATGTATGGAAATAAAACCTTCAAACAAAACTATAATAAAAAAATCAAATATTCACATGTATCTAATTTCAAACAATACAAAGGTTTTGGAAAAAAAAAAAAAAAAAAAAAAAAAAAAAAAAAAAAACCTATCCATTACGTAAAAGAACGTTAGAGCCACCAAAACGATGTAGAAACAAATGTCAAATGCATGTCTATAATAAGTAACAACAAATCCGTATAACAATGACTATAATGTTAAAAAAAAAACTCGTACATTCAACAAACCCCATATGTAAAGGCAAGCGTATCCAACGCACTGTAGCAAAACCCAAGTAACAAATCAAAATAAAAAAAGGCTTACCAACACGACAATACTCGTACTTTAAAAGACATCGAAATAAAATAGATAAAATTTCACGGGAGAATATAACATGAAGAAGAGAGAAAGTGAAACGTCTAATGTACAAAAGCGTCCTGGTGAAGATATAAAGATAGTTGAAGAGTTTGCGTGTCCAACATAAGCCACGTGTACACGTATAAAGTGTCAAAAACTAAAAAAGAAGGATAATACATGTCGCATCAATATAAGTACAAAACATGAAGGGGCAAAGGTAACGAAAGGCGAACCTAAAGGGCCATAGTCGAAAGCTAAATTCACCATCGATTTTGGTTTTTAGTATATAAGACAATGAGTATTCCCTATTTGTTATCCTCTTCTCACATTGCACTTTCCATACATGCATGCATGCATGCATACATACATACATGCAGTGGCGAAACTTGCCAGAGAAAACGGAGGGGGCTAAAACATATATACCCAAAAATTTCTATAGAATCGGGGGGTAAAAACGTATATATCCAAAAATTTCTATACGAAAACTACATATATAACACTACTTAGCGAAAAATCCCGGGGGTCGGGCGACCCCCCCCGCCCCCAAGAAGCTTCGCCCCTGCATACATACCTACATACATACGATAAATAATATAACATTATAATCTTTTTATTTAAAAAAATAGATAAATACATAATAATAAATAGAGTTAATTACTGTTTTCGTCCCTGAGGTTTGTCAAAAATAACGGTTTCAGTCCATTAGTTTAAAAATTGTCATTTCAGTCCATTAGTTTCATTTTTGTAACCATTTCAGTCCACTAACTTAACTCCATCCATTTATTTTGTTAACTTTGAGTTAACTAACTAATTCAGGGACGGTTTGCGTCAGTTTGAGAAACACAGGGACTTAAGTGTAAACTCTAAAACATTAAAACAAAAAAAAATAGTAAATTCCAAAAAATAAAAAAAATTCCAAAAAACCAAACAAATTCCAAAAAATTCTAAAAAATAATAAAAATTCTAAAAAATTCTAAAAAATCCAAAAAATCCGTTTCGGCGCGAACTGTTTCGACCCGAACCGTTTCAAGCTGAACCGTCCGTACCGTTTCGACCCGAACCGTTTCGAGTTGAACCGTTTCGACGCGAACCATTTTGACCCGTACCGTTTCGAGCCGAACCGTTTCGACCCGTACCGTTTCGAAGCCGAACCGTTTCGAGCTGAACCGTTTCGAACCGAACCGTTTCGCCCGTACCGTTTCGAAGCCGTACCGTTTCAAGCCGTACCGTTTCGAACCGAACCGTGCCGTTTCGAACCGAACCCTTTCAAGCTGAACCGTTTCGAACCGAACTGTGCCGTATCGAACCGTACCGGTTCGGCTTCGAAACGGTTCGCGTCGAAACGGTTCGGGTCGAAACGGTTCGGGTCGAAACGGTTCGGGTCGGTTCGAAACGGTACGGCTTCGAAACGGTACGGGTCGAAACGGTTCGGTTCGAAACGGTTCAGCTCGAAACGGCACGGTTCGATACGGCACGGTTCGGTTCGAAACGGTTCAGCTCGAAAGGGTTCGGTTTGAAACGACACGGTTCGGTTCGAAACGGTACGGCTTCGAAACGGTTCGGCTTCGAAACGGTACGGGTCGAAACAGTTCGGTTCGAAACGGTTCAGCTCGAAACGGTTCGGCTTCGAAACGGTACGGGTCGAAACGGCTCGGCTCGAAACGGTACGGGTCGAAACGGTTCGCGTCGAAACGGTTCAGCTCGAAACGGTTCGGGTTCGAAACAGTTCGCGCCGAAACGGATTTTTTGGATTTTTTAGAATTTTTATGATTTTTTAGAATTTTTATTATTTTTTAGAATTTTTTGGAATTTGTTTGGTTTTTTAGAATTTTTTTGATTTTTTGGAATTTTTTTTTTTTTTTTTTAATATAAACTGCAATATCATTCCACACGAAAAGGGCAATTACAAAGCAATGGCAGGTAGTCGGGCAACAGGTTGCGCCGCCACCCCCTTTTGGATAGAAAACCCAATTCTACTAAATACATAGTTTGAAACCTTTAGCGACGAAGAATTACTATTAACGACTTTTTGAACCCGATTCAAAAGTCGCACAGCGTCAGGAGCGAGACCACCAAAGGTATCAAATGCAAACGGGACAAACACATGTTGATTCTCTAGGCAGGCTTTCTCATGTTTTGCCACTTTGCTCGCCTCTGCCTTGAGCACCGCTTGCCCTACGGCAAAGCCCTTGTCCTTGAGCCCGACAAGGGGGGAGACTCCAGTTAGATCTACACAAGCGTGTTTCCCCCCTTCCCATCCAAACACAAGGATGTCCGCCGGACGTAAAGTGGACCTCCCCTCTAAGGGGTCAGTCAGGAAATTTACTGGAGCCTCTTTTTTGGCAGAGATCCCGGCCCGCTTAAGAACATCGCATAACACATCTCTCACCCAATCATGCCGATATTTAAACCCTGGTAGCTCTTTACAGTGGATCGCGTGCTCGCCGAAAGAATCCAAACACGCTTTGCGGCATACCGGACATGGCTCGTCAACTGGGAACAAAGGAATCATCAGTCGGTATCTAAGGATAGCACGGTATTCCACAGCCGACATGTGTTGCCCCAAGCCTTCAATAGGTGCGACAGACAGAAAATCCTGAGCATGTGGGGCACGTAGACATTCAAACACAGCTCTTTGCCGAGGGGATAAAACAAACTTCTCTTCAAACCTCTTGACAATTTCGCCATATAAGGCATTCGCCAGAATTTTCTGGGATTTAGGAGGGGCGGTGTCTTTAATGTAGAAACCGCCAATATCAAGGTCGGGAAGAGAACTATGCAAACGGTCCAACGCACTCTTGTAATCGGAGTCTAAAACATCCCCACCACATTCTCGGAGTATGTGGTCTTGTAAACCCCAAGATTGGGCCCTTGAAGCCACGAAAGCATATGAAGAGGCATCCTCGGCCGTACAAATCCCTAAGCCTCCGAACCGGGTCGGGAGAGAAGCCAGCCTCCATTGGAGATCTCCAAAAAAGGCACCCCCACAAACAACAATATCCTCTAATGCTCCCCGGAGGCCTTCATAAAAAACAGAGACAGCTCCCCCGACCAAAGAAGGTTGACACGTTCGAAGACCAAACAGTAATTTAGCAACACCCATACAAGAACGAAGTAAAAGGAGCTCGCTCTGAGGGTCCCGTAGGCGTTTAAGGCACCTCATCAGCTCGACTGCACAGTTCGCTCTTTTAAGAGCCATACTACTAATAAACTCTGCATCACGACTAACGGCACCCCCAAGGAGTTTCACACCTAGCACCGGTCTCCCAATCCCACGAGGGAATAAGCCTTTCTGAACCTTTACACCATTGCAGGTTGGCCAGAAAACTTCAGTCTTCTTTATATTAAGTTGAAGCCCTAAGGGAGGACCCTCGGCTCTGATGATGTCTAAAGCATTAGCCACTTGGGTGGCATCTCCAATAAGCGTTCCATCATCTAGGTACCAGGCGTGAAATAAAAGTTTGTAGTGATCCCTTATTCGGTGAACAAGGGGGTGGAGAACAAGGGCAAAAAGGAGGGGCCCCAAGGGGTCCCCCTGCTGAACGCCAGTAGTAGACCAAATATACTCATCCCCCACATATAATCTAGCTGGTTGACCATATAAAAAATCTACCCACGTAGAAATAGAAGGACACCTTTTCCTTACCTCGTAAAGAAGGGCTGTCCTATCAACCAAATTAAAAGCGTTCGAAAAATCGACAGTAAGCATAGCAAGAGACCCATCTTGGTGGTACTCATTAAGGAACCTGTTCGCACTATGAAGAACGGCCTCTGCCCCACACGGAATCCCTACCCCAAACTGGAAATCGCCAAGGTATTTGGCCATCTCCTTCCCAACACCTTTCATGGCCACCTTGGAGATCACCCTCCTCCAAATCGACCCAAAAGCGATAGGCCTAATCCCATTATCCGATTTGAGAAGAGGTGTAAGAGGAGCAGAAGCAACAAACTCCGCCAGACTCCTCGGGCACCTCCCCCCCAAGCACAAATTAACCATAGCTGAAGTAGCCCTAAGCAGACTATTAGCGATCACAGATCCCTCCCCACAAAAAGCATCTAAAAGATGTTGGGCCCTTAAGCCGTCTCTCCCGCACGACGTACCTTTGGGGAAAGATTTAATACACCCGAGCACGCAATCGGACTCCACCACAAGAGGAGACTCAGAAGGCAAGGAGGCAGGCATGGAAGGAGGGGGCATACATGGGTGCTTAGCCACTAAAGCCTCCAGAGTATTCTTATTGAGAGGGGCGACCCCCGAGGAGCATAAAACCTTAACCGCTGCAGTGAAATGACCATCAGCAACCTTACGTAAACATTGTTTCACATTGGCCCCCCCACCCTCATTATCATTATCATTCTCAGTGCCCTTTTTGATTCCATCCGTAACCCCCCTCGCGGGTTGATCAAACAACGACTGGACAAGAGTGGCAAAACCCTCACGATCACCCCACTGAGCCAAAGACCGCTGGATGCTAAGGCATTGGCCCGTCTTCCTATTGCCCGACCTCTTGTCCTGACGACCGACAGGCTTGAACACCCGCAAGGTGCAACGTGGTAATATCAAAAGTCGAACCCATGCCTCAACAAAATCAGGCATAGCAACCACCTTGTCCAAAGCTGCAGTTAAGACTTGGGCAAATGCCATACGACAACTAAAGGGGATACTCTTAACAGTCTTGATGGGGAGAGAGAAAACACGGTCAAGCAAAGCAATATCTACACCCAACTCTTCCGACGAGGTATCAACGTTTTCAACACCGGGTCTAGTGATGCCAACGATAAAACCCTGTTCATTTCTCTCACCTGGCACAAACCGAATAACCTTATCCTCATGGTGGCACGCCCGACTGAAAGCATGAGGGCACATACACTCACCACATAACCATTGTCCGGACACCCTCAAAGCTTCACAAACAGAGGTAAAAAGATTAAGATCGTCAGCAATTGCACATCTCAAATAATCTTTCCTCTCGTCTGAGCCAAAATGGTGACTCTTGATATGTGCCATTAACCTTGGGAATCCCTTAGCCCCCACCAAGCCATCGGGGCAACAATGAAACCGTCGGAAAGGACAAGGCCAGAAACCACTACCATTAGAACCAACCATAACAAAACTAAGTAAGTGGAGTCGACACTTAGATAATGTCGCATACGCCACCACCAATAAAGAAAACCCAACCCAAAAAAGAATCGCAACTGATAGGTCAACCGCTACGCTAAAAAAACCCCGAAAAAATCACCTAGGCATTTCGTCGAACACCTTGCGTGCGAAAAAGAAAAACATAAAACTTGAAGAGGTAACCGGCTTCTTTCTCTGGAAAAACATCTTGCAATGCCCTATAAACTGATTTGAACCCCATATGTCAACAGCACCTAAACCAGATTCGCTGAGAGTTGCAAGAAAAATTTGAAATTTTAAGTTGAAGGTGAGTCCCGAATTTGAGAGATTCAGCTGTTAAAAAGGGGAAATCGTCGGTGAGTTTTGGTCGGTTGAGGATTCCGATCGATTTGGGTGAAAAAATGTTGGATTTTGGTGGTTAAATGGTGAGTAATCGGTGGAAAACGGGGGAGAAAGGTGGTTCTGCAATCATGTTTGTATTAAAGATTTCTGTTGGCATTTGAGGATTTGAATTTTAGATCACAAGAATGTGAGTGATTTGTGACCTCGAGTAATAATTCTGTAAAATTCACCGCAACTGCTTCATGAATACAGAATTTTACACTTATTTTTTTTGTTTTAATGTTTTAGAGTTTACACTTAAGTCCCTGTGTTTCTAAAACTGACGCAAACCGTCCCTGAATTAGTTAGTTAACTCAAAGTTAACAAAATAAATGGATGGAGTTAATTTAATGGATGGAGTTAAGTTAGTGGACTGAAATGGTTACGAAAATGAAACTAATGGACTGAAATGGCAATTTTTAAACTAATGGACTGAAACCGTTATTTTTGACAAACCTTAGGGACGAAAATAGTAATTAACTCTAATAAATAATTAAATACATCGACCCCAAATTATTTTCTTAAAAATAATAATAAAGTAAAAATTCTATTATTATTTCAGGTTAATGGAAATTAGTTTAGTGTAGAACTTTTAAGGGTGAGAGGACCACTCCCCTCTTAGAGCATTCACATCCAAGGAATCTAAATATGTGTGTGTTATTTTTAAAATATAAAGAGTATAAAAAATGGCTGTGAGTGGAGGAGAAAGAAAATGTTACTGTTCATCTGTATATTTGGGGGGACACTGTTCACCCCTTATAATTTTTTAATATATTTTGAAAGTGGTTGTGAGTGGAGGAGTGAGAAAATGTAATGATAAAGGTATAAAAAATTATTTATTTAGTTGAAAATGAGAGATAAAATGTAGTGTTTTTTAGTGTAATTTAGGGCGAAAATATGGTGGGTTGGATGTGAATGCTCTTAGGGGAGTCCCCCCACTTACGCACACCCAATCAGGTTATGCCACGTCAACTCCCCTCTTAAACTCCCATCGCACCCCAATTTGATGGCGGCACTCCCCTCTTAGGAGAATTGTTTTTTTATTCAAAAAAAAAAAAAATTTTGATTGGTTGAAAAAAGAGTGGCCCACCATCTCTCTCCCTCCTGCAAGCGGTGTCTCCTCCCCGATTCCCCTCCCCGCACCCCCTCCCACCACCGATGGCGCCGGTGTTCCCGAGCGGTGAATGGGGTCACCGATCCCCCTCCCCGCAAGTGCCCCGATCACCGTAATAAAATACTACGTAACATGTTGCATAAGGGCACCAACATTGGAATCTTTATGATTTTCGTTTCCTTTTCACTCCATCCTATTCTCTTAGACATGGATGAGATCTAGAGATTCACTTCTCATTCTTTATATTTAAAGATCCGCTATTTGTTCGCCGTCTATAAAACCTTATATTTTGTGACTGATATAAAGAGATAACTGATAATAGAATAATATAAAAAATATATAAATACTATTTAACTCAATAAAGATAGATATAGGAAATGTAATGTAGATTGTTTTTAAAAGATTACAAAATTTAGAGATAAATTTATAAAGAAAATTAATTTTGTTTTTCTTGTTAATCATTGATATATTAATGACAGTAGTATGATGATCATCTTTCACAAAAATAAAACGAGTCGAGATTTAATGTTATTTAGTATAAAAAAATGATGTTAAGATAATAGTTAGTATGATAAGGTGGGAAGAGTGCTGTCATTTATTGTAAAAACAAAGGCTAGTAATTATGTGTGGGCATCCCTCTAACATCCGTAGCCTCACCGTAATAAATCGATCTTTATTATTTATCCAGCCCCGAGTATTAGAATTCTATATAATTACTTCTTACCCGCCGATATAGAAATAAGCGCTATAACGAGTGCTGTCATGCCAACCAATAAAAAGGACAATTGGTTTTCTTTTTAGCACGACAACTCATACATCTATCTAAACTACTCATAGTTCTACTTCACAGTTCGCAGCGAGACTCGAACCCTCAATCTATATAAGAGAGGCATTATTTAACACATCGAGATACCATTGTGAACTAAACAAACCAACGAATCAATAATTTATCAGTTTACATAAACTATTAACATGCTACCATAATAAAATAAATAAATAAAAAAACCCAATTAACTTACAATAAGTCATGCACATGTTGAATTGCATATTTCAAATACGTAAATGGAGGTTATATATGCCAATAGTAGTTAAATGCTTTTAAATGACATGCCAAGAAGGGATGATATGACATACTGAAGGGGTATGGTCCCAAAAAGCCGCGCAGCCTTCATTTAGATCGCGCGCATGACCATACTCTTTATTCATCAAGCTGCTTACTGACAACCTTGCGTGGGATACTTTATGATGTATTAACCTCGCGCGAGGCCTGAACAAGAAAGCACACCAAACTCAACACTTAACATTCTGAAGAAGAGTCTCCAGCTCCTATAGATCCTGCGCGGGCTAGCTACGTGCTCAACAATGGTCGTGCAGGAACTATGGTGCAAGGCCATTTCAGAAGGTACGAAGGGTACAAGTGGCAGAAGAAAAGGGCCAATCCGCGTCCTCCAGGTTCTGCTCAATCGTGCTCCACGATCGTCTGACGTGCAGGAGACAGAGAGTACTTAAGGACGCCTACGTGGCACCAATCACAGGGCAGAGACAACTGCCCCACGATCTCCACTTACTTGCTGATGGCAGAAGGACGGCCAGGCCGACAACTACGACACGTGGCTCCAATCACGGTGCGCCAACACCGGAGGACTTCTAGAAGCCACTAACGGTCGACACCAGTAAGACAAGGAGCATATCCCCTATGTTGTCGCCTTCCGGCCCAAGGCCCATCAGCCCACATCCTCTTACACCTCTCTGGCTATAAATAGAGACCTCAGTTCACAGGTTAAAGATCCTATTCCCTCTACTCTCATTCTTAACACACAATTATCTCCCCAAAACAGTCGCTTATTCTCACGCCGGAGTCTGGTTAACAGGGAAACACCCATATTCGCCTCTTAACGAGCTAACGGTGTTCTGTTTTGCAGGATTAACGGATCATTAAGGAGCTCAGAAAGCTATAAGAAGATTAACCCTTATGGCAGAAACATAAACCAAAACCCCTAAAATTAGTTTCGTGTTTCTTCATTGGCGCCCACCGGTTTTTTACAAATCACTTTCATCTTCTTTTTCTGAGTTTTCTAAGCTATTTTTCCTTCGATCATGGCTGGTCAAGGAATCATTCCCGACTTTGGTTTTGGAACAAATTCTAATGCAGTGTTGGGGGAGGACAATCAAAATGTCCAAGTCCAACACGTTGAAGAAATCGGTGAAATCGAGATAACCAACACTGGGGGACCCCGCGCGAGTGCCACTCGCATCACTCAAACGGTAACCCCAGTAAGTCACGTCGCTGGTCCTTCAAACCCAGCTCCACCTCAAAATATTTCGGTGCTACTAGGGCTGCCAGAAGGCGAAACTCCAGCCTCTTGGTATGCCAAACAAATTGCCACAATCAACGCCGCGTATCAATCCTTGAGCGCACAACAAGCAGTCTTACAAGCAGAACCATCTTTGGTTACTCCTACAGGTCCAAGTCAGGCGGCGCGCCAGATACCCCCACAGCAAAACTTGCACGCAAGAGTTAACAGGCCTCCTCCCCTAAGAAGACCGAGCGTGCATGACACGCGCAACACACGGGGAGAGACCGAAAGCTATTATGACTATCCGTCAAACGTTCAAAGAGGTCCAATTCATAGCCGGCTCGGGCCACGCAATATGAATAACGAGTGGGACGACACATACCCGAATGACCCAACTTGGCAAGACGACAAAGGGTCCTCAGTCTTTAACCGTTTGCAGCGGAACCATGAAAATTACAAGCCGAGACAGCGCATTGCATACAGCGAAGAAGCAGAGAGAGACTTCAGTCTCGCCTATAGACCAGCTGAAGCTACAGAGCACTCGAAGTTTATCCCAAAGATTGCTTTGGCAACACTTACAAGAGAAAAGTTACCCCCAACAGTGGGAAAATTCAATGGTTTAACTGATCCCGACGATCATGTTAGAGTATTCACAAGTGTTGGTTGTATGGGAGGATGGAATATGACAATGTGGTGTCATTTGTTTATCCAGACGTTTACTGGGGCTGCTCGCGCTTGGTTTGACAGCCTACCCCCTGGGAAAATCAGTTCATGGGTTGATTTCAGAACTCAGTTTCTAAACCACTTCAGCCAGCAAAGACGCTATCAACGAGATACGTCTGAAGTAACAGATATCTGGCGCAGAGAAAACGAAGGCCTAGAAGACTTCATCACTAGCTTTAACAAGGAGTGTTTAGAGATCGGTGGTGTAAGTGAACAACTCATGCGCGCTCACTTCAAGAAAGCTATCTGATGTGATAGTCTCATCAGAACCATCACTGGAAAAGATGGTATGCCCAAGGAATGGAGTAAGCTGATGAAAGTCGCAAAAATAGTAGCGCAAACCGAGGAATCACTAGCTGGAGCCAAATCCTCATACACAGAAGATCGTTTTTCAAAGAAAACCTCGCGCGACTATGGCAAGCGCAATAAAGGCAAAAGTCACGATTGGAAATCTGGAAAATCAAGTGGTTATGAAGAAAGACCGCGCTACAAAGAGGACGCACGGGAAACAATTGACAGAATTGGGTATCGAAAAGCAGTCAGGGATGACAACCGAGAAAAGCACTGGACTCCGCTCATAAAAACGCCAAAAGAGGTACTGATGACGGTGAACCATGATTTCAAGGCGCCAAGGCCTATGACAAACAAGAAGGGGCAAGAATCAAACCTGACTGCGATTTTCACAAGGATACAGGTCATTTGACAGATGACTGTATCAGCTTGCGGCAAGAGATCGGAAAAGCGCTAAAAAGCGGAAAGTTAGGCCACTTGGTGAAAACGTGCGCAAAGAAACACGCCAGATCCAGCGCCATGACGACGGAAACCAAAAGAAAGTCAGGCGTCTGGAAACGCACATGGTCAACGGACCAAGATACAGCGCAAGGGATAAAGGCAAACGCCCCTACGAGCCTGCATGGCAAAAGCAACAGGTCATTTTCCTGGTCGTACACGGGGGCCCTCGCGCCACACGCCCCGTCGTTATCACCGGTATTTTCGGCCATTATGAAACAGAATACGTATTCAATGACCCGGGGAGTACATCCGACATCATCTATGAGCAGTGTTTTAATCAATTTGATGATGAAGATAAAGCGAGACTCGAGCCAGTTGATTATCCACTGTCAGGATTCTGCAACGAAATGGTTTTTCCATTAGGTCAAATTAGCTTCCCCTTCACGCTGACTGACGGGAAACATTCAAGAACCACAATTGTAAACTTCATGGTGATGCCTATCAAATCAAGGCATGATGTCTTAATTGGGAGAGAAACCCAAGGAGAATTAAACATGGTGACCTCAACGCCTCACTCAGCCATCGGGTTTCCAACCGAGACTGGGGTGGCGATTATCTATGCGAAGAAAGAAGTAATGTCGGCAGAGGATATACGCCCAGCAAAAGCAGCAAAAAATTCAGCAACTGAGCCAGAAAAGTGGGTTTTAAACCGGAAATACCCAGAGCAAACGGTGACGATTGGCCATGCAATCTCACCAAACATCAGAACGCACCTCAAACAACTCCTGTTCAGGAACATGGACATCTTCGCCTGGACTCCGGCCGACATGACCGGTGTCCCGCGCGACGTTACTGAACACTGTTTGAATACTTATCCCTCCGTTGAACCGAAAGTGCAAAGAAGGCGCAGCTTGGGGGCGGATAAGACTAAAGCGATGAATGAGCAAGTGTGTGAGCTGCTAAAAGCAGGAATCTTGAGAGAGGTACGCTATCAAAGCTGGGTTGCAAACCCCGTAATGGTGGAGAAGTCTAATGGGGGATGGAGAATGTGTGTCGATTATACCGATCTCAACAAGGCGTGCCCTAAAGACTGCTATTCTTTGCCTGAGATCGACAAAAAGATAGACTCTCTCGCGCCATACAGATGGAAATGTTTTCTAGATTGTTACAAGGGGTATCATCAGGTTCAAATGAAGCTCGAGGACGAAGATAAGACAACTTTTCGAACCGACATCGGCATCTTCTGTTATACAAAGATGCCATTCGGTCTCAAAAATACTGGAGCAACATACCAGCGCCTGATGGATACGATTTTTGCTGATGACATCGGAAAATATATAGAAGTTTACATCGACGATCTTGTAATTAAAAGTCCTGAGGAAGACCAGATGTTAAAGGACATTGAGAAGACGTTTAACTCCTTGCGAAGCGTGAATATGAAATTAAATCCAGCCAAATGTTCCTTTGGTATGGAGGAAGGGAAGTTCTTGGGCTTCGTGGTGACAAATGGTGGTTTCAAAGTTAATCCAGAAAAAGTTCAAGCCATAGAGCGGATGCCATCACCGCGAACGATCAAAGAGATGCAGAGGTTGGCCGGCCGACTAACCGCGCTTAACCATTTTTTGTCAAATCACGCGGCGAAGTCATATCCTTTTATCAGCACTCTGCGCAACTGCGTAAAGAAGCAAGAATTCAAATGGACGCCTGAAGCAGAAACCGCTTTTCAACAAATGAAAGAATGCTTAATCAAGCTCCCTACCCTGACCGCACCGTTTGAAAAAGAACCACTCATCCTGTACTTATCTTCCTCGGATAAGGCAGTTGGGTCGGTATTGCTAGTGGAGAGAGATGGAGTTCAAACTCCAATATACTACGTCAGTAGGGTGCTTACAGATCCAGAAATGAGATATTCAACAATGGAAAAGCTAGTACTTGCGCTGCTACACGCCTCCAGGAGGCTGCGCAGATACTTCACAGGCCACGTCATCAAAGTGCTTACTAACTTTCACATCGGCACAATATTGCAAAAGCCAGAGACATCTGGCCGGTTAGCGAAATGGGCGATCGAGCTGGGAGGCCATAACATTCTATACAGGCCGCGCCTAGCAATCAAGGGTCAAGTACTAGCGGATTTCGTCACCGAGGTCCCGGAAGATAAAGTCAAAGATTGTGAAATTGTTGACACTCCCATAAAAGACAGGTCCGATGGTTTGTGGTTGCTATACACTGATGGGGCCTCAAACGAGGATGGCGCAGTAGCCGGATTGCGCCTTGTTAGCCCTGAGAAACATGAATTTACATACGCCATCAAGTTCGATTTCAAGAATACCAACAACGAGGCGGAATATGAAGCATTCTTGGCAGGCTTGCGTCTCGCCCTAAAAATGGGAGCTCGAAATATACAAGCGCATGTGGACTCACTCCTAATCACCAGTCAAGTCAATGGATTATATGATGCAAAAGGAGAAGTTATGGCCTTGTATTTAGACCAAGCAAAAGAGTTGCTTCAATGATTCAAGTCATATAAGGTAGTGCACATCAATCGCTCAAAGAACAAACCAGCGGATGCCTTGAGTAAGCTGGCTTCAACTTCTTTTCAACATCTTGCCAAGGATGTAAGAATCGAAGTACTAAAAAACCCGTAGGTTTTGTTGTTTCAAGTGAATGTGATCGAGATAGGGCTACCATCTTGGATGACCCCTATAATCCAGTATTTGCAAGAAGGAATACTCCCTGACAACAAAGCAGAGGCAAGGAAGATACAGAACAAGGCCCTGCATTATGAGATAAATGACGGTATCTTATACCGAAAATCCTTCTTGGGGCCACTTCTGCACTGTGTGGACCCCCAAGACGCAAATTACTTGATCAGGGAGATTCACGAAGGAATCTGCGGCATCCATCCAGGCCCACGCATGGTCGTCGGGAAAATAATGAACGCTGGATATTATTGGCCAGGGATGCACGTTGACGCCCTAAAGGAATTGCGTAAATGCGACTCTTGTCAAAGACACTCCCCAAAAACCCTTCGCCCTAAAAATGATCTTATCCCGGTATCCACTGCTTGGCCTTTCCAGCAGTGGGGAATTGATATGGTGGGACCTTTCCCCGAAGCTCCTGGTGCTGTCAAGTTCATAATCGTAGCTGTCGATTATTTTACTAAATGTGTGGAGGCCAAAGCTCTCGCCTCAACTACAGCAATGATGGTACGCAAGTTCATTTGGGAACACATCATCTGCAGGTTTGGCCTCCCACTCAAGATTATAACCGACAATGGCACCAACTTCGCGTCTGACGACCTCTAGAAGTGGATGAAAGAGATGAAAATCGAACATACTTTCTCTTCCGTTGCGCACCCTCAAGGCAACGGGCAGGTTGAGAGCGTAAACAAAAGTATCGTCGACGGGATAAAGGCCCGACTGGGCACAAAGAGAAGAGGTTGGGTAGATGAGCTCCCAAGCATCCTATGGGCTCATCGAACCATGCCGAAGACAAGTACCGGCGAAACCCCTTTTAGCCTAGTCTATGGCTCGGAGGCGGTTATCCCAGCATAAGTCGGCCTCCCTTCGCCGCGATTCACAGCAGTCAACATAATCAACAACGAGGCAGAATGCCGTCTTGACTTGGATTTGCTCGAAGAAAGGCGCGAAATAGCGCGGATCAAGGAAGCCAAGTATAAGACACAACTGGAGAAGTATCACAATGCAAGAGTACGCATTTGCACCTTCACTCCAGGAGAATATGTCTTCAGAGACAATGAAGCTTAAAACGCTGAACGCCCCAGAAAACAAGCACCCAAATGGGAAGGCCCATACTTGGTTCACGAAGTGCTAGGAAAAGGGGCATACAAATTGCGCACTCTGGATGGCTACATCATCCCGCGCACGTGGAACGCGCAACAACTGCGCAAGTGCTATATGTTAATACTCTCGGCCTTGCACCTATACTCACTCATGTTGGCCACGCGCCTTTTTTAATTTTCTATGATGGCTAAACGCGCTTTGTGTCACTTGCATACGATGTATGTTGGCCTAAGCACCTGTTTCTTAATCAATGAAAACATATGCCTTATGTTTTCTTTTATCATGATGACTTCTACGTTCCAAATGCATGTTAAACTTTTGATTAGCACGAAAACACTTCAGTAAATTACGAGCTCTTGAGTTATGCCTCCAAGGTTCTCCGCGAACAAAGCGCGAGGCCGGGCAGTTACACTCTCGCAAGAGCCGCACTTACATTTATTCGCGCTAACTTAACCAAAGTTTCTAACAACTATGCAATAATTGTAACGGGATAAAGTGAAAGCAAACATAAACGTCATATTCAACAAGCGCAACCGCGCAATACTTACATAGAAACAAACCATCATCGATTCAATCAAAAACAAGCGCGACCGCGCACCGGGTTACATTTAACATCTAAAAATAAAAATTACAAGGCACAAAGCCTGTCCTGTCCATGATACCTACTCATAACCGTCACCACCATCATCATCATCATTGTCATGCTTATCACCATCACCAGCATCTCCACCATCATCACCAGCTGTTTCTTCTTCATCAGACAGCTCGACAGTCTCTGGTGGATCGAGGATGTTCTTCAGCCGCTGACACCAATCATCATGCTTCAGCGCCTCTGCAACCAAATCCATCACAGGTAATGATAGGTGGTCATAAGCCTTCTCAGCACGGGCTAACTCAGCATCAGCCTGATCAGTCACTGAGCAATGACTAGTATCAAACGCTTGTCCAAACACCTCTTCCACATGCTCCGCACACTCTAGATAACCTCCACAGTGACCAACCGCGCGAGAGGCATCTATGAGAGCAGTGACGGCTCCATCCAGTTCTCCAGCATTTAGGATGGAGTTGGCCATCTACAGCAAAGGCATTGAATAAGAAATAGGCCTTAACAAATAAAAGCCTAAGTTGAAAAAAAAAGTCATACCAGAACTACTCCCCTGCCGCTCATCCACTCAGCCTCAGCAGCAAGAGTATCAACGATGTCCTGAACCTCGGAATAGTTATTCTGCGCTACATTGAGGGTCGCCGTACTAACGTCTCGCGCTTCCTCAGCCTTTTGCCTGGCCTCCTCGGCAGAAGCAACTTTCCCCTTCTCGGCTTCGAGGTCGATCTCCAAGGACTCACTTTTGTCAACCTGCTCTTGCAGGCGACGTTTTAACTCCGCAATCTCGACGTTCTTGGCCGCCAAGTCCTTGTCCTTACCAGATAACTGCGTTTTCAGCTCAGCCTGCAAAAGATAAAGGATTTAGTTTTACAAACAAAATGCACAAGGGCAAGAAAGGGTCAACACTTTACAAACCTCAGCATGCTCCTTAGCAGCCTGCGCATCTTCGAAATTTCCGGTCAGCTCAGCAACCTTACCTTCGAGCTCGGTGATCTTGTTACGAGCTACATAAGCGCGCTGATTATCCTTTTCACATATCTTCTTGAAATCAGCACGCTCTTTGGACAATAGATCTTCGGCAGCTCGAAGTTTGCCCCTAAGGCCCTCACGGCCCCATTCCTCTGATTTCTTGTCAGCCTCAAACTTAGACTTCTCCTCAGCAAATGCAGCTTTAACTTTCTCAAACTCCTTAGCCTGCTTCACAAGGCGCTCACGATACCTCTCCCAGTCGGCCCGCTCCTTAACCATTGTGTGCCACTCACGAACAATTTGGTGATTGGCGGCGCGAGTATTAGCCTCTCCAACCACGTAGGCCTAATATAGCCCATCGTGACTTCGCTCCCTTTGGCGATTAACCTCACCAGGAGGGAAGGAGTTCAAAAACCAGTCACGACATGGACCAAACTCCTGAAAGGTATCTTTCTGTTTCAAACCCCAGGGAGCTTGGTGGGGAGCATTACTGCGCGCCTCCTTGGTATAAGTTTTGTAGTAAATATCACCGAGGGTATCCTTTGGACCGATTACCAGTGGCATAGATCCTCCAGCGCCACCAGAGCCCGCGCTATCTGCAGCATGAGTTTTTTCCTTATGAATCGGAGAACCTGATCCCCCAGTAGTAGAAGTCACTTTAACAGAATGAAGGGGGCATCAGGTTGCACAGTCTGGGCAGGTTTCTCAGCTTCAGGTTCTTTCCTTTTCTCCTGATGGGGCTGGTCAAACCCCGTGACATGAACGGCCTCTGGACCCTGCGCTTTATCACCGGAAAGTGTAGCAGCGGTCCCGGCCTCCTTTGGATCCCCACCAACAGGTTTTTTCGTAGCCTTCTTCCTCTCTTTCTCCTTTTCCTTCTCAGCAGCTTTCTTCTTCTCCTTCTCGGACCCTACCCCAGCAGCCTTGAAGGGTTTGATGGTAACCTTGGGCCTCTTATGCGCTGGCTCTGGGGGATCCTTAAACACGACACCCTTCTTCTCAGGGGTCTTCTTTTTGGCCTCTGCAGAAACTAAGTGTCAAAAAGGAGAAGCAACAAAGAAAGCAAGAAACCAAAGGAAACTAACCGAGAGAAAATTTGTAAAGAGAGCGCAAGTTGCTCTGCTTTCCAATCAAAGGAATCTCACCAGCCTTGGGCGCAAAAGACACACCAGCTGTGGTCTCTTCCCTACTCCTTTTCCTGCTAACCGACTTTGCAGCAGGCTCCTCCTCTTCTTCCTCTTCCTCTTCTTCATCGAGCGCGATAGAAGACGGAGTGGCTCCAGCATCTGGGTTTCGAGAACCCGCGCTCCCTGAGCTCTTTGAACCAGCAGCTCCCGTCTTCTTCTCGCCTATACGCGACAAACCTTCAAGTGAGTCACTTATTATAACGTAATCTTCCAAGTTACTCTGACGAAGGCGGAGAGTACCTTTGTCAGCAGCACCAGCAGTCGTGCGGCTACTCCCGGCCTTCTTACTGGTCACCTCAGCGATTAAGGTAATCACCTTTTTCCGCTTGTTAGGTTTTTTCTTCTTTTCTTCTGGGTCAATCCCCAAGTCGCGCAACACACCTGCAAAGATGTTAGACCATGAACTTAGCTCCCCATTCGAAGACCCTAGAGACTCCTCGCTGAAAAGATAAAGAACTTCTTTCCCAGCGGAGGTCACAGCTCGCAAGGGTTGGGGATTGGAAATATGCGCACCTTTAGTTGCGGTTGGAGGATTGGCGAAGGGGCCAGCAACAGGGTACAGGAAGCGCAGCTTGATTTTATCATACCAATACTGCTCCCCTGACTCTAGTGGGCGCACCCCCATAGATCCACCAAACGTGGGGAAAGCAGCTTGATAAAGACGTGCTTCTACATTCAAAATTCAAACAGTTAAATGAGGCCAAAATAAACAGAACCAAGCAACTAACCTCTATCCTCAAACTTCAAACGTGGGGAAAGCAGCTTGGTCACTCATTTGCGCCGCAACCAGAACATTTTCACCAAACACTCGATTTGGAGTGGCAGTAAGCTTCACATACCAATCTTCTGTAACACCCTTATTATTATTTAACGGTTTTCGTATAGTTTACGAAAATAAACGGGTAATTATGATTTCAAATACATTGAAAATACGGGTTCATTAAACTTTATTTACAGAATTTAAAACTAAACAACATAACATGTGTGAGTTCGTTATTTAACATAACAACGATACATAGTGCGGAAGCTTATTTCTTGATTGTGTTCGGTTCTTCGTTGTGCTTGATCATCCTCCGGTGCTAAAATTATACCTGAAACTCATAAAACATGAGTCGGATTAGTCATACGTAGTTTAAAACGTGCGTAAACGAGTCCGGGAAGCGAAACTAATTAAAATAAAAAATTTTCGCCAAAAACAGTGCCTTTCGCGCCACGCGCCGGCACCAGGTTGCTCCCTCGCGTGGCGAGAGGGAGACCGTTTTCCATCAGCTCTGCTGCATTTTTCAGCAATACCAGTTTTTACGGAAACGGCCAAAACTTCTTCGTTATTGATCCGTTTTACGCGATTCTTTTTCCTACGCGTCCGTAATTTAATTCTCCATCTTATGGAGTTAAAATCCAACATCCAACATAATAAATTTTGAGACTTCTAAGCCTTCGACTCATTGCCTTTTTACCGAATTTTAACCCGTTTATGCATTTTATCAAACAAACATATTTGTTTGACCCCCATTTCTCATGAACCCTTTAATTCCAATATTACCTATCATATTAGGTTCCAATTACGGATTTCTACGCATTATTGACTCGTTTTTACTTATAATCTTATTTTGACCCGTTAAGGGTATTTATGGCCTTTTAGGCATAAATCTCGCTCACTCATTTTTAGCACCATAATTTTCACATTAGTTTTCAAATGGTCTTCCACCACAATTATATTTGTGGTGGATTTGATGTAGTAAACTATTTATGTTGCATTTTACATCTCGGTTTGTCATTTTACGAAAAGACCCATTCTTAGGCAATTGACCCACAAAGGTTTATGCCTATAACCTTGATGCTTATCTAAGGATTACATGATTATAATACGTGATTCCCGAACCACCCATAAGGGTCGTTTGCCTGATTTACCCATCAAGGGCATATTTATCAACATTAGTCCCTCATTTACGACGAAGGACTTTCACTACAAAAATGATCAAAATCGCACATTTAAACTATAATCTCATTGATGTGTACCTGGCTCGGGTCAACAAATAGACCCGATTCATACCTCGCTTTTATTATCACATATTCTATGGCGACGCAATTGTCCGAATCGCTAATCGCTCCTGTTAACACAAGACTTGACAACCACATTAGTCGATATTGTCAAATGGTGTTATCACACCATTTGACCCGTTTCGCCTATATGACCAAGCATTTTTATATGCAACAAAACATGGTTTTTAATTACCAATTACACACCCGACCCATTTCGGATTTTCTCACTAGATCCCTTTTCTCCTAAAGTCATTTCTTATATTTTTAACCCATTCAGCTTACGCTATGGGTGTCCTTTGAACTTTAATTTACTTTAGTCAATACTTGACTAAATTTCCATTTTTACCCATTTTCCATTACTAGTTACGCTATAAGGTAACTTTTAAGGAAAACTCATTAATTCTTAACCAATTCATGACTAATTTACCATTTTGCCTCTTTCCCCTTTAATCATGGTTTAAAACGTTTTTATTCGTTCCAACCCATTTCGTTCCATGTCGGAACCCATAATTCGAACCTAATCCTTTGTCGTATTTATCGGCTATAAAATGAACACGTATTCTACAAGTGGGTGTAAGTTTTATTTACCTCTCATCCGGTGTACGCTTTTCGTTTCGTACTTGATTTGTTTGACCCGCTCCTTTCCTCCAAGCTTTCACTTAGCTTGTTACGCGTCAAACTATCATCATATTTCGTAAGATGGTTAGTTTAGTCATTGTCAATCATGACTATTAAATCTTACATATTTTCTATCAAAATTATCATTCGATCTTATTAATGGTCGGTTTGACTTTTTAAAAGTCAAATCACCAATTAACACATATGATTACACTATCAAGTTCACAAGACTCAATTAGGCACATTATCAACGCTTAGTGAGCATCATCTTTTGAGACGCCAAATTAGCTAACATGTCATCCAATTCCTACCTCAAGTAATAATAAATCAACATGTAATTTTAGTTATTACAAGCATATACACACTTTGACCATCATAATCATGACTTTAACTCTATGTCAAGACCCACTTCTAATCACTTATGAACTCTTAACAAAATCCCTAATTTGTTCAAGTAGTTCATTCATATGAGTTAGTATGATGTTTATAAACACCAATACAACATCAATTTCGTCAAATCATCAAAACCCACTTAGCTCATACTTGATTAGTTGACAAATCACTAGTTTATGGCACAATTCTACAAGTTCGTATCCAGGGTTTGTTCCTAGACTTATACTCACATCAATATCACTATAACGTTCAACATTCATACGAGAATTTCATTCATGCATGTTTATCACAAATTCGAAATATCACCAAACATAAAAATTCAACATACCTTGTGATCCCCTAAGTTTGGTGATCACGATTTTATTAAAAGCCCCAATTTTCCAGCTCGATTTCTCTTTGATTTTGTTGAATTTGTGAGTGTTTAGGTTTCTTGAGGAGAACCCCCTTTTTCTTCTCCTGGACATCGACCAACACACCTTGTGTGTGTGTGTTTTGGTTTTTGTTTTGTTTTTAATTATTAACTTCTTTCACATATTGCCCATTTTAGTCCCTCTTAGTTTAAAGGTTCTATAAATGGGTCAATTACTACAAGTTCCTTCTTGTTTTACTAAATAATAACTAACTAGGTTAATTATTCCTAGTTAACTTAGTGGGTTCCGGGAGTTATAACCCGTTTTATTTTAAGTCCCGTTAACTTGGGCATTTTTATGTACTTTGTTTTCTCAAGGTATTTATGCTCTTTCAAATTAATATTAGGTTTATTTATTTAAATTCCTAATATTTACCGGGTTAATTTTTACCACTAACGGTATTTTACCCGTCTTTACTATTAACGTGGTTTGATTACCAAACCCGTTTTTGGGGTGTTACAAGTCTACCCCCCTTAAAGAGGTTTCGTCCTCGAAACCTTATTTACGTAGTTCATTGGTTTAATCAAACGAACCTAGTTTCGTTTTCAAGGCCCCCGTTTCTTTTGGTCAAGGTTCTCATTTATATTGACGCGCACGTCTTTCATGTGTAAGGCCTCGTGGGCCGTTACTTTCAGCTCGTGTCCGTTATCTTTATTAATTATCTATTTTGGCGGTTAGACTTGTTAGTCGCCGTCACTTCATACTCCATCACCCGGGTATTCTCTTGCCAACTCGCCCCTTTGCGTGTTTTTCTGATTTCCTATCTCGTAACTCACGTTACGACGTGGTTATATTATGTATCACCCCCTTTTTTACCGTGATCACATCACGTCTTGTTTACGTTTATGTCCACTTTTCATTACCGTAAATCTTTCTCTCGAATGTTTCGCCTTGCACCCGTCGGTGTCAAGATCTTTATTCTTTGATATTAATCATTTTTCTGAATTCATCTCAAATTACTCATATTTGTTAAAACGTTATTTCTTACCAAAACTAGATTCTAGTTTAACGTTTTTCCCTTTAACTATGTCAATTACTCATGTCAAGGAAATTGACAACCCATAATCTATTCTTTGTCCGTTCTCGTTTTACACAGGGAATCGTAACCAGTTCCCCTCGCTTTACACTATTGGCCCGTAGGTTATATTACTTAGCCTCATAGGCTATTTCTTTAGATTTTTCACCTTTTTAAGGTGAGACTCCAACAGTTTGTTTCTTTCTATTTATGACCCAAGGGTCTCCTTGGTCCCGTAGACCTTAACACTACTTTTTAATCCCGTAGGTTATGATGATCCCGTAGATCATACTTTGTTCGAGTTTCTATTCAAATGAATATATGTTTATATATGTACATGGCGTCGAAGCACCCCTTTTTATGTTTAGAATTATTTACTTTTGCTTTTTGGATTTCGTTTGACCTTGACCGTAGTCTAAGGCTACATTGTTTTCTTTCGAATTATCTTTCCGACTTCTTGACTTCTAACGTCAATTACACGTCGGTTTGCCCTACTCTTACCGTTACCCGGTTCTTACCTATACTTCTTTACGTCCCATTACCCGGGTTCTTTTATTTTAATGTTTTTAACGCCTATAACTCCTTTACGTAGGTTTATTAATATTTCGCACTTTTATTTATTCGATTCGCGCTTACTTACTTTAGCAAGTGTCATCCTTTATTAAATTTGTTTGACTTATTCGTCTGAAAATTCATCACTTATGAATGTCAAACTTCAGTCTTTGTTCGACCCGTTCAGCTTTGAAATAGTTGAACGTAATTTATCAAAATTTCTATTTGCAGTATCTTATCGTCCTTTAGTCATAACCCAAAACCCGAGTCTCTTTTGACTTTCCATGCGCGTTCCTGTTTCTCAGTCTACTGATACACTCTAATTTACACATATTTTAGTCCCCCGTTTTACCCCTATTTTATGCGTTTTTGGCCGTAAAACCGTCATTCGGATACTTATTTATCTACATTTGTGTTTACAGGCCTAAAACTGCATTCCAGACAAGATGATAGCAAAAACGAGGACTTTCCGGACAAAACGACAAAGCTGCGGACTTTCTGTTAAGGATTCTGAACTGGGCCTGTGGAACGACCGTTCCACCTGATGCACGGTCGTGCATCTCCGACAACGCTGATCATCTCGGCAATGAACGATCGGTGCGGCTGGGCGTTCCAGGGAAACAAGCGACTTGGTGAAGAACGGTCGTTCCATTTGAGGAACGACCGTGCGTCTCCGGTGAATCAACAGAGTCTCGGAACTGAACGGTAGGTGCGACTTGGCGTGCAACATGAAGCCCGGAACTGAATGACCGTTCCACACAAAGAACGGTCGTGCCATTTCAGATCTGGTCAACGATCCGATGACGTATGCGGTATGGTGACCCATGTCCAATAATTGAATAAAGTGAACGGTCGTTCCACAGGGAGAACGACCGTGCAACAGCAAAAAGTATAAAAACACAGCAGAAACATTCTGCTCGATATTCTGGATTTTTGGAGAGCTTAGCAGGCGATTTTCAGGCTCCGGAGGCATTAGCTTTCACCCGGATTCAAGCCACATTGTCTCGTTTAGCTCGATTACTACCCGGATCCTTAGTCTAGTACTTGTTTATGGTTTGATTTTCTAATCTTTCCAAGTTTTTGTTAATCTTTCAAGTACTTAGATTATGATTTATGTATTATTGTAGCCTTTGGGCAAAAACACAACAATCCCTTGCTAGATTATAACCATTAGTTTGTTAAACTTTGTTTGTAATGACATTTGAAGTATTTTCTATGTTAATCTTTGATGATTAGTTTGCAACCTTGTTATTGATATTGAATTCTTGATTATAAGTAATTATGTTGGATGATTGGTGCTTGGTTAGTTAAGATAATTGAAAAATGAAGCTTAATTAATCTTGTATTAGTAAACTTTGAATTTGGTTAACTAGTTTAACTTGGTTTAAATGTATGCATCATGATACTAGAAATGGTTAGTGATTTAATAAAATGTAATTATTGTTAATCAAGAGAGCTTGCCGTCACGTAAGGGCCTAAACGGGTTAGATGGTGTCGTTATAAATTCTTGCCATGATTTGTTAGCTTAGTTAGTAGTTTAGGCCAAAATTGCTATCTTAGTGAATTATTGTGTAAGATTTGTAAAATGAACTCGGTTGTGATTTAATCTAGTTTATGCTTATCTCGGTGGTTGCATTGTGTTTATCGGTGTCGCTTTCCTTGTTTAAGCGAGGTTAGAATAATCCTAACGGCTGCCTAACTTATTTTTAAGAGATTTTCATAGACATTTATCAATTGCACGTTAAAGAACAATTTTAGGTGGTTAAAGTGTGTTTATCGTTTTAACTTTCCAAATGATTGTCATGTTAGGATTCCCGAAAGGGATACTAATTGTCTTAAATTGGAATATTGACCGAATGCTTCTAGTGCCAAAACTGACTTAGTTGACATGCTGTGGTTGTGTATTTAGCAAGGCTTTTTATCTACTATCTATTATGTTTTTATTATGTATTTGGTTATGTTTACTTTAGTTTAGTTTAAAATCACAAAACCTATGTTTTTACCGGTAGTTTAGTGACAAAGGTCTAGTACTAATTCTCCGCCCATTTCCTTGGATCGATACTTGGTTCTTACCGATACTTTATTACATATATGACGGGGTACACTTGCCTCTTTCGTGTGTGTTTTGATGTAAAAGTAATAATCACTTTTATAAATTTAAAACCCAATCGTGTGTAATTCATTGCAAAATTATGTATATTTACGCACACGTCATCTACGCATGCGTTTAATTCCTTACCCATCAACCGGGTGTTTTACCGAAATCGTTATCATTGCACCCCTTCCGGTATGCATTAAGACTTCATTTCAATTTATTTGGTCATCTTAGCGAAATCGCTTTTATTCGACCATGTCTTTTATTCTTTACGTGACCACCATTGGCGGCCTTATTAATTATGAGTGACGATTATCATCGTTATTCTTGCTTAACTACAACTAAAGTTAACAACCTTGATTATCTTTTTCGTGTGGGCAACACCTTTGTTTTTATGACCCGGCGGATCATCTATACTTTGGTTTTACTTGCCCATTTCGTTCACCATGGCCCTTTCGTCCAAGATGACTTATTTTCGTGACTTTTCTTTTGATCATTCATTTATATCATCATTTACATTAATCCTTGTCCCTTCTCTCGGGCTCCTTATCCTAATGTAATACGCTTCCGTCACCCGGCTATGCATTTACATTATTATCGACTATTTTGTTCATTTGTTTCATTTGGGTACTTTTTAATTTGTCTCATTCACCCCGTCCTTACTACATCGGATGTAAATGTGTCCGCTATAAGAAGTTCATGGTATCATATGCCACTACTTACTTGACCAGAGTAAGCGATTAACACATGACACGCATGACCTTTTTATAGTTTTCACATCACGCCCTATGTAAGTAATGCCTCTATTTATTTCTCTTGGAAACAATATCCCGAATACATTTTCTATTCGGGTTTTTCCAAGTTTTTAATCTACATATGCAACTTTCAATTTCTACATATTCGTTGCATATTACTATTTGTGCAATTAAGTTTAAAATGTGCACCTGGTAATGCTTGCCCTAATGGGCTTCTCTTGCCATTATCCTTGTTCGCGACCGTTACGCGATTTAGGTCCTTGATGTGCATACTCTTTGGACCGTTCCTCTGTCAAATCTACGATTTGTTAAACTCTCGCTATCCTCATATGCGAGTGTCCTTCATCTAAAACATATACAACAATTAGTAATTTCAACATTAAAGGATGCCCGTATTATAATACAAGGCATTTCTACTATACGCATCAACGCGTGTAACTTCGTTAACTATATCTATTCTATATCGTTTTTATTGGTGTAACATATATTACACGATAACCATATGTGTTGTTCTCAACACTTTAATCATACTAAACCATTGATATACATGTACTTACCGGATTTGCGATCAAGCCTCGAACCGAACACATTTGTCAACAACCTTGAGCTCTGATTACCAACTTGTAACACCCTTATTATTATTTAACGGTTTTTGTATAGATTACGAAAATAAACGGGTAATTATGATTTCAAATACATTAAAAATACGGGTTCATTAAACTTTATTTACAGAATTTAAAACTAAACAACATAACATGTGTGAGTTCGTTATTTAACATAACAACGATACAAAGTGCGGAAGCTTATTTCTTGATCGTGTTCGGTTCTTCGTTGAGTTTGATCGTCCTCCGGTGCTAAAATTATACCTGAAACTCATAAAACATGAGTCGGATTAGTCATACGTAGTTTAAAACGTGCGTAAACGAGTCCGGGAAGCGAAACAGATTAAAATAATTTTTTTTTGCCAAAAACAGTGCCTTTCGCGCCACACGCCGGCACCAGGATGCTCCCTCGCGTGGCGCGAGGGAGACCGTTTTCCAGCAGCTCTGCTGCATTTTTCAGCAATACCAGTTTTTACGGAAACGGCCATAACTTCTTCGTTATTGATCTGTTTTACGCGATTCTTTTTCCTACGCGTCCGTAATTTAATTATCCATCTTATGGAGTTAAAATCCAACATCCAACATAATAAATTTTGAGACTTCTAAGCCTTCGACTCGTTTCCTTTTTACCGAATTTTAACCCATTTATGCATTTTATCAAACAAACATATTTGTTTGACCCCCATTTCTCATGAACCCTTTAATTCCAATATTACCTATCATATTAGGTTCCAATTACGGATTTCTACGTATTATTGACCCGTTTTTACTTATAATCTTATTTTGACCCGTTAAGGGTATTTATGTCCTTTTAGGCATAAATCTCGCTCACTCATTTTTAGCATCATAATTTTCACATTAGTTTTCAAATGGTCTTCCACCACAATTATATTTGTGGTGGATTTGATGTAGTAAACTATTTATGTCGCGTTTTACATCTCGGTTTGTCATTTTACGAAAAGACCCATTCTTAGGCAATTGACCCACAAAGGTTTATGCCTATAACCTTGATGCTTATCTAAGGATTACATGATTATAATACGTGATTCCCGAACCACCCATAAGGGTCGTTTGCCTGACTTACCCATCAAGGGCATATTTATCAACATTAGTCCCTCATTTACGACGAAGGACTTTCACTACAAAAATGATCAAAATCGCACATTTAAACTATAATCTCATTGATGTGTACCTGGCTCGGGTCAACAAATAGACCCGATTTATACCTCGCTTTTATTATCACATATTCTATGGCGACGCAATTGTCCGAATCGCTAATCGCTCATGTTAACACAAGACTTGACAACCACATTAGTCGATATTGTCAAATGGTGTTATCACACCATTTGACCCGTTTGGCCTATATGACCAAGCATTTTTATATGTAACAAAACATGGTTTTTAATTACCAATTACACACCCGACCCATTTCGGATTTTCTCACTAGATCCCTTTTCTCCTAAAGTTATTTCTTATATTTTTAACCCATTCAGCTTACGCTATGGGTGTCCTTTGAACTTTAATTTACTTTAGTCAATACTTGACTAAATTTCCATTTTTACCCATTTTCCATTACTAGTTACGCTATAAGGTAACTTTTAAGGAAAACTCATTAACTCTTAACCAATTCATGACTAATTTACCATTTTGCCTCTTTCACCTTTAATCATGGTTTAAAACGTTTTTATTCGTTCCATCCCATTTCTTTCCATGTCAGAACCCATAATTCGAACCTAATCCTTTGTCGTATTTATCGGCTATAAAATGAACACGTATACTACAAGTGGGTGTAAGTTTTACTTACCACTCATCCGGTTTACGCTTTTCGTTTCGTACTTGATTTGTTTGACCCGCTCCTTTCCTCCAAGCTTTCACCTAGCTTGTTACGTGTCAAACTATTATCATATTTCGTAAGATGGTTAGTTTAGTCATTGTCAATTATGACTATTAAATCTTACGTATTTTCTATCAAAATTATCATTCGATCTTATTAATGGTCGGTTTGACTTTTTAAAAGTCAAATAACCAATTAACACATATGATTGCACTATCAAGTTCACAAGACTCAATTAGGCACATTATCAACGCTTAGTGAGCATCATCTTTTGAGACGCCAAATTAGCTAACATGTCATCCAATTCCTACCTCAAGTAATAATAAATCAACATGTAATTTCAGTTATTACAAGCATATACACACTTTGACCATCATAATCATGGCTTTAACTCTATGTCAAGACCCACTTCTAATCACTTATGAACTCTTAACAAAATCCCTAATTTGTTCAAGTAGTTCATTTATATGAGTTAGTATGATGTTTATAAACACCAATACAACATCAATTTCGTCAAATCATCAAAACCCACTTAGCTCATACTTGATTAGTTGACTAATCACTAGCTTATGGCACAATTCTACAAGTTCGTATCTAGGGTTTGTTCCTAGACTTATACTCACATCAATATCACTATAACATTCAACATTCATACGAGAATTTCATTCATGCATGTTTATCACAAATTCGAAATATTAGCAAACATCAAAATTCAACATACCTTGTGATCCCCTAAGCTTGGTGATCACGATTTTATTAAAAGCCCCAATTTTCCAGCTCGATTTCTCTTTGATTTTGTTGAATTTGTGAGTGTTTAGGGTTCTTGAGGAGAACCCCCCTTTTTCTTCTCCTGGACATCGACCAACACACCTTGTGTGTGCGTGTTTTGGTTTTTGTTTTGTTTTTAATTATAAACTTCTTTCACATATTGCCCATTTTAGTCCCTCTTAGTGTAAAGGTTCTATAAATGGGTCAATTACTACAAGTTCCTTCTTGTTTTACTAAATAATAACTAACTAGGTTAATTATTCCTAGTTAACTTAGTGGGTTCCGGGAGTTATAACCCGTTTTATTTTAAGTCCCGTTAACTTGGGCATTTTTATGTACTTTGTTTTCTCAAGGTATTTATGCTCTTTCAAATTAATATTAGGTTTATTTATTTAAATTCCTAATATTTACCGGGTTAATTTTTACCACTAACGGTATTTTACCCGTCTTTACTATTAACGTGGTTTGATTACCAAACCCGTTTTTGTGGTGTTACATCTTCCTTCTTGGGAATTGCCTGCTCATCCTTCTCGATCGGTTCAGACCATGGGCGGAAGGTCATGGCAATAGGTATCACCTCCTCGCGAATGAAGAAGAACTTCTGTTTCCAATCATGGAAACTCTTGGGAGGATTCAACAGGATCTTTTTAGCAGCTGCCCGGCTAGCAAAGGAGTAAAACCCCATATTTCGAATTAGCTGGTAAAATACCCGGAATCTTTCAACTGTGGGCTCTACGTCATGGGATCGGCATAAGAACTCGAAGTGCCGCACCCTTACCATAACGGGTGGGCTCATCTGAGAAACGTGAAACCCATAAAAGTGTAGGATATGGGCCAAGAAGTCCGTCGCCGGCAACCGGAAGTTGCCCTGTAAAAAGAAATCTTCAAACAACGTGATATACCCCGGCGGTGCATCGGCGGCCGTTTGATTTTGACCAGGGTATCGTGCACCCCATTCTGGTGGAAACCAAAAACTTCGTGTGATCTGCTCGAACAAACCTAAATCCCATTTAAGGACCGGAACAGGACCTTCTTCACCTGGGTTTTCCTCCTGATGATGTTCTTTAGCCATGGATAATCAAGGATGAAGTTTCGAATATGCAGAATACTTGAAGATTCGAGGAAGATCTTGAAGATCTGCTACTGAGTTTGAAGTTTTGAAGAGGAGAAAGAGAGAAGATAGCAACAGTGGAAGAAAACGTGATCTCTTCTCTCATTTCCACGGTTATTTATACTCATCGCATTTAATTCGATGAGTATACGTGTCGGTTTCACCGCGCGCGTACCCAATCAGCGACTGCTACGTCAATCGCAAATCCCGGAGCGACGGTTACCACGCGCGCGTGGACCTCACTCTCCTGACGGAAAGCCAAACCGTCAGAGACAACTTGATGACAGCCGTGTCAGCAGTCAACTCAAACGTCGCCATCAACGACATTTCTTACCAACCTGTTAGAATTCAAAATTCGAGGTTTTCCCCGCCCAAAATCATAACAAACTTCATGCAGAAGTTACCCAGGCCGCGCAATATTGATGTTTACCGAACGAAACTGCGTACCTACAACCAGAAGCAAAGAATCACCAGCTCTCAGAGACAGTAGTCGCGCCGTAGCAACTGTCAAACATTTACTCGCGCGCATCTATCCAAGACAAAGCAACCGCCATAAGAACCTTCCTTTTTCTAAGTCCAGAGCTCCAACCACTTACCCTCGCGCATGGTGCAGCACTGGACTGGGGGGACTTGAAGGGGTATGGTCCCAAAAAGCCGCGCAGCCTTCATTTAGATCGCGCGCAGGACCATACTCCTTATTCATCAAGCTGCTTACTGACAACCTCGCACGGGATACTTCATGATGAATTAACCTCACGCGAGGCCTGAACAAGAAAGCACACCAAACTCAACACTTAACATTCTGAAGAAGAGTCTTCAGCTCCTGTAGATCCTGCGCGGGCTAGCTACGTGCTTAATAATGGTCGCGCAGGAACTATGGTGCAAGGCCATTTCAGAAGGTACGAAGGGTACAAGTGGCAGAAGAAAAGGGCCAATCCGCGTCCTCCAGGTTCTGCTCAATCGTGCTCCACGATCGTCTGACGTGAAGGAGACAGAGAGTACTTAAGGACGCCTACGTGGCACCAATCACAGGGCAGAGACAACTGCCCCATGATCTCCACTTACCTGCTGATGGCAGAAGGACAGCCAGGCCGACAACTGCGACACGTGGCTCCAATCACGGTGCGCCAGCACCGGAGGACTTCTAGAAGCCACTAACGGTCGACACCAGTGAGACAAGGAGCATATCCCCTATGTTGTCGCCTTCCGGCCCAAGGCCCATCAGCCCACATCCTCTTACACCTCTCCGGCTATAAATAGAGACCTCAGTTCACAGGTTAAAGATCCTATTCCCTCTACTCTCATTCTTAACACACAATTATCTCCCCAAAACAGTCGCTTATTCTCACGCCGGAGTCTGGTTAAGAGGGAAACCCCCATATTCCCCTCTTAACGAGCTAACGGTGTTCTGTTTTGTAAGATTAACGGATCATTAAGGAGCTCAGAAAGTTATAAGAAGATTAACCTTTATGGCAGAAACATAAACCAAACTAATCAACCCCTAAAATTAGTTCCGTGTTTCTTCACATACTTACAAAAGCAAATGTCCAACTTCAAAATAGTAATTATTCAAATGTAAATTCTAAAAACGTTTGAACACTAAAAATTCAAGAATAGGTACAACTATATAAATAACCCATTAAGGGCTGTTTATACAATTAGTCATTTAGTTTATTGGTATCTTTGTGTGTTAATTGGTAACCCCTTCTCTAGAGATCGAGGGTTCACGTCCCAATGTACAATATGGAGTTTGATTATGTTAGTTGAGTGTCTGAGTTGTTGTTCTAAAAAATATGGCGTTTTTTATTGTCTACCGTAATTGTGAATACTTATTTGTAGTACTCTGTATTTGACCCTATTTATATGTACTCAAAGGAGCCATTCAACAACTAACAATGGGATAAACTTTGGTAGATGTTATTAGGCAAAGCCACTCAACAACGAAATAAGACTATCGCGAGGGCCGCAGCTTCTAGTGGGCGGCTGACCCCTGAACTTTTCGATCATTAGTGGAGAGTATGTAGTTTTCGTATAGAAATTTTTTGGTAGATACGTTTTCGACCCCCCGGTTTTATAGAAATTTTTTGGTATATACGTTTTGGACGCATCTTCATAATACTTTGCATTGTCCTTAGCTATACATTGGCTTTCCCTCTAGATCAAAAGAGGCTAGTATTTGGATGTAAGGCCCACTCTGAATTGAGTGTCAAAATCTGGAAGTGCATCATCATGCTCTTTTACGTAGCAAAATCTTGGTGGCATGTTGGTTGAGCCGTTACCAAAGGTCACCACCTTCTTAAGTGACTTCGGTAGTTATAAATAATTATCTGATGTGTTTTGAAGATTAAAAAACCATCAAAGACCAAGGTCTGAATTAAAGATTGACGTAAAACAATTCACTCACGAACTAGTCTCTTATACTCCTTGTTCGATCATTAAATCCAACAACTTGTTCTTAGTTGATTAGTTATTTATATTAACAACGAAAGAATTAACTGATTAATTATCAAGAATACAAGAACTCATAATTTCATATTCATACACAGTGAAATTGGTAAACTATAACACACAGCTGTAGTGATCAAGATTTCATGTTACATTGATTTATATATGATTGCAAGGCTATAATCTAGATAAAAGATTTCTAATTAATCTGGTGAGAGCATATCCAAGAGTTGGACAAGCTAGAAACAGGATAGAAAATGTCCAAACTTTAAACGGTCATAACTTGGGCTACAATTGTATTTACGGGCCTACAAGTATTGGACGAACTCGACGAGCTGGATCTTAAGGCAAATGACCATAGGTGTTTGGCCTAGTTGTCAGACCCAATTTCATTTAGGGCTCCAATTTCACGGATCAAGATTTTCCCTCAATTTTGTCAGAATTCAACAATTTCCCTTTTTAGCATAAAAAAGCATCTATACTATATAATAAAAGAAACGAGTTAACTGCCATTTTCGTCCCTGTGGTTTGGTCACTTTGGCCATTTCAGTCCATTTTTCAAAAATGCGCCATTTTCGTCCCCCACGTTCTGGAAAGGTGCCATTTCAGTCCAAAAATCATAACCCAGTTAAGTCAGTTTGTAAATAAGGACTGATTGTGTAAATTTGTAACATAAAGGACTGATTGTGTAAATTTGAAAAATGGACTGAAATGGCAGTTAACACCACCACCACTAGCCCTGCCACCACCACCACTCTGCTGCCACCACCACCGCCACCACAGCCACCACAGCCACCACCCGCCACTCCACAGCCACCCTGCCACCACCACCACTCCGCTGCCACCACCACCGCCACCACCGCCACCACAGCCACCACCGCCACCACAGCCACCCTGCTCATTTCTGCAACTCGCCGGAGTTCGGAGTTCATCGGAGAAGACGACGGGAGAAGACGAAGACGTCCCCGTAACCCGCAAGCTTTTCGTTTCGGTATACCGTTCTCGTTCCTTTGTTTTGCTTTTTGAATAATCGCATCCGTTAATGAGTAAAGTTTACTTTGTATGTTCTAAGTACCTGCACGGCTGCACTTGTTAGTTTCAGAACAATACATTTGTTGCAGAGGTTTTTGACTTGTTTTTGTTGTTTTTAAGGTTTTGAAGGGCCGAATCGTTGGTTACAAAAGTTCAAACCCATTGTCTGGATATCCTTGAGCTGCTGCAATCATGCGAAGGGCTACCTGTTGAACTGAGTTCAGCTTCACTTGAGGTACCGTCATAATTTCTGGTTAAAACTTTTGATTGTCAACTGTATACTTCTTTTTCTTACATATGACACAATTGTTTGCAGCACTGTGTGCAGAAAATTAAACATATGGGATATGAAAAGCCATCGGCAATTATCTATAAAGCGATAAAAGAACAAGTGGAGGGTAACGAACCCAGCTCAGATATCAGGTCAGAAATTGCGGATTTGCTTAGCTTAAAGTCAAATCAAGAAACTTTTAATCGAGTTGGGTAGCCCTCGAAAACTTAAAGGAGGATGCCGAACAGTTAGAGAAGATTAGGGATGTAGAGTATATCGAGGAAATGATTAATCTTGTTACTCACATGCATGATTGCTTTATTGAAATGAAACAATCACAGAGCTCAGGGTGGCGGTGGTGGCTGTGGTGGCGGTGGTGGCTGTGGTGGCGGTCGTGGTGGTGGCAGCGGAGTGGTGGTGGTGGTAGGGTGGCTGTGGTGGTTGTGGAGTGGCGGTGGTGGCTGTGGTGGCGGTAGTGGTGGTGGTGGCAGCGGAGTGGTGGTGGTGGCAGGGCTAGTGGTGGTGGTGTTAACTGCCATTTCAGTCCATTTTTCAAATTTACACAATCAGTCCTTTATGTTACAAATTTACACAATCAGTCCTTATTTACAAACTGACTTAACTGGGTTATGATTTTTGGACTGAAATGGCACCTTTCCAGAACGTGGGGGACGAAAATGGCGCATTTTTGAAAAATGGACTGAAATGGCCAAAGTGACCAAACCACAGGGACGAAAATGGCAGTTAACTCTAAAAGAAACCAATAAATGGACAATTGTCATTATTCTAGACCATCCTTAATTATAGATAATTATTATTTAATTTAAATTATTAAATATTAATTGAATTAATATAAAATCTTATCAACTATAAACCATTGGCATAAACTTAAATATTATTTATAAGAAAAGAAACAGAAACTCTATAGAAAATAAACGATAGTGACAACACTTTTGATCAAATATTTTTTTATGAATTTTATGGTGTTGGTTTTTGTTGAAAAAAGAAACAAATAAAGAGGATCATTTTTACAAATCATTGTTATCCAACAAGGAAGCTAAAAACTTGAAGTGTCTAAAGTGTGATGATCAAGTTATGAATTTATAAAAGTGGAATATTGGATTTTAATAATTCCAACTATTCGTCGTTGGCTACCAACAGTCTCAACTTTAAAAATAACCACTGACATTCCTAACTTTTAACAAATTGGCCTCCAATGGACCCTGACTAACTGAACCCTAACGCCGTCAGTCTCCGGTTGCTGGAAAAAACGTTTTTCTGGCCGGAAAACTCAACATTTTCGTCTTAAATATTAATTAAATTAATATAAATCTTATCAACTCTAAATCATTGGCATAAACTTAACTTCAAATAGTAAAGTCCTATCTAAACTAAAACTTCAAATCGTAAAGTCTTAACTAAAAAACATTGTTTTACTTAACAGTAGATAAACATGCATATTATTTATTGTTAATGTTATTATTGTTAACTATGAGATTATATTAAACAACTTATTAATCAAACCAAAAATTTAAAATAGTATTAACCTAATTTAAAAAATTAAAAAAAAAAATCCATTTTGATTTAAAAAGATTTCT